>CM068373.1:26076119-26676119 GCA_034769895.1 Magicicada septendecula | reverse complement strand
TATATTATAATTGTATAGACTTGAAAAATGAGACTCCAACAAAACAGAACAGAATTGTAACAAGAGGCCAGAGAAACGGAAGTTAGTCTGCAGAGTAATAGAGTAATACTGGGAGTCTGCAGTTTCCCAAACTGTGCTCGGTAAACCATCTGGCGCTACGCCTAGCGTAGCGATAGACTAAAATCTGTCCTTCGTAAAAGCAGCAAGCTTACTGTTAGTCTCTGAAAATGTCGTTTTTCGTCTTAGTGTGGTGTGTACGAGTTTACACTCTCGTTGAATCAACTAAAATGTTAGTGAAAACGAAAGCTCCCGTCAAGCATCGCTCCTGGTAGATATCGCTGGGCTAAAACCCATAGATGCCGCCCCCCCCAAAACATAGTAAAAATAAAAATGAAAATAATAATAATAATTATTATTATTATTACAGATATATTAATAATAGACAAATTAGAAATTTTGGAAAACGAATTATTAGGAAAATATTAGACCCACAAAAAACTTCTGAAGGTTGGAAATTAAAAAGTAATGATGAAATATACCAAAGTATAGAAAGTATAACAGAAACAATGAGAATAAGAAGACTATTATTTTTTGGACATTTATATAGAATGGACGACAATAGGTTGACAAAGCATATCTTCAAATATCTGTGGGGGACGAAGTCAACATTACGTTGGATTAAAGAAGTCCAAAAGGATTTAGAAGAAAAGTAATATACACGCAGAAGAAGCAATTGAAGGAGAAGTTTTTTGGGCAAAAGTGTTAAAAATGGAGGGAGTCCAGTGTAGGAGAGAGAGAAACCAGGTTCAAAGTGGACTGAAGACAGGAAGAGGAGACACAGTGAGAAGAATATTGGAAAAAAGGAAAGAATAAAGATTAAAGAATTGAAATTGGCATTTGCTCCCTAGATGGCCGATACGGAAAAAAAATAAAAATTATAAGTATGTTTAAATTTATGAATAAAACTTCATTCAAATTTCTGTATCCATGTCATTAGTTTTAATAAATGTAAATGATTACCTTAACCCAAAGTAATTAACTTTACGTTTACGCAAAGTTGACAGCCTCGAAATTGATGCAGTCGTCATACTGAAACAGCGAATGATAGAATGACGTTGTCAGGGCGCGCACCAGACATCGTGTGTTCCTTTGAATAGTGATAGAATATTATGTGTAAATGTTTTAAATACTGTTATTTGAAATTGGCGATCCGAAGTAGCGATAATCAGATGATGGAACTTGCGTTCCAAAACGCGTAATATACGCTGAAAGCAGAAACTACAAGACGGATAAAGGGAATTATTTATTATTAACACCAACAATAATAATAAGAAGAAGAGTCTGCTGATGCTCTTAAAAAAGCAACTGAGAAATTAGTAAATAATTTCTATTTGAATAGGAAAAGCCACAGTTTCCATGAAAATACTAAAAGCTAACTTGTTTACTACCTGTTTAGAGCATACAGAGGAGATTCAGCGTACACAAGGGTTAGTAACAATACCAAGGAGACAAATTAACTTGCCTTGCCTTGGGAAAAATAGCTTGTTCCTAAGCGATCAGCAGAGCGAGAAGTATTTGCACACAGTGTGCTAATTAAGACAACACACTCACAGACATTGCTACGGAAACGCAATATTATTATATGTTTGTATTTATGTCGACGTATAGGATATTAAGAGAAACCGTAAATTTATAATTAATATACATTTAGAGAGTCTTATTGTGTTTATATGTTCCTATAGACGGATGATATAGTTTTTATTCAAGCATATGAGAATGATTTACAAAGAGCTATGTTTCAATTACAAGAATTGGCAAGAGAATACTCACTGACAATTTTAGTAAGAAAGACCAAAACCGTAGCCTCTAAAGGTAAATATCCAGCGAGGACCAAGATAGTTATAATCAACAGCTCTTTAGAACAAGTGAGCCGTTTCAAATATCTCGGCTGTGCAGTAAGCTATGAATCTGAATATGATACACCAGAGAAGATAAATATATTTAAGAATATTTCTGGTACGATTCATAGAAATCTTAGAAATTAAACAATGCACAGCATAAGGATTACATTTTATAAGACAATTGCAATACCTACATTGATTTATGTGAGTGAGGCGTGGGTCATGACACAAAAGGAATGCGGCAAGATTCAGAGAGCTGAAATGCAGTTTCTTCTAAACACTTTACATTACACATTGCAAGATAGAATAAGGTACGAAGACATCAGAGCAGAACTCGAAGTAAAGAACATAACTAAAATTATTTCAATTTACAGAGTACAATGGTGGGGTCATCTACAAAGGATGACAGAGGATCGATTGCCGAAAGCGGTACTGAACTATAAAGCCATTGGTAGAAGGGACGTGGGTCGTCCAAAAATGAGATGGGTGCCGGAACAGGTTTATATAACCTAATCCTTGTAGAGAAGAAGAAGAAGAAGAAGAAGAAGAAGAAGAAGAAGAAGAAGAAGAAGAAGGAGGAGGAGGAGAAGGAGAAGGAGGAGGAGAAGGAGATGAAGAAGAAGAAGGAGGAGGAGGAGGAGGAGGAGGAGGAGGAGGAGGAGGAGGAGGAGGAGGAGAAGGAGAAGGAGAAGGAGAAGGAGAAGCAGAAGAAGAAGAAGAAGAAGAAGAAGAAAAAGAAGAAGAAGAAGAAGAAGAAGAAGAAGAAGAAGAAGAAGAAGAAGAAGAAGAAGAAGAAGAAGAATTTTATTATTAAAGCCATTGGTAGAAGAGACGTGGCTCGTCCGAGGATGAGATGGGTGCCGGAACAGGTTTATATAACCTAATCCTTGAAGAGGAGAAGAAGGAGAAGTGCGTGTACAGACCATAATGATTAGGTGTCACTATATTGCATTAATAAATTGTCTTTACATAAACGAATAATATGATGTCAAGAAGACTAAGAGAAGGATTAAATTCGTCATATAGTTACGGTGTATCTTAAGTTAAAATAATAAATAGCGATTACTTTGCGATAAACAAATATCGTGTAAGCTAACAGCCAAGGGGAATCTCGTACTTGTTTTACATAATAGCATAAAAATGTTACCATATTTTAGTTCAGAATAAACTATTAAAAGATCTCAAACTGTGAGTTTGTTTATTCATGTGCAAGACTTATGCTGGTAAGAGTAAAGGAGTAAGACTTGTTCCCTTTTCTGTGTAATATTTAAAGTGAAATTATGAGCACACAATTTATAAAAAAACTTTGTTCTCTCATTTACATTTCTACCAGCACTTTTTATTCGTGTTTTAAAGTAAGCAATTTTCCTCGTTTTACTTCCTACAGGTTTTAAATTTCCTTCTTTTAAAGCAAGAAGGGACTCGCTGCTCCCTGCCCTTACTTATGAATAAACGATTATGCAATAGGGTTGTACAGAAGTGTTTTGTAACAGTACGTTAATAATAATTAACGGCAAAATCGATGTCGTCCTCCGAATCTATTTTGACTTGGATAAGTTTGCAGCAAAATACGTATATGTTTCGACTATACTTAAAATATCCATCCATTCATCCACTGTGTGTGGGGAATATAAGGATTAAAAATTGAAGCTTGGATATTTGCAGTGTGCTGTGTTTATTATCCTCATACGTATTTATACAGAAATCTTATTATAACACTCCCTTAATTGCCCGGGTAGGCGTATAGAGTACGCCAGCCACGCAAGTTTTGCTGTAAATGAAAACCTACCAATCATCGAGGCACGGCCCCCTCAGTACCCTCCTACCAACTCCCTCCGAGCACAATGATCCGTTTGAATTTCACCAGTCTGTTATCGCAAGCCGAAGTAGTGACGTCTTTTACTTGCCGGTCGTTTTGGGGTACTCCGTACGCCGCGTTTCGAACGTGTTTTACGTGAACTGTCGGATGAAGAGAAGCAAAATTCAGGCGTTGACACTGACATTCAATCATCTGATATTGACGAACGTGAAATTATCGAACAGAGTGACCACAATAGTGATTCCGAAATAGACGGTGATCTTCCTCAACCACTTCCAAGGACTTCTGACGACGAGGTGAGTGATACCGATGACAACGATTTTTTTACTAAAACTATTTAGAAAAAGAAGAAAGTAAGAGGAAGGGTCGTAAACGAAATCAGTGAAATTTATAAATGGAAGAAGGGCCCTATAAAAAGTAAATTTTCGCGTACGCCTAGTAAAAATATTGTGAAACAAGTACTTCCGGCTTCCAAAGACTGTGCCGACGTGAAAGACGAAATTTCCGCTTTCTTGAAGATTATAAACTTTGACATGATTGATTTTCTAGTGAAATACACTAACATGTACATACAGCGTAACAGAACAATGGAGGACCCTAAGAAAATCTCAAAAAATAGTGCAAAGGACACAAGCAGATCAGAAATAATGGCTGTCATTGGGATTTTATTCTTATTATGATACAAAAAAATGTCTAAAATACATCTTGACGAAGCATGGGCTCGGGATGGCACTGGCATTGAAATATTGCAAGGGGTGATGGGGCTGAAACGATTCAGATACCTTCTAGCTTCCATAAGATTCGATGACACATCCACAAGACTTACTCGAAAAACAACCGATAAGTTAGCCGCAATACGGGAGTTTTACGACTCTTTCAGTGACCACTGTGATAAATTTTATTCGCCTGGGGATCAACTGACGGTTGATGAAAAGTTAGAGCCATTTCGTGGCAGGTGCTCTTTCATTCAATACATTCCTAATAAGCCGGCCAAGTATGGCCTAAAAATATTTGCAGTTGTTGATTCGCGAACTTTTTATTGCTTGAAATTGGAAATGTACTGTGGCACTCAACCTCCTGGACCGTATGAAGCTTCGAATGCGAGCTTGGATATCGTCAATAGGCTGATTAGCCGCTATAAATGTTCTAACAGAAACCTGACTACCGATAACTGGTACACTAGTTATCCTTTAGCCAAATCTCTCCTCGCCAGTGGTATTACCCTCGTGGGTACACTAAAAAAGAACAAAAAAGAAATCCCTTTTCAATTACAGCCAACGAAAACAACAGAAGTTGGAACTTCAATTTTTTGTTTTCAAAAAGATGTCACGATGGTTTCTTACATGACCAAAAAAAATAAATGTGTAAATCTTCTCAGCACCGCGCACGACGATGATAAAATTGATTCAGAGACACAAAAACCAAAAATAATCATGGACTATAATAAGTTCAAAGGTGGAGTGGATGTAGTAGACCAACTCGGTGGCAACTACACCGTAGCCCATAAAACAAAGAGATGGACGATGGCAACTTTTTTTGCGCTTCAAAACGTGGCAGGCATCAATGCACAAACCTTTTGAATTTCTCTGAACCCAGTGCTTCTCCCAAGTTTAGAAGAATATTTTTGAAAAACTTAGCGGCGTCTCTTATGAAGATCGTTACCTTCAAGATCGTGCAAACTTACGAAGCCTACCTGTGCATTCAAAAGCAATAATTCGTAGAGTGCTTTCTTCGGACGGAATAAACGAGGAGCAGGAAATACAACCACCCGTAAAAAAGGGAAAAGGACGATGCACTTCATGCGGAAGAGCAAAAAACAACTACACTACGATTAGTTGCTCAGAATGTTCTGCTTTTACATGCAAAACTCATTTGGCGAAAACAGTTTATCTCTGCGGAACGCCAATAAAAATGAACTGGATGACGAAGATTAATTGACAATAATTACTGAAAACGTTGTTTGTGCTTTTGTTTTTATTTTTGAAATGTTGTTTGAAACTTTTTGTAAGAAAAAAAAATATATATATGTAGGACAGCCATTTCCTCTTTCATATTCCGTTTCAATAAACGCATATAATTACCCGCATGTTTTTTTTTATTATTTCGCTTTTTCAATGTTATCACGTTCACTTCGTTGTGCAAAAAAAAATCATGTTCTCTTGGTAGTGTTCTGTTTGTTGCGGCTTATCTCAACGGCTTAGCTCGTTTGTTTACAAACGATAATTACAATTTTGTTTATAACCAAGATAATTACATTGACGGACAAAGAAATAATATTATGAAACGAAAAACGTTCTAGAGCAGATAAAAATAAATTGTTTTATTTTCTGGAGCTGAATTACTTTGAATTGTTATCAAAATGACACACGGTGTGTCATTCACAGTCAACGTGTTAAAAAATTACAAGCAGTTGATGATAATTTGGTGTGACAGACCAACAAATGGACTGGCGTACTCAGTACGGCGCCCGGGCAATTAAGGGTTAAGTTACTAATTCTTGTTTCTTTTCCTGTTCCTGTTCCTCTTCTTGTTCTTGTTTCTGTTCTCGTTCACGTTCTTCATTATCATCACCATCTTGTTGTTTTTGTCGTCGTCGTCGTCGTCGTCGTCGTTCTTCTTCTTCTTCTTCTTCTTCTTCTTCTTCTTCTTCTTCTTCTTCTTCTTCTTCTTCGTCGTCGTCGTCGTCTTCCTCCTCCTCCTCCTCCTCCTCCTCCTCCTCCTCCTCCTCCTCCTCCTCCTCCTCCTCCTCCTCCTCCTCCTCCTCCTCCCCCTCCTCCTCCTCCTCCTCCCCTTCTTCTTCTTCTTCTTCTTCTTCTTCTTCTTCTTCTTCTTCTTCTTCTTCTTCTTCTTTGTCTTTGTCTTTGTCTTCTTCTTTAACTTCGTTGTTAGCACTCTGTCCTGTTCTATAACAGAGGTCTACATGCTGCCACTCTACTCCTCCCTTGGCCAATCAGTGCTCCTCTTGGTGTGGTCATTACCGTATCATCCGTCTAATTTTGAGGCTATCCGTTGCTTCTTTGAGCCATCCACATTTTTCCAGTGGATAGGTGGCTAACTTTGTCCACCAACCGTCTTCTCCTATATCCGGGCTTGACACCGGCAGTAATATTGAGTCACTAATTGTTACTACTTTTTTTCGACACCATAGAGTTGTTGATGGGACTATAACAAACAAATTAAGTGTATTGATTTTTTTGAAGACACTAATCAGGAATGATGACTGGGTGTCGTCTCGGCAACAGGATTGTTTCCGCTGTTTGAGTCGCAATGCAACAAGCGTTCCTGCTCGCCCATGTGTTTGTTGAACAAGGATTTTAAAATCTGTGATCTCGTTGCGCTAACTGCTTGTAAGTGACGTTATGATATTTCTGTGCAGCCGTTCTGTATAAAGATAGCAACAGCGTCACTTTCTATACTTTCAATAAAATTGTCTTGCGATCTATTTGCAACATAGCCAGCCCAGTACAAAGATATTCTTAAATTATATGATCAGTCATCATCATCAGCCGTGGCTCTACAAACCTGGGTGGGTTTTGGCCTGCTCCAAGAGTCGATTCCATTCTTCCCTATTGCGTACCCTGGCTTTCCAGTTTCATATGTTCAGCTTTCTGAGGTCCTCCTCTATCTGGTCTTTCAAACTACTTTGGGGTCTTCCCCTTTTTCTACTACCCATTGGTAGAAAGTGGTAGAAAATATTTTTCGTAGGCTGTCCTTCCTCTATTCTTTCTATGTGTCCAACCCACCTGAGCCTGTATGTTTTGATTATCCTGAAAATGTCCGGCTCTTTATAAAGATAGTATAGTCCATAATTATAGCGCCTGCGCCATATTCCATTTTCTTGTACTCCTCTAACTATTGTTCTTAGAATCCGTCTTTCACAGCAGCCTAGAACTATCTTGCTATTTTTTGTCATTGTCCAGGTTTCTAAAGTATACCTCACCACTGGCTAGATAAGTGTTTTGTACATTTTACATTTCGTGCCTCTTGAGATAAAGTTAGATGCCAGGTGCTTTTTAATCCATAATATGTTTTATTTGCGATATATGTTCTTCTTCTTATTTCAGTGTTGCTGACGTTAGTGGTGTTTCTCTGGGGCCTATCATATAAGAACCCTTCTACTGCCTCTATATTTTTTGTGCCTACTTCAAGGTTTTGAAGGGTTGGGTTTAATGGTAGTTTGTTGGCATTATTTGATCAGTACGTACTTAAAATTCGTCACCTGTATTAGCACCAAGATAAACCTGCTACATTTAATAACAATGAAAGAGACAGCAGTGAATCTAAAGTAGCCTCAATATATTAGTCTTAACAATCAAAATTGAACAGGCGTATTAATTTTCTTATACTGAATGTTTTTCTTTTAAGTAATTACTCTTATATTTCTAAAATGTTTCTGCAATTATTTTATTTATTTATCTTTTATTCAGTGTTATTAAGATCAATTAAGAATGTTAAAATACAATATTTTGTGTAGGCGTACTTTTTTTCACGTTTGGAGTAACAATCTGCGTCTACAAAATGTAAAATAATTAATGTGTTACAAAATAACCATTGTATATATGTACAAATAAAACAAATATGTATAACATAACAAAAACAATGAATGAAAAATGCATTTCTGATTTTTGGCGAGATATTTTCTGTGTCCTAAAAAATTTGTATTTTTGAAGATAGCCGGTTGTCGCACCAAGGTCTTCATCAGTGGCGTTACTAGACCACTGGAGGCCCGGGGCAGATTTCTTTCCGAGGCCCCCTCCCATAAGACGGACGCTTACAATTCAAGTAGTACATAGAAAAACCACTATATTGTTATATATCTATTCTCTAATTACTGTATTGATACATCTAGTTAGGAAACTTTATAAGAAGCTATAGTAAAGTTTTAAATGAAAATCCACTTTCATATTGTAAATACAAAGTTTAAAGAAATAATAGTAGTAGTATTACTTGTAGAATGTGTTAAATTTATTACAACACTTTATAATATACAATAAACTTAAATGCTGCAAAAACAATTTATCATTAACGAGGCACGGCCTTCTTGACTTGCTGCCGCTACCGTTGCCGTCCGTGCTTTTTGGGTTCAATTTGCGACTTTCGACTGCGTGGTGAGGCATTGGCGCCAGGTACAACTGACGCTTCTTTTCTTAGTACGAATATATTTTTAATAATAAATTTAGCTTCATAAGTTTTTTTTTAAATAGTTGTAAAGACTTTATGAGGTAGGACTGTAAGGTAAATTTCAAAATAATAGGTAAAAACCTTTAGAATCGATCGATTAAATCCTGGAGCTCTCCTAGTGTTGCGATTCAGGACCGTAACAATAGAACACTTACAAATAAATTTTAAAAATTACTAAAAAAAACTTTAAAATCTGGAGGCCGCCTACTAAGTGAGGCCCGGGCGGTCTGCCCCCTTGCCCCCTTGCCCCCCCTTAGTCCGCTATTGGCCTTCATATATGGGGGTTAGTATTTATACCACATTTCGTCTAGAAAGAGAGAATTAAATATATCAAGGTGTTCTAGTTACAGATATTGTTATAAGATTGTACCTATATTGATTAAACTAAGCGTTCGGTATGGGACTATCGTTTCCCGCGTCTGCAGCCGCCCGGTTACAAACACTAGGAAATTGCGAACACAGTTGATTATAGCCTACACAGCCGTTTCACGCAGACCCTTTTCGGGTCTGAGACTCGCGTATCTCTGTAATTACTGTTTCTAGGGAAGTAATTAAGGTGTGCGTCGTTTTACACAGCATAGTGTAGGACGCCAGCTTTGATCAACAAACTTTATTTAAATTGTGTCGGCTAATCACCGTTTAGCATCATGCTGTTCACTAATCAGCATCAGCAGAGAAACGCAAGACGCCAGCCCGTTTTACGTTGACGATTTCACGCATCAGTAATGTTAGTGTGGATATGTCTACGAATGTCCGCTGCTGGGTGAGAGAAGAAATTGACGCAATTGTTGCTTGGAAATGCTGTACCGGAACACTTCGTAGTGTACAGACTTTGTTGGTTGTATCGCATTGAAATCAAACTAAGTAATCTGTGACTTTGACCTTAGTGGTCGATTCTGACCTTTTGTTTTAGTCTAGAAAATGAGAGATTGTCTCTGAATTAGTGTCCGAGTGTAGAGGTATGTTGGGTATTCGTATTGTACTACTATCCGAAGTGTGTAGAGCAACTATAGGCAACCTTAGAATTTATGGGGACGCATATGTAAGTGAGGATCAGTTTGATGGGCGCACCCGTCCCCACCACATCAATGGACAATAGAAAGTTGCGGAGTTCAATAGCCGGACGTTACAAACATTAACTGCCATATAATACTCTTATATAGTGCGCTTATATTTAGCAACGTGGAACACCGAATCGAAAAAGCTCTGCAGTATTTTTCATATAAATTTGTGAAGATTTTTCACATTAGGAGTAGATCATCAATAATTATTGTACTCATGCACACGCACGTTAAAACTAACAAAGCTATAAAAAAAATGGTTAAACATGAATTGTTTTAAGAAAAATAAATTAAAGAATTTACCACAATAACACTGTTTATTTTCATAAAGTGCACAGAAATGTAAAACTTGAACAAATCTCTTTGGGAAGAAAAGTGTTTACAGACTCTAGGCGACAAGCTCGACAGTCGTATTGGGGGAAGAAGTAGCGCGGCTCGCTAAGTGACCTTTACTGTTTTATAATACGGTACTTTGAACCAGGTATAATGACGGTGCCTTCCTTCGTTTAAAAGAAAATAAAATTACAAATTGGTTCGCAGACGCTTTAAACCATATCGACGGGCGCAGGGTTGCCGACTGCTGGTCTAGAATATTATACAAGTTACCACATGCAAATTGTTATGCACAATATTCAAATATTGTTTTATTTGGCGACCTGAGAAAGCTTAAAGGAACTTCACTTTAAATAAACCTGTTTGCTCTCTAGTGAAAAACAGTTTTGGAGACTTATCTACAAACATCAAATTTGAAAAGGGTTATGCTTAAGAAAGGGTTACCTGTCTTATGCTTGTGTGTGTATGTGTGTATGTGTAGGCACGCATGTGGTGCAAGTGGCTGTTGTTGACTTATCTGTGTCTCCTCGGAATTCCCTAGCTATCTACAACGCTTTTAGATCGGACGGTGTTCTGTATGTGTTTGTGTGTGTGTGTGTCTTCGCACGCTCGTGGACAGAAAATTCTGGAAGTGAGGTTGTTTGTGTTGACATGAGTGAGAAGACAGTACAGGCAGTGGAGGCCGAAATACAGGAAGAAGAGACAAAGGCTATAGAGAGGGCGGTGAGACGCTATGAAAGAGTAAGGTATGGAAGACTAGGAGAGTAAAATAAGGAACACAAGATAATAGGGAAATGGCTTGTATGAAAGCTGATTATCAGCATTAATATGAATAGTAATAACTTGTTTGAAGGGAGTAGGGAAATACATTTACGGAGACAGTGAGCGACTCCCATCGCATGAGGAATACCCGCTAAAACCTCCTCCGATCTACACTAGCATAGAACCGTTGGAACTGTACCTATATCCGTTCCTGCAGTACATTCTCAATGGGATTGTATATTTTTAATATGCGATTGTATCGATATATTTCTATGTGGAAAATAAGAAGTGTAGTAATTGTAAATTTTTCTATTTCTTAATGCTAAGCTAAAATACGTGTTTTTTTTTCATTTGTGAAGTTAGGTGAAAACAGTTTTTGGGTTTTAATCTGCTTCTAAAAAATAAAAGTCATGGTTGAGGAAAACATAACGTTTAATGTGTATATACGAGGGTAAGTCAAAAAGTAAAGGCAAATTTTTGAAAGGAACTTTTTATTGTGAAAACAATATGACAAGTAACATCATTTCTCTACATAATCTCCCTCAACCTCTATGCACTTGGTCCATCTCTTGACAAGCTTCGTAATTCCGTCCTGGAAGAAGATTTGTGGCATCGTGCACAGCCACTCGCGCACCGCCTCCACAACCTTGTCATCCGACGAAAACTTGGATTCACGCAGGTGCTCCTTCATCGGACCAAAAAGGTGAAAATCACTTGGAGCTAGGTCAGGACTGTACGGCGGATGCTCCAGCAGCTCAAAACCAAGATCTTGAATTCACTGGATCGTTTTCCCCGCAGTATGAGGACGGGCATTGTCCTGAAGCAAAAGCACACCTTTTGAAAGTTTTCCTGGCCTCTTTGTTTTGATTTTGGGTTTCAGATCTCGCAGTAGCTCACAGTAGCTGTCACTATTCACTGTTTGACCTTTAGGAGTGTAATGAATTAGAAGTGGACCTTTCATATCCCAAAACACTGTCATCATCAACTTTCCTGCAGAAACTTGTCTTTTAAACTTTTTTGCTGTAGGCGAGGATGGATGTTTCCACACCATACTCTGCCGCTTACTCTGTGGTTCGAAGTGATGGGCCCACGTCTCATCAACGGTTACTATGCGACTGAGAAACTCTTCTCCTTCCTCTTCTGAACGTCTTAAATGTGATTTCGAAATTTCCAAACGTTTCTGTTTGTGCTGGTCTGTCAATCGATATGGTACCCAACGAGCAGACACTTTGCGATAATTTAGTGATTCGTGGATGATTGCAACTGCTGAACAGTGGCTAATGTTCAACGCATGCGCAATATCATCAATTTTGACACGACGATCATCATGAATCATTCGCTCAACTGTCTCGATGTTGTTGTCCGTCTTCGAAGTGGATGGCCTACCTGAACGCTCTTCATCGCAGATAGAAGATAGATACACGACCATTTTTAAAGCGATTTATCCACTCATAAATTTTGCGTTCACTAAGACAGCTCTCACCGTACTGCTGCTGCATTCTGCGAATAATCTCCGCAGGTTTAGTCCCTTCAGAGTGCAGAAAACGTACCACTCCCCTCATTTCTTCCTTGGTGGACACGGAAAACGGGGCACTCATAATAAAATGCCCTGAAATCACTAGGAATGGAGAGCTGAGCACTGAAACAACACAGCTAAAGAACAAAAAAACTTTGAGGTTATGATATGTCATTGTTCAGTCAGTGCTGCCATCCATTGCAGCAGGGAAATTAAAATTTACCTTTACTTTTTGACTTACCCTGTACAATGCTTATAACATAGTAACACTTAAAATAAAGAACTTTGTAAAATTTTGTTGCTTCCCTGTTATATACACTTTTTCCTCGAACGAGGCCTTTCGGTTTCGCAACCATTATCAAGTTGCGATAATCAAGGATAATGGTTGCGAAACCGAAAAGCCTCGTTCGAGGAAAAAGTGTATATAGCAGGGAAGCAACAAAATTTGACAAAGTTCTTATTAAGACTGCTAGCATAGAGAAAATAACTGACAAAATAAAGAAGCTAACGCTTTTAAATTGGAAAAGCGGTCAAAACAACATCAGGAAATGTCAACTGGAAAATACAGATATTTATGGTTAATGGAAAAAAACAAAAAAAAAACATGTATTAAGGAATGACAACATACGCTCTACATATTGTACATAATGGATGATTCTTTTTGGTTAGCCACAAAACGAGTACTCGTTACAAAACGAATATTATCGAAAAAAACGAGCTGACACAACAAAATGACGTGTATAGTAATAGGCAAGGGGTGGCCTGCCCTCCTTACTTTCGAGTCTGCTGGGTTTTCAGTGACCTATTCACAGAACGAGTATAATTGAAAAAATAAGTACTACTGGGAAAACGAGTTCTACTAAATCTGAGTTCTGCCACAGAAAAAGAGATATGTATGGCCCATGGCCCTTGGGCCACCTAGCCTTATTTTCAAGTTGGGTTTTTTCGTAGTTTCCGCAGAAAAAACAGAGTTTTACATTACACACGTATTGATTTTCATGTGTAATTCCAGTTCTCATGTTAACCTAACATCAACTTTTGGCGTCGTAAGTAATCAGCTGTAATATACTACTGCTTCAAACATTTTTCAATAAAAAAAAAGGACTAAGAACACCAACTGCAATCGCCAGCAACTGTTTTTCAACAAAAAATGAAATTTGTATATTTCTTTCACCTACATAAAATTATATGCGATATTTACTTAAGATTCATTTCAGAGCCAGATTCACACACACCAATAGGAAAATTGTACACTTATGAATATGGGAACTACGTTTTCAAGCGAATACGTTGCACGCAGACAATTGCAATACGGTTTCCAGTTGTTACGGAATTACTGTCCTCTTTGGTTTATTGCCATTGTTCACTCGCAATGTTTACAATCGGGATTCACTCTAAAGTTGTAGCAGGTTTGGGAATTCGGTTCTGGGTTAAACTCATTTCACCCCAATCGTAACTGAGCTACGATTGTGTTCATTGCAGGGAGTGGAAAACTAGCTTGTCTATGATTCACAGAAGTGACCACTCTGAATACTGTGAAAACTATATAATGTACAGAACTTTGTTTTTTAGTGAATAATACATGAATCGTTATATTTATTTAAATAATTGCAGTTATAAAGTGACTAATGTTATTTACCTAATATATATATTTTAATTGTATATACTTGAAAAATGAGACTCCAACAAAACAGAACAGAATTGTAACAAGAGGCCAGAGAAACGGAAGTTAGTCTGCAGAGTAATAGAGTAATACTTACTTTACTTTACTTTATTTTAGCCAACGCCCGTACGTGGTTCTTCAACCATTCGACGTCGAGCCTCCCAGTAGCGATTGGTTATGTCTCAGTCGGGTACGTGAGTGCTTGGCAGTCCCGTAAGTGTTCTCCGTCCATTCTTCCGGAGTTGCAAAGCGGACAGGTTTCGTTCTCAGCTAGGCCGATGCTGAGAGTAATACTGGGAGTCTGCAGTTTCCCAAACTGTGCTCCGTAAACCATCTGGCGCTACGCCTAGCGTAGCGATAGACTAAAATCTGTCCTTCCTAAAAGCAGCAAGCTTACTGTTAGTCTCTGAAAATGTCGTTTTTCGTCTTAGTGTGGTGTGTACGAGTTTACACTCTCGTTGAATCAACTAAAATGTTAGTGAAAACGAAAGCTCCCGTCAAGCATCGCTCCTGGTAGATATCGCTGTGCTAAAACCCATAGATGCCTCCCCCCCAAAACATAAGTAAAAATAAAAATGAAAATAATAATATTAATTACTATTATTATTACCTATATATATTAATAATAGACAAATTAGAAATTTTGGAAAACGAATTATTAGGAAAATATTAGACCCACAAAAAACTTCTGAAGGTTGGAAATTAAAAAGTAATGATGAAATATATCAAAGTATAGAAAGTATAACAGAAACAATGAGAATAAGAATATTATTTTTTGGACATTTTTTATAGAATGGACGACAATAGGTTGCCAAAGCATATCTTCAAATATCTGTGGGGGACGAAGTCAACATTACGTTGGATTAAAGAAGTCCAAAAGGATTTAGAAAAAAAGTAATATACACGCAGAAGAAGCAATTGAAGGAGAAGTTTTTCGGGCAAAAGTGTTAAAAATGGAGGGAGTCCAGTGTAGGAGAGAGAAAAACCCAGGTTCAAAGTGGACTGAAGACAGGAAGAGGAGACACAGTGAGAAGAATATTGGAAAAAAGGAAAGAATAAAGATTAAAGAATTGAAATTGGCATTCGGTCCCTAGATGGCCGATACGGAAAAAAAATAAAAATTATAAGTATGTTTAAATTTATGAATAAAACTTCATTCAAATTTCTGTATCCATGTCATTAGTTTTAATAAATGTAAATGATTACCTTAACCCAAAGTAATTAACTTTACGTTTACGCAAAGTTGACAGCCTCGAAATTGATGCAGTCGCCATACTGAAACAGCGAATGATAGAATGACGTTGTCAGGGCGCGCACCAGACATCGTGTGTTCCTTTGAATAGTGATAGAATATTATGTGTAAATGTTTTAAATACTGTTATTTGAAATTGGCGATCCGAAGTAGCGATAATCAGATGATGGAACTTGCGTTCCAAAACGAGTAATATACGCTGAAAGCAGAAACTACAAGACGGATAAAGGGAATTATTTATTATTAACACCAACAATAATAATAAGAAGAAGAGTCTGCTGATGCTCTTAAAAAAGCAACTGAGAAATTAGTAAACAATTTCTATTTGAATAGGAAAAGCCACAGTTTCCATGAAAATACTAAAAGCTAACTTGTTTACTACCTGTTTAGAGCATACAGAGGAGATTCAGCGTACACAAGGGTTAGTAACAATACCAAGGAGACAAATTAACTTGCCTTGCCTTGGGAAAAATAGCTTGTTCCTAAGGGATCAGCAGAGCGAGAAGTGTTTGCACACAGTGTGCTAATTAAGACAACACACTCACAGACATTGCTACGGAAACGCAATATTAGTATATGTTTGTATTTATGTCGACGTATAGGATATTAAGAGAAACCGTAAATTTATAATTAATATACATTTAGAGAGTCTTATTGTGTTTATATGTCCCTATAGACGGATGATATAATTTTTATTCAAGAATATGAGAATGATTTACAAAGAGCTATGTTTCAATTACAAGAATTGGCAAGAGAATACTCACTGACAATTTTAGTAAGAAAGACCAAAACCGTAGCCTCTAAAGGTAAATATCCAGCGAGGACCAAGATAGTTATAATCAACAGCTCTTTAGAACAAGTGAGCCGTTTCAAATATCTCGGCTGTGCAGTAAGCTATGAATCTGAGTATGATACACCAGAGAAGATAAATGTATTTAAGAATATTTCTGGTACGATTCATAGAAATCTTAGAAATTAAACAATGCACAGCATAAGGATTACATTTTATAAGACAATTGCAATACCTACATTGATTTATGTGAGTGAGGCGTGGGTCATGACACAAAAGGAATGCGGCAAGATTCAGAGCGCTGAAATGCAGTTTCTTCTAAACACTTTACATTACACATTGCAAGATAGAATAAGGTACGAAGACATCAGAGCAGAACTCGAAGTAAAGAACATAACTAAAATCATTTCAATTTACAGAGTACAATGGTGGGGTCATCTACAAAGGATGACAGAGGATCGATTGCCGAAAGCGACACTGAACTATAAAGCCATTGGTAGAAGAGACGTGGATCGTCCAAAAATGAGATGGGTGCCGGAGCAGGTTTATATAACCTAATCCTTCCAGAGAAGAAGAAGAAGAAGAAGAAGAAGAAGAAGAAGAAGAAGAAGAAGGAGGAGGAGGAGGAGGAGAAGGAGAAGGAGAAGGAGAAGGAGAAGGAGAAGGAGAAGCAGAAGGAGAAGCAGAAGAAGAAGAAGAAGAAGAAGAAGAAGAAGAAAAAGAAGAAGAAGAAGGAGGAGGAGAAGGAGAAGGAGAAGGAGAAGGAGATGAAGAAGAAGAAGAAGAAGAAGAAGAAGAAGAAGAAGGAGGAGGAGGAGGAGGAGAAGGAGAAGGAGAAGGAGAAGGAGAAGGAGAAGGAGAAGGAGAAGGAGAAGCAGAAGAAGAAGAAGAAGAAGAAGAAGAAGAAGAAGAAGAAGAAGAAGAAGGAGGAGAAGGAGAAGGAGAAGGAGAAGGAGATGAAGAAGAAGAAGAAGAAGAAGAAGAAGAAGAAGAAGAAGAAGAAGAAGAAGAAGAAGAAGAAGAAGAAGAAGAAGAAGAAGTGAAGAAGAAGAAGAAGAAGAAGAAGAAGAAGAAGAAGAAGAAGAAGAAGAAGAAGAAGAAGAAGAAGAAGAATTTTATTATTAAAGCCATTGGTAGAAGAGACGTGGCTCGTCCGAGGATGAGATGGGTGCCGGAACAGGTTTATATAACCTAATCCTTGAAGAGGAGAAGAAGGAGAAGTGCGTGTACAGACCATAATGATTAGGTGTCACTATATTGCATTAATAAATGGTCTTTACATAAACGAATAATATGATGTCAAGAAGACTAAGAGAAGGATTAAATTCGTCATATAGTTACGGTGTATCTTAAGTTAAAATAATAAATAGCGATTACTCTGCGATAAACAAATATCGTGTAAGCTAACAGCCAAGGGGAATCCCGTACTTGTTTTACATAATAGCATAAAAATGTTACCATATTTTAGTTCAGAATAAACTATTAAAAGATCTCAAACTGTGAGTTTGTTTATTCATGTGCTAGAGTTATGCTGGTAAGAGTAAAGGAGTAAGACTTGTTCCCTTTTCTGTGTAATATTTAAAGTGAAATTATGAGCACACAATTTATAAAAAAACTTTGTTCTCTCATTTACATTTCTACCAGCACTTTTTATTCGTGTTTTAAAGTAAGCAATTTTCCTCGTTTGACTTACTACAGGTTTTAAATTTCCTTCTTTTAAAGCAAGAAGGGACTCGCTGCTCCCTGCCCTTACTTATGAATAAACGATTATGCAATAGGGTTGTACAGAAGTGTTTTGTAACAGTACGTTAATAATAATTAACGGCAAAATCGATGTCGTCTTCCGAATCGATTTTGACTTGGATAAGTTTGCAGCAAAATACGTATATGTTTCGACTATACTTAAAATATCCATCCATTCATCCACTGTGTGTGGGGAATATAAGGATTAAAAATTGAAGCTTGGATATTTGCAGTGTGCTGTGTTTATTATCCTCATACGTATTTATACAGAAATCTTATTATAACACTCCCTTAATTGCCCGGGTAGGCGTATAGAGTACGCCAGCCACGCAAGTTTTGCTGTAAATGAAAACCTACCTATCATCGAGGCACGGCCCCCTCAGTACCCTCCTACCAGCTCCCTCCGAGCACAATGATCCGTTTGAATTTCACCAGTCTGTTATCGCAAGCCGAAGTAGTGACGTCTTTTACTTGCCGGTCGGTTTGGCGTACTCCGTACGCCGCCCCTCCAACTATGTCGCGGAACGAAATTGTGCGGCCCGAAGATTTCGAACGTGTTTTACGTGAACTGTCGGATGAAGAGAAGCAAAATTCAGGCGTTGACACTGACATTCGATCATCTGATATTGACGAACGTGAGATTATCGAACAGAGTGACCACAATAGTGATTCCGAAATAGACGGTGATCTTCCTCAACCACTTCCAAGGACTTCTGACGACGAGGTGAGTGATACCGATGACAACGATTTTTTTACTAAAACTATTTACAAAAAGAAGAAAGTAAGAGGAAGGGTCGTAAAAGAAATCAGTGAAATTTATAAATGGAAGAAGGGCCATATAAAAAGTAAATTTTCGCGTACGCCTAGTAAAAATATTGTGAAACAAGTACTTCCGGCTTCCAAAGACTGTGCCGACGTGAAAGACGAAATTTCCGCTTTCTTGAAGATTATAAACTTAGACATGATTGATTCTCTAGTGAAATACACTAACATGTACATACAGCGTAACAGAACAATGGAGGACCCTAAGAAAATCTCAAAAAATAGTGCAAAGGACACAAGCAGATCAGAAATAATGGCTGTCATTGGGATTTTATTCTTATTAGGATACAAAAAAATGTCTAAAATACATCTTGACGAAGCATGGGCTCGGGATGGCACTGGCATTGAAATATTGCAAGGGGTGATGGGGCTGAAACGATTCAGATACCTTCTAGCTTCCATAAGATTCGATGACACATCCACAAGGCTTACTCGAAAAACAGCCGATAAGTTAGCCGCAATACGGGAGTTTTACGACTCTTTCAATGACAACTGTGATAAATTTTATTCGCCTGGGGATCAAGTGACGGTTGATGAAAAGTTAGAGCCATTTCGTGGCAGGTGCTCTTTCATTCAATACATTCCTAATAAGCCGGCCAAGTATGGCCTAAAAATATTTGCAGTTGTTGATTCGCGAACTTTTTATTGCTTGAAATTGGAAATTTACTGTGGCACTCAACCTCCTGGACCGTTTGAAGCTTCGAATGCGAGCTTGTATATCGTCAATAGGCTGATTAGCCGCTATAAATGTTCTAACAGAAACCTGACTACCGATAACTGGTACACTAGTTATCCTTTAGCCAAATCTCTCCTCGCCAGTGGTATTACCCTCGTGGGTACACTAAAAAAGAACAAAAAAGAAATCCCTTTTCAATTACAGCCAACGAAAACAAGAGAAGTTCGAACTTCAATTTTTTGTTTTCAAAAAGATGTCACGATGGTTTCTTACATGACCAAAAAAAATAAATGTGTAATTCTTCTCAGCACCGCGCACGACGATGATAAAATTGATTCAGAGACACAAAAACCAAAAATAATCATGGACTATAATAAGTTCAAAGGTGGAGTGGATGTAGTAGACCAACTCGGTGGCAACTACACCGTAGCCCGTAAAACAAAGAGATGGACGATGGCAACTTTTTTTGCGCTTCAAAACGTGGCAGGCATCAATGCACAAATCCTTTTGAATTTCTCTGAACCCAGTGCTTCTCCCAAGTTTAGAAGAATATTTTTGAAAAACTTAGCGACGTCTCTTATGAAGCCACACCTTCAAGATCGTGCAAACTTACGAAGCCTACCTGTGCATTCAAAAGCAATAATTCGTAGAGTGCTTTCTTCGGACGGAATAAACGAGGAGCAGGAAATACAACCACCCGGAAAAAAGGGAAAAGGACGATGCACTTCATGCGGAAGAGCAAAAAACAACTACACTACGATTAGTTGCTCAGAATGTTCTGCTTTTACATGCAAAACTCATTTAGCGAAAACAGTTTATCTCTGCGGAACATGTGCCAATAAAAATGAACTGGATGACGAAGATTAATTGACCATAATTACTGATAACGTTGTTTGTGCTTTTGTTTTTATTTTTGAAATGTTGTTTGAAACTTTTTGTAAGAAAAAAAAAATATATATATATATGTAGGACAGCCATTTCCTCTTTCATATTTCGTTTCAATAAACGCATATAATTACCCGCATGTTTTTTTTTTATTATTTCGCTTTTCCAATGTTATCACGTTCACTTCGTTGTGCAAAAAAAAAACATGTTCTCTTGGTAGTGTTCTGTTTGTTGCGGCTTATCTCAACGGCTTAGCTCGTTTGTTTACAAACGATAATTACAATTTTGTTTATAACCAAGATAATTACATTGAAGGACAAAGAAATAATATTATGAAACGAAAAACGTTCTAGAGCAGAGAAAAATAAATTGTTTTATTTTCTGGAGCTGAATTACTTGGAATTGTTATCAAAATGACACACGGTGTGTCATTCACAGTCAACGTGTTAAAAAATTACAAGCAGTTGATGATAATTTGGTGGGACAGACCAACAAATGGACTGGTGTACTCAGTACGCCGCCCGTGCAAAATTGTATCGCCAAACCGCCCGGGCAATTAAGGGTTAAGTTACTAATTCTTGTTTCTTTTCCTGTTCCTGTTCCTGTTCCTCTTCTTGTTTCTGTTCTCGTTCACGTTCTTCATTATCATCACCATCTTGTTGTTTTTGTCGTCGTCGTCGTCGTCGTCGTCCTTCTTCTTCTTCTTCTTTTTCTTCTTCGTCGTCGTCGTCGTCGTCGTCGTCTTCCTCCTCCTCCTCCTCCTCCGCTTCTTCTTCTTCTTCTTCTTCTTCTTCTTCTTCTTCTTCTTCTTCTTCTTCTTCTTCTTCTTCTTCTTCTTCTTCTTCTTCTTTAACTTCGTTGTTAGCACTCTGTCCTGTTCTATAACAGAGGTCTACATGCTGCCACTCTACTCCTTCCTTGGCCAATCAGTGCTCCTCTTGGTGTGGTCATTACCGTATCATCCGTCTAATTTTGAGGCTATCCGTTGCTTCTTTGAGCCATCCACATTTTTCCAGCGGATAGGTGGCTAACTTTGTCCACCAACCGTCTTCTCCTATATCCGGGCTTGACACCGGCAGTAATATTGAGTTACTAGTTACTACTTTTTTTCGACACCATAGACTTGTTGATGGGACTATAACAAACAAATTAAGTGTATTGATTTTTTTGAAGACACTAATCAGGAAATGAAGACTGGGTGTCGTCTCGGCAACAGGATTGTTTCCGCTGTTTGAGTCGCAATGCAACAAGCGTTCCTGCTCGCCCATGTGTTCGTTGAACAAGGATTTTAAAATCTGTGATCTCGTTGCGCTTACTACTTGTAAGTGAGGTTATGATATTTCTGTGCAGCCGTTCTTTATAAAGATAGCAACAGCGTCACTTTCTATACTTTCAACAAAATTGTATTGCGATCTATTTGGAACATAGCCAGCCCAGTACAAAGATATTCTTAAATTATATGATCAGTCATCTTGATCAGCCGTGGATCTACAAACCTGGGTGGGTCTTGACCTACTCCAAGAGTCGATTCCATTCTTCCCTATTGCGTCCCCTGGCTTTCCAGTTTCATATGTTCAGCTTTCAGAGGTCATCCTCTATGTGGTCTTTGAAACTACTTTGGGGTCTTCCCCTTTTTCTACTACCTATTGGTAGAAAGTGGTAGAAAATAATTATGTTTCGTAGGCTGTCCTTCCTACATTCTTTCTATGTGTCCAACCCACCTGAACCTGTATGTTTTGATTATCCTGAAAATGTCCGGCTCTTTGTAAAGGTAGTATAGTTCATAATTATAGCGCCTGCGCCATATTCCATTTTCTTGTACTCCTCTAAATTGTTAGAATCCGTCTTTCACATCAGCCTAGAACTATCTTGCTATTTTTTGTCATTGTCCAGGTTTCTAAAGCATACCTCACCACTGGCTAGGTAAGTGTTTTGTACATTTTACATTTCGTGCCTCTTGAGATAAAGTTAGATACCAGGTGCTTTTTAATCCATATATTTGCGATATATGTTCTTCTTCTTATTTCAGTGTTGCTGTCGTTAGTGGTGTTTCTGTGGGGCCTATGATATAAGAACCCTTCTACTGCCTCTATATTTTTTGTGCCTACTTCAAGGTTTTGAAGGGTTGGGTTTAATGATAGTTTGTTGGCATTATTTGATCAGTACGTACTTAAAATTCGTCACCTGTATTAGCACCAAGATAAACCTGCTACATTTAATAACAATGAAAGAGACAGCAGTGAATCTGAAGTAGCCTCAATATATTAGTCTTAACAATCAAAATTGAACAGGCGTATTAATTTTCTTATGCTGAATGTTTTTCTTTTAAGTAATTACTCTTATATTTCTAAAATGTTTCTGCAATTATTGTATTTATTTATCTTTTATTCAGTGTTATTAAGATCAATTAAGAATGTTAAAATACAATATTTTGTGTAGGCGTACTTTTTTTAACGTTTGGAGTAACAATCTGTGTCTATAAAATGTAAAAATAATTAATGTGTTACAAAATAACCATTGTATATATGTACAAATAAAACAAATATGTATAACATAACAAATAACAATGAATGAAAAATGCATTTCTGATTTTTGGCGAGATATTTTCTGTGTCCTAAAAAATTTGTATTTTTGAAGATAGCCGGTTGTCGCACCAAGGTCTCCATCAGTGGCGTACCTAGACCACTGGAGGCCCGGGGCAGATTTCTTTCCAAGGCCCCCTCCCATAAGACGGACGCTTACAATTCAAGTAGTACATAGAAAAACCACTATACTGTTATATATCTATTCTCTAATTACTGTATTGATACATCTAGTTAGGAAACTTTATAAGAAGCTATAGTAAAGTTTTAAATGAAAATCCACTTTCATATTGTAAATACAAAGTTTAAAGAAATAATAGTAGTAGTATTACTTGTAGAATGCATTAAATTTATTACAACACTTTATAATATACAATAAACTTAATTGCTGCAAAACCAATTTATCATTAACGAGGCACGGCCTTCTTGAGTCGTTGCCGCTACCGTTGCCGTCCGTGCTTTTTGGGCTCAATTTGCGACTTTCGACTGCGTGGTGAGGCATTGGCGCCAGGTACAACTGACGCTTCTTTTCTTAGTACGAATATATTTTTAATAATAAATTAAGCTTCATAAGTTTTTTTTTAAATAGTTGTAAAGACTTTATGAGGTAGGACTGTAAGGTAAATTTCAAAATAATATGTAGAAACCTTTAGAATCGATCGATTAAATCCTGGAGCTCTCCTAGTGTTGCGATTCAGGACCGTGACAATAGAACACTTACAAATAAATTTTAAAAATTACTAAAAAAAACTTTAAAATCTGGAGGCCGCCTACTAAGTGAGGCCCGGGCGGTCTGCCCCCTTGCCCCCCCTTAGTCCGCTATTGGCCTTCATATATGGGGGTTAGTATTTAAACCACATTTCGTCTAGAAAGAGAGAATTAAATATATCAAGGTGTTCTAGTTACAGATATTGTTATAAGATTGTACCTATATTGATTAAACTAAGCGTTCGGTATGAAACTATCGTTTCCCGCGTCTGCAGCCGCCCGGTTACAAACACTAGGAAATTGCGAACACAGTTGATTATAGCCTACACAGCCGTTTCACGCAGACCCTTTTCGGGTCTGAGCCTCGCGTATCTCTGTAATTACTGTTTCTAGGGAAGTAATTAAGGTGTGCGTCGTTTTACACAGCATAGTGTAGGACGCCAGCTTTGATCAACAAACTTTACTTAAATTGTGTCGGCTAATCACCGTTTAGCATCATGCGGTTCACTAATCAGCATCAGCAGAGAAACGCAAGACGCCAGCCCGTTTTACGTTGACGATTTCACGCATCAGTAATGTTAGTGTGGATATGTCTACGAATGTCCGCTGCTGGTTGAGAGAAGAAATTGACGCAAGTGTTGCTTGGAAATGCTTTACTTGAACACTTCGTAGTGTACAGACTTTGTTGGTTGTATCGCATTGAAATCAAACTAAGTAATCTGTGACTTTGATCTTAGTGGTCGATTCTGACCTTTTGTTTTAGTCTAGAAAATGAGAGAGTGTCTCTGAATTAGTGTCCGACTGTGGAGGTATGTTGGGTATTCGTATTGTACTACTATCCGTTGTATCCAGACGATGCAAGTGTCTGGAGCAACTATAGGCAACCTTAGAATTTATGGGGACGCGTATATAAGTGAGGACCAGTTTGATGGGCGCACCCGTCCCCAACACATCAATGGAAAATAGAAAGGTGCGGAGTTCAATAGCCGGACGTTACAAACATTAACTGCCATATAATACTCTTATATAATACGCTTATATTTAGCGACGTGGAACACCGAATCGAAAAAGCTCTGCAGTATTTTTCATATAAATTTGTGAAGATTTTTCACATTAGGAGTAGGTCATCAATAATTATTGTCCTCGTGCACACGCACGTTAAAACTAACAAAGCTATAAAAAAAAATGGTTAAACATGAATTGTTTTAAGAAAAATAAATTAAAGAATTTACCACAATAACACTATTTATTTTCTATTTATTTTCATAAAGTGCACAGAAATGTAAAACTTGAACAAATCTCTTTGGGAAGAAAAGTGTTTACAGACTCTGGGCGACAAGCTCGACAGTCGTATTGGGGGAAGAAGTAGCGCGGCTCGCTAAGTGACCTTTACTGTTTTATAATACGGTACTTTGAACCTGGTATAATGAAGGTGCCTTCCTTCGTTTAAATGAAAATAAAATTAAAAATTGGTTCGCAGACGCTTCAAACCTTATCGACGGGCGCAGGGTTGCCGACTGCTGGTCTAGAATATTATACAAGTTACCACATGCAAATTGTTATGCAAAATATTCAAATATTGTTTTATTTGGCGACCTGAGAAAGCTTAAAGGAACTTCACTTTAAATAAACCTGTTTGCTCTCTAGTGAAAAACAGTTTTGGAGACTTATCTACAAACATCAAATTTGAAAAGGGTTATGCTTAAGAAAGGGTTACCTGTCTTATGCTTGTGTGTGTATGTGTGTATGTGTAGGCACGCATGTGGTGCAAGTGGCTGTTAATGACTTATCTGTGTCTCCTCGGAATTCCCTAGCTATCTACAACGCTTTTAGATCGGACGGTGTTTTGTATGTGTGTGTGTGTGTGTCTTCGCACGCTCGTGGACAGAAAATTCTGGAAGTGAGGTTGTTTGTGTTGACATGAGTGAGAAGACAGTACAGGCAGTGGAGGCCGAAATACAGGAAGAAGAGACAAAGGCTATAGAGAGGGCGGTGAGACGCTATGAAAGAGTAAGGTATGGAAGACTAGGAGAGTAAAATAAGGAACACAAGATAATAGGGAAATGGCTTGTATGAAAGCTAATTATCAGCATTATTATGAATAGTAATAATTTGTTTTAAGGGAGTAGGGAAATACATTTACGGAGACAGTGTGCGACTCCATCGCATGAGGAACACCCGCTAAAACCTCCTCCGATCTATACTAGCATAGAACAGCTGGAACTGTATCTATGCAGTACATTCTCAATGCGATTGTATCTATATATTTCGATGTGAAAAATAAGAAGTGTACTAATTTCTATTTCTTAATGCAAAGCTAAAATACGTGTTTTTTTTTTCATTTGTGAAGTTAGGTGAAAACAGTTTTTGGGTTTTAATCTGCTTCTAAAATAAATGAAAGTCATGATTGAGGAAAACGTAACGTTTAATGTGTATATACAATGCTTATAACATAGTAACACTTAAAATAAAGAACAGTAGAACTAGGAAGAACTAGGAAGAACAGTTGTTGTAGGAAGAACTTGATAATGGTTGCGAAACCGAAAGGCCTCGTTCGAGGAAAAAGTGTATATAGCAGGGAAGCAACAAAATTTGACAAAGTTGTTATGAAGACTGCTAGCATAGAGAAAATAACTGATAAACTAAAGAAGCTAACGCTTTTAAATTGGAAAAGCGGTCAAAACAACAACAGGAAATGTCAACTGAAAAATACAAATATTTATGGTTAATGAAAAAAAAAAATAGAAAACCATGTTTTAAGGAATGACAACATACGCTCTACATATTGTACATAACGGATGTTTCTTTTTGGTTAGCCACAAAACGAGTACTCGTTACAAAACGAATATTACCGAATAAAACGAGCTGACACAACAAAATGACGTGTATAGTAATAGGCAAGGGGTGGCCTGCCCTCCTTACTTTCCAGTCTGCTGGGTTTTCAGTGACCTATTCACAGAACGAGTATAATTCAAAAAATAAGTACTACTGGGAAAACGAGTTCTACTAAATCTGAGTTCTGCCACAGAAAAAGAGACATGTATGGCCCATGGCCCTTGGGCCACCTAGCCTTATTTTCAAGTTGGGTTTTTTCGTAGTTTCCGCAGAAAAAAAAGCAGAGTTTTACATTACACACGTATTGCTTTTCATGTGTAATTCCAGTTCTCATGTTAACCTAACAACATCAACGTTTTGCGTCATAAGTAAGCAGCTGTAATATACTACTGCTTCAATCATTTTTCATTAAAAAAAAGGACTAAGAACACCAACTGCATCGCCGGCAACTATTTTTCAACAAAAAATGAAATTTGAATATTTCTTTCACCTACATAAAATTATGTGCGATATTTACTTAAGATGGAAGCCAAACAATCGCATAATCGAAATATCGAAAACGACTGCATGAACGGATAGGGGGCAAAAGTCCTAATACGTTGTAGTTACTAGTTTTCTTAATAGGTGTCGTGAGTTGGTGTCTGGGCTGTTGAAGAAATGCATTCTGCTGGTTGGACACAGCAAACAAGGAGTCTAGCGCCATTACGGTGAGTGAACATTAACGTTGTTTACTTTTTTGGAAGTTGAAGTTATTTTACAGTGTAATTTAAAAGTATTTATACAAATATATACTTTCTTATTATTTGTTTTCGACAGTACATTATTAAAAGGTAAGTCTGAGGTTACATATCAACTTAAAGTTAGTGGTCAATCTTATTTTATTGAATCATAATAAGTCAGCAAAAAGTATAGAACACAGTGGGGCAAGTTTCCGGGGGGCAAGAGTCCTCTTGGTCTCCTGTGCGGAATCTTACCCAACATAAACAAACTTCACATTACAATTAAATAAAACTTGCATTAGGCCTACAATTGTAGTTAAGCGTTCCAGAAGTGTGTGCTGGGGAGTCCCGCTGATTTCAAAGAAAGAGTGGAATATCGTGTTCCGGGAAAGTTGACTATTATTGCGGAGGTTGTGGGCACCTTTACGAATCCCCCACTACAGACTGGATCATGTGTCGTCAGTGTAGTACGTGTTGGGAAGAGCCGTGCACGAATTACAGTGGATTGGGCCATTTCTTATGTGATTAGTGTCAGTAGGACTCTTACCCTACACAGACCGGACTATTGCCCCAAGGTTGGGGCAACTTCCCTAATTTACATGCTTTTGTTTTTTAATTGTTTTTACCAAATACTGTAGTAAAAATTGTTGTGTACTCATTACATTTGTTAGTATATTGTGTAACAAACAAGCCAGTAATTTTCAATAAACTTTATTTGGTTCAGTAGCTGAGAATTTGTTATTGCATTTTAAGTGCGGACTCTTGCCCCTCCTTGCTATACAGATACAGTACACAACCGTTACTGTACCAGACTAGGCCACCTTTATTACGACAATGTCGCCACTTCAATTACTCACATCGGCAATGTCTTACAAAACTTTGCCAACAAGGTAAATGGGAATAGGCTATAGAATTTCAAAAATCAATTTTTGCCATGTGTTTAGTTATCGTTATAGAAATCTCTGCAGTTTTATAGTATTGTATTTTTAATATAACAAAACTCGGAAAGTTATTATACCAACCGTTTTTTGCGGTTGTGTTGAAATATTAAACGCTAGTGAAATTCGATTTTTACTAGCAACCGCTGACAGTCTGCATTACAGAGCACCCTATTGTGTTTGCAAACGTCCGGAAAAACCATTCTCAGCACTGTGTGTGAGTACCAAAGCCGAGTTTTCCTGTCCAATATAAGAAAATATAACAAAGCCAAGTAGAAAATAAAAACGTGTACTAAATATGACGTGTATTTTCTACGAACAATATATCAGGTTCTCAATATTTATGTTCTCGTGATGGAGCGCCGTAAAGTGTTATTTTTATTTTTCTCAGTACTGGGTGTAAAGTTAAAGGTATTTAAATGAAAAAGTAAGAAGAACAAAATTTGAATAAATGTCGAATATGAAGTGTTATACTACAGGAATATGCTCGTTTTGAAACACATTTTATATAAACAGAATACAATTTATCTCTTTTATCCGTCTAGTGGCTTTTTCCTTTTTATATATCACTACGCGTTTCGGGACATATGTCCCATCTTCAGGTGCAATCTCTCAGTAACGTTCGTCAGAGAATTAAAAGAAATTACGTACAATTCACACACATGTCGTAAATAAATATAATATATATGAACACGGAACACACGCGGTGTTATTGGTGCGCACCACTGTAACACTGTAATGCTTACGTTGTTATTGAACGTGCGCTACGGACCTCGTCAGTTCTCTATACGACACAGTGATAAGATTACAAGACTTGGCTAAATTTTTTTTTTTTTTTTAGGAAAGAAATGTAGCAACTCCGAATTCCATAATCAGTATATAGTTGAATTAAGATTAAAGAGCAAAATTTTTTTGGAATAAGAGGTTTTTTGCTATGTTAGCCTTTATCAGGTATACCTCAGTTTAAAATTTATTAAGACTTTATTTAACTATATCGATATATAGTATAACACCTTTCTTAAATTTTTATTACTATTTGATCATGAAAAGATTATACTTGCCAGAAAAGTTGGAAGAATATCGTCAGCATGAACTTATCTTGTTTTACCTGTTACGAATTGATTACTATTTTCTTTATTTTTGCGTCGTATGATAAAGTTAATGTATTATGATGTAACTCCTTGTTTAGTTTCCGAATTTTATTGTGGTCTTGGAAAACGGTACGATAGAAGTATACTGCAGATTGACAGGGAAGGAATTCTTCCCATTAGGCATTAACACTTTTG
The DNA here is from genome assembly GCA_034769895.1 of Magicicada septendecula. Taxonomy (NCBI): domain Eukaryota; kingdom Metazoa; phylum Arthropoda; class Insecta; order Hemiptera; family Cicadidae; genus Magicicada; species Magicicada septendecula. The sequence goes on along the minus strand of CM068373.1, from coordinate 26,646,647 downwards.
TGGATATTTTGGATATAACACTTTTCATTTTTTTAAAATGAGTTCAATTTTACACTCACATTCCTCGTCAATTTGCAGCAAACCTCTTGGGACGTGTGATACGCAATGGTAAAAAAATAACAATATGCAATGAAGTCTTTCGCAACAACTGACTTACTTATAAAACTAGTCTTTCACCTAATTTATTTATAAAAATCGGGAAAAACTATTCTAGACTATCAGGGGTCAGTAGTTGTATATCGTTTTTTTTTACATTGCATTATTTAACTTTCTGTGTAGTAATCACAATATTATGTATAAATTTATACTCAAATTTCTGTGACTCCTAGTAAAATCCTGTAGCATCCATTGTAGACTTACTCCATCCAAGTAGGTGGAAAAACAGCATAGTTTTTAAATTTAATGCTATTGATATTTATGAACTAAATAAAATACAAAACGGAGACTCTATAATACTGTGGCTGTCTCCGCATTCCAGTATTCTTGTGAGACATGGACTCTTGGTAAAAGGGAGCCGAAATAAAATTTCTAAGAGAGACCCAAGATTGTTCTCTCTTGGATCAAAGAAGGAAAGAGGATATTAGACGCGATTTAAACATTGTATCATTGCACCAGAAGATTGAAGACCACAGAAGGAGATGGTGTGAATACTCGCACCACATGCCTGATATCCGTCTACCTGTGGCTGCCTACTGGAAAAAAAGATGTCGGTAGATCGAGGAGGAGATGGATTCCGAAACAGGTCTAAGGTCTTCTTCCTTGGTGTGATGAGGATGATGAGACTCTTTAAATATTAAAGTTTGCGAAGGATAGCATTGTGTAATTGCTTCAAGTGTCATTCACTTATATAGCAGAATCACAAAGACTGGTGTAGAGAAAGAACATCAAATTCAGACTAGCACAAGACAAAAAGGGTTTCCAATAGAACTTTTATTTTAAATATTGAGTTAAAAATTAAAAAGAATTTCCAAATGTTATATGTTCTTCGCATAGAGTTATGAGGAGTCAAAACCTTGTAAATGAGGAAGTGTGGCAAAAGAATAATAGAAGTATTTGAAACGTCCTAAAAAATTCAGATATATGAAAAACATTCTTATAAAGTGCATTCTGATGAAAAAGAGAGTGGAGAAAAGATAAATGTGTAACTATGACGAGATGAGAAGAGAGGTTGGTGTGGCAACGGCTGAGAGACCAAGAATGAATGACTTTGTAGACGGAGGGTGAAGTGAAGTGGGAGAAACTGCAGTGAATAAAGTAATTAGGGGACCTAAGACAGATTTTAAGGATATAGGATACTGCACGTATACGGAAGCAAATATATTAGTTGACGAAAGGAAGAGCTGGAAGACAGCATTACATCAGCCAGATGACTGACAAGAAAAAACGTTACAAAAAGAAGGAAAAATTGAAATGTGCAACAAAGAATTTAGTTAAACCAATTAAGTTTATTAATAATAACTATAGTTAATTATAATTTGAATAAGACCTACACAGTATTTAGAATCGGTTTAGTCTTACGATTATGGTGACATTATTAATAAAGGATCTATGAAGACATAAAATTCAGTATGCGAAAGTATACAATCATTTTAAATGTATGGATAATACTTTTAAAATATAAAGTTTAAGTTGTTACTTTTATTAAGTAAAAGTGTGCAATTAAGCGTGGAATGATTGGTAATACAGCAGTTACAAAGGCAGTTTGACGCCTTGCTTAGTTAATTACACTGCGAATGTTTTAATGTAAATAAGGCTGTCAAGTGTATCCTCCCTTCGCCGAGAGCAAAGCAATTAGGTACAAATTGTTAGCTTTGCTCTGTGTTGCTGCAACCAACACTCCATATGAAGCTGAATATACATCTTGTTAAATGTCTACCTTCCAACTTGTCAGAAAACGCCTTCAGCCTCATTTCTCTACGTAACTGTTGCCTTTTCTATACCACTGTTTACAAGATAGTGATGCTATTGTAAAACGACATCTTAATAATCTTAATTATCCCCTACACTGTGATATAAGTTGTGGGAAAGTACAGTATGCGCCAAAACAAAGGACACTGAAAACTAACACTTTATTAAACGTAAAAATTACAACAACCTAAAGTAGAAGTAAGTCCATTTTCGGCATTACGGAGATTTAGAACATGTTCAATGTGCTCGCCGTTGCGTTCCACGCAGCTCTCGTAACGTTGACGAAGTTTGTCAACCATATTTGTAAAAGCAGACTCTGCTGCATTCTTCTGGCGCAGATTACAATTCTTTAACGTAATTCAACAATGGTTGCTGGTGGGTGGGTTGCCTCGAAAAATGGCTCCTTTTAGCATTTTCCAAACGATAGCATCGACAACTGAAAGATCAGGTGAATAAACAGGATATGGAACCACGACAGATTACGCTATCCTCAAAATTCTCATGAACCAGATCAAGGGATGCTCTCGTTGTGTGGGAAATAGCCCCATCCTGTTGAAATCGAAATGAATGTTTCTCGCGAGGCAGGAGCTTCTGAGATCTCTCAGGAATGGTGTTAGAATCCGTTCTCTATATCGCACCTGATTCGCAATAACAGCATTTCTACTTTTTTTTATTTTAGTAGGAATAAACCTGTTTTAGTACCAAGCCACGTGTCCGTTAACTATATGAAAAATATATTGTATTAACCGTCTGTGACTTCTCGTATGATGTCCTTTCTTATTGCGACATGTTTCGAGACACTTGTCTCATTTTCAAAGCATAAAATATTTAGCACATATCATTCACTGATATACTTGTCAAACGTTAAAACCATAAATAGCACAATTTAACATATAAACTATATACATTTTGTAACATAAATCTGGCAAACAGTGTACACTGCGCAGCGACCCACCGCGCATTAACAGCAAATGATTCTTGTTATTTTAGTATCTCAACGCGGTGTCGTACAATATATTAGATTTGAATAATAACTGGTCGTTCAAGATGTGTGGCTTGGTACTAGTGTCCCTGAACGCTTTGTACACCTCAAATTCCTCGAGTGCGTTCATATAACGTCCTCTACTACAAAAGTGGAGGGGTTTTAAATTGGTTCCGAAATCGGTGTAATTATGATTTTCATTAATAAGATATTTGGCGAATTTTGATTTGATGGTATCATAGTTGCGACAGATAGTGGGTGGTTTGTGTTCGTTAAATATTTTGAGGAAACCACGGCCCGTCTGGCCCACATAGAAAGCGTCACAGTCATTGCATGACAATTTATAAACGCCTGTTTTATTCTCAAGGCAAGTGGATTTGTGGGTTGAAGATTATTTAAGATATTATTTGTAGTCTTGTAAGTGACTACAATATCACTGTTTTTGTTTATGAGTGATTTTAAAATGTTCAGCATAAAATTGGTGTATGTTGCGGTGCTATATTTGTGTGGTTTTTTTCTCCCATGCAGTCATTGATAATTGGTTAATGTTCCTTTTTCTGTTTTTATGTTTCTTGAGAATGTTGTTTACGACGTTGGTATTGTAACCATTTGCAACCGCGATGCATTTGATGGTATTTAACTCGTTACGAAAATCTTTGTTATCAAGGGGCAAAGATAAAAGTCTATGTATCATGCTGTGAAACGCAGCCATTTTTTGCGATATGGGATGAAATGATGTGGCATGTATCACGGTGTCTGTCGTCGTTGGTTTTCTGTATATATTAAAATTTAATTTATTGTTGGTGTTTTTTGTGATTGTCAGATCTAAAAAGTTTAGTTGTCCATTGTCTTCATGTTCCAAGGTGAATTTCATATGTTTGTTAATATTATTTAGATAACTGTGTAATCGATCAATCTGCCGCTGTGTACCCTTATAAATTAAAAACGTGTCATCGACATATCTACCATAAAATATAATATTGTTGCTATGTATATCATTCTCAAAGATATAAGAATTCTCGAAGTAATTTAAGTATATATCGGCAAGAAGGCCCGAAAGAGGTGAAACCATAGCTAATCCTTCTCGTTGGCTGAAATATAATTTGTTATGGGTAAAGTAATTTTGGTCGAGGAGCAACTTTAATAACTCAATCAATTCGTGTATACTCTGATATCTAGTTTTTTGGTATTTATGAGGTTCTTCTTCAGTATCCGTAGAGTTTCGGATATCGGTATATTTGTATATAAGTTAACGATATCGAGGGACGCCAGTTTACATGAAGGTTCGATTTTTAGTTTTTTAACTTTATCGTCAAAATCAATGCTACTAGTTAAGCTGTAGTTATTCTTCAATATTATATTCTGTTTGATTATGTGGAGTAGTTTTTTAGTGGTTTTATAACCCGGGGCAGTGGTAAAATTCACTAACGGTCTTATAGGGGTATTATCTTTGTGTAACTTCGGTAGTCCTGTTAATAGGGGTGCTTTTGCGCTGATAGGTTTCAAATATCTCCTAGTCCGTTCATCAAATAGATGTATGCATTTATTTATACATTGATTTAGACTTTTAGTATATTGTTCTGTAGGGTCAGAAGTTAATCTAACTATGTTATTGTCTGCTATAAAATCTTGTATCTTTTCATTATAAGTATTCGTGTCCATGATAACTACAGTGTTGCCTTTGTCTGCTTTAGTAACTAAAGCATGATTATCAGTTAATTTCTTTTTGAGTGCGCGACCATGCCATTCAACTATTTAAAAAATAATTAAAAGTTAAATGAATGCTCTACTAGTGAATATATGTTAAATAATATATATATTTTATGTGCATATTATAGGATAATTATTATTCATGTTTAAATATTATTTGTTTATTATATTTAAATTGTTGTGTATTAATATTCGCACAACTGGCGCTCAATAAGTAATTGTATTGTAAATGAAAGTATTATATACGGAAAAGGTGTAATAATAATAACAATAATAATAATTGTTTAAAAACATAATATAAAGATACCTTCGACATGACAGAACAGGGTAGCTTCGATATGGGGGCACTTCGAGACATGATGCACTCCATGATAGCGGACTTAAAACAAGATAATTTAAGACTAAAGGAAGAATTAAAACAAGATAATTCAAGACTAAAGGATGAATTAAAACAAAACATAATTGAAAGTACTACGCAGTTAGATGATAAAATTGGAGACTCTAACACACGCATTGATGCACTCGAAACGAAATTTCAACAAGCACTTCACGAACAAGCTGTTACAATGAAAAACAAGAACAAAGAACTACGTGCAGAGTGGAAGAAAGATTTAAAAGATACCTATAAACAAATAGCAGATCATTGGAATGATAAACTAAGTACAATAAAACATGAACAAGAGAGTAAAATACGTGACGTCTATGATTAAGTTAACGCAAACACAAACAAAACGTGTGAACTAGAAACACGACTTAATATAATAGAGACTAAACTAGCAGAAACATCGAAAACAACTAAGGACTATTCTAGTGAAATAATTAATATTAAAGAAGAGTATGAAATAAAATCCAAACTATTTTACCACGTTCACAAAAATATCCAACTCGCTGTGTACAGTCAAGGTATTAAAACGATTGAAGAATTTTTTAATACTTATAACACAATTTGAAAACATTACTCGCGGTGAGAATACTCAACCCAATTATTAACCGCACAGTAACTATGATCACAACGGTAAGATTTATAAACAACAAACGCAACACACGCAAAATGACTCATACGTTAACGCGAGTACCGCACAAGGTACACTAACACAACAATATGCTCGTCAAAAGAAACAGAAGGAGAGCAATATGAGAGAGAGAAAACGTGAAAGAAGAAGATGGGTTATGTATGGCGTTCGTCTTCAAAGAATTTCTCAACACCATATGATCGCCCGCTCAATGCGATGCAAACAAACAATAGCACAAAAAAAAGGAGGCTGTGAAACGAAAGCAAGTAAACCGGCGAGTTCTCAACAACAATGACTGAAAACGTGTACATAGCAGTACAATACCACCGACATATTTTCTGCCAACAAACGTGAAGAAATCTACGTTAAAAATGGTCAAGAAATGCGACTACTACCTATACGCTTCGAAACAACTAATGAAGTAAAAAGAATTCTACAGAATCTAGTTGAAGAAATTAAATGCAATTAAAGATCTTATATTGCGGAATTTAAAACGTCAGTCTCATCTAACAGTTCAATGTAAGCTATATAATAATATTCTTTTCAAGTTAATAAGACATGACAGGAAAATTGTGTTGACAATGAAATGTTAGCTCATGCCTCGGCATTAAAATTTTATTTATCCCTACGAGAAGATTTTACAATTAACAACATGTTCAGTAAGATTAAAGGTGAATTGAAGAAATGCTATAATTGCCAGACTGCTAAGCAACCTAATCTTCATACCTACGTGGAAATGCAAAATGTACAGAAGGAGGAGAAAGGGGAGTTAGTTGCAGTGGACTCCTCAGACCCATTACGACGATCAAGTAAGGGGTTAGACACATACTGGTCTGTATAGACGTGTTTCCTAAGGCAGTTCATCTGTATCCTGTTATGCGACCCACAACGAAAGCCGTCCTAAAAATTCTGTTACTAAAATATATTCCGATGTATGGTAAAATGAAGAGAATTCTTAGTGATCAGGGAGTACAGTTTCAAAGCGTCGTTTGGAATGGAGTATTAAAGGAAAATGGAATTCAGCCCATACTCACATCCATCAGACATCCACAAAGAAATTTAGCCGAGAGAGTGAATAAAGAATTGGGTAAGTACCTACGTATTTACTGCCATAACCAACACAATAGATGGGCAGAATATATACCGTTATTTGAACAAGCCATTAATGATAATTACAGCGATGCAACAAGCTACACACCGACAGAGCTTGAGCAAGGCCGTCATCCCGACAGACTCTGGAAGAGATTCGTTCACAAACCTGCTAATCAGAACTTAGCTGTACCTTTAAGCATAAAAATTGATCATGCTAAAAGTAGAATAATTGAAAGAGGTAATAAGAGAATGGAAAGATTTAAAATAACTCATAAGTTAAAGAATTTTAAAGTTGGAGAGAGAGTGTTATTAAAAACAAATCTAGTTGGAAAATGTATAGACAATACTGCTAAAAAATTCATTAGACTCTATGATGGACCTTATACTTTGCTAAGACAAGTTGGCAATATTGTACAGGATGACACACGACAGAGAGAGATAGGCAAAAATTTCTATTTATACATGTGAATTTATAACTTGTTTACTATATTTATGAATATTTGTGTAATGTTGTTTGTATAGTGGCAATAATTGTGTGTATGATGAGCACACACAAAAGACAGGAATCTCTGGAGAGCAGAATGCGAGAGTCGGTAGTAGTACTAAATAAGTACTTGCATATAGAGGTATGCGAAATTGTCTGTAACCCATTAATGGACTGCAAAATATTACATTTCCTGCTAACTTTATTAGTATAGGAACGTACAGCACCAACAGAAGGGAAAAAGATAGCCACAGACATTCCTGGAGAAAAGATGTTGAAGGCGCCATGAGTGTAAGAGACTTCAGCGTCGATAAAAGCTAGGATGCGAAAAGCGGTGATTGCCATAACAAAATGGCTAACTGATGATTATGAATTCACGTGTCAGAGTAGGTACAGTTGTGACGATTTAAAAATTATTTAAATAGCACAAATTAAAATTTTTAGTTCTTATAACAAGTGAGAGTATTATCCACCCCTTATCTGTACCTAGATTCCTGTATCAACGTGCAAATTGTCCAGTACGAACACGCAAAGTACAATGTTATTAAGCGAAAAATAATAATTCTTTTAATTAAATAAAAGGCGTATTAATAATAGTGGAAATATCTAACTCATAACAAAAAGGTAGCATAATTTGTTACTAGTTAATTAATGAACAATTAATAATACTAAAGGAACGAACTACTTTTCTCAGCGCGTAATCCGCGCCAGCTTACAGACTCCCTGCCGCTAAACAACCCCCAGTCGCCGGAGAAACTTCGACATGTAAGGAGGTCAAAAATGTGTTGTAAAGTTACACTTAGGTGTATACCGCTAAACAACGATACAACCAGACGTTAGTTGTTATAATTGATTTAATCCTATGTAGCGTTGGGATAAAAAAAAAAAAAAATAGTAATGTAGTGCGTGGAGCAAATATTGGTAATATATAAAAAAAAAAATTAGCAGACACATCTCTTAACAAACAGTAAGTGTAAGATATGTTACTTACCATATTAAAGTAAACATCAGTGCTGCTAAAATAAGAACAATTAAAATGTAAAGTGTGAACAACCAACTCCAGAAGAAGAAAGTTACAACAACAACCGTATGAACTTCAAGTAGCAGAATCCAATCGTCATGACCTAGACTACAATTCGCAAACAATCAACTAAATGGAGGATCCAGAGGAACAACGAACTACACCCAAGAAGACCCACTGAAGAAGACCATCACGAACACCCACAGCAAACTCACGTTCTATTCAGGTGATATTAAATCATAACATTTGTGCATAACTTGTTTTTTTTTAAAAAAACCGAAACAAAAAGAACAGTAAAGTTTCTTGTAAAGACTTTTAGATAACTTAAAGATTAGGATATAAATGTTTGCAATTTCTGTAATGATATAGTAATAACCTGATGATGTTTATAGGTAAAGTAATTCTGAAAATTACACCGAACTATTCTTCAAATAGTTTGGATGATGTTGTGATATATTAGAATATTGCAAAGTTAAGACCCGGATCCGTGGTAATTGAGATAATACACAGCTGAATAATTTTGAGATAAAAAGAGTAAAAAAAAATTTAAAGATTACTTAGTGCAGAATTTATAAGAATTTTTCTTTTAAAAGTAAAGTAAAGTAAGTAAAAAATTAAAGGATGACCATTAAAGCTATTACTTTTATACTTAGTTAAAATACAATAATAAAGAGATGTTTTCGCTAATACCCAGAGAGTGAATAAATTTATGTAACCCTCAACTAATTCCTGATATATACATTGTCATAATTTGTTGGTAAGTAAATTTTACTAACTACGGCAGCTAGTTTAATTAACAGCGAACAATTGAACTGGTTCCCGATGTTATAATGTCTTTTCAGGAGAGACGTTATACAGTTTACAATTACGTTTTGATCTTACGTTGTCTACTAGTCTTATAATTTATGTTACCATAACTACATCGCCACATTAAACGTTTACCCCTATATTTTCCTGTCGTGGACGATAAACTACAAAAATATACATTTGTATATAAGCTGTCTGGATAATCTTTTATCAAGAAATATTGTTTGAAAAACAGGGGATTATAATCTTTATGGGTAGTATTGTTATAAAAGCGCATATTAACATACAGTGTCGGAGAGAAAGAAGAAGAAGCAGAGAAAGATAAAGAGTAAGAGAGAGACAGAGAGAGAGCGAGAAAGTAGGGAGACAGGAATAAGAAGAGAGAGAGCCAGAGAGGAACAATACAATTCAATCGTATTTTTAGAAACCACAGTAGCTGAGTTTAGGGATTGTACTCATTGTCATAACTGTAATAACAATCCAGGGGAGAAACCTCCTAGCTGATATGATCTCTTTCATCGCTATTAATTGCTAGTAGTATATTATAATTCCGTGGTTTAAGTTAGTACGAGAACTTGGGAGGTATACATTTAAGCCATTAAGATACAAAACAAACAATTACAGAAAGTGCGTTTGCCATATACAGTAATTGTATACTTAAACATAATTATTTTAATAATATTAATAATAACTTATTAAAAAAAAAAAATAATAATAATAACAGTAATAGTCAGAAAGCTGAAAGAAGAATACACAAAGTTGGGATTGGAAGTAAACATAAAAAAGACTGAATACTTGGCAATTAGAGATGAAGAAGCAACAGATTTAGAAGTAGACGAAAATGTTAAAATTAGAGGAACAGACAAATTCGAGTAGCTAGGATTCACACTGAGTAAACAAGGCAGAACGGCAGAGGAAATAAAAAGTAGATTCGGGCAGACTAGAACAGGGATTAGACAATTACACAGTGTTGTATGGGACAAAAAGATTAGAAAAAGCACCAAAAAATGATATATCAGACCATAGTCAAAAGCATTATGACGTATGCAGCGGAAGTATGGGCTATTAACAAAAAGAATGAAAGAAAGATTCTTGCAACAGAGATGGAATATTGGAGGAGGTGCTGTGGAATCACGAGAGCAGACCGAATAACAAACGAGGATATCAGAAGAAGAATGGAAACGGAAAGAAGTGTAACTGACTACATCGAAGAAAAAAGATTGGTGTGGTACAGTCATGTCCGGAGAGCCCAAAATAGGTGGATCAACAAAGTCACGGAATGGAGTCCATTAGGAAGGAGAAAAAGCGGAAGACCGAGAAGATCTTGGAGGGACGAAGTGGATGAATCTATGCAATGTATAGGACTTGAGGAAGGACAATCGGAACATCGGGAGAATTGGAAAACCAGGTTGAAGGAAGGGAGACGGCACTAGCTGTTGCAACCCTATTATATTATATATAATAATAACAATAATCATCATGAGAATGATAATAAAAGTAATTTAAGTGATGGCGTCCACATCTACCCTTATAGCCAACTCAATCCATTTAACGATTTCTATCTAACAGGATAACTGTACACCGATGTGAAGAGAGTGCTCAGAACTAGGTATGGATAGCTTGGTGTATACACTGTACCCAAGTGGAACGAATTTCTGGCTAAAAGACAATATAACATAATATGCGAAAGTGAGTTCAATACTACTACAGAAAACAACGCAACGAGTAACACAAAAGTTACTTAACACAAAAGTTACCTGTTACTTTCTACACAAAAGTTACTATACCTTATATAGGCCTACAACTAGAATACATTTTACTTCCATGTTCCATACGGAAATGGAAGTATGGTGATGGCCAAAAAAATAATGTTCCAGATAACGGCTGATCCTGATTGTGCTACGCTCGAAACATGAAGAAAAGTAATTTTCTGAAAAGTCTCTGTGTGTGTGTCTATGTGTAAAATTTTTTCTATGGCGAAAGATAACTGCCACATATTCAAACCGAATCAAATATTTTTTTTTTTTTATATGTGCCGGAGTTGTAGAGGACTCAAGGAGTATTGATTTCGGTGAAGATTGGTTAAGGGAAAGGGATAGTTTACCAGCAACGTTTTATGTTTTAACAAGAGTAAAGTACTTAATTTTGATAAATAAAATATCCTGAAAAGAAGGTGTCATAATAATCCACAGTAGAAATGTAGATGAAATGTCTATAAATAAAAAGTTTAGTTTAAAGGGGAAGGGGTGGAATTTTCTATAAATGAAAATGATAGTTGAAGGTGGATGGTATAATTTTAATACGTGTACTACGTTATCGGAAACAAAGAAGTGTAGTTTGTTGTTAAAATTCCTTTCCCGGGCTGTTTGACCGTGGTGCAATGTTTTCTGCAAAACCAGACGTTTTGGCAGTGCCATCGGCTGCCATCATCAGTGGAAATGCAGTGCGCTGACGTGAGGTGGTATACGTTAGTGACCACAATACTGTGTGCTGAAGAAAGAAGTAGAAAGAAGTAGTTTCTATACAAATATTTAATTTTGAAAATTATTTTAAGTATAAATCTTAGAACATGAAAGTCATGTATGGTTCTTCATACCGATATTTTTATGTTTTCACAGTTACTATAGGCTTTTGTAATGATTTATAGAACGTTCAGAAAGTCGAGGTTTTACTACTGAAGAACATCTTATTGACGTAAATGCAAATAAAATTGGATTCGATTTGCCGTCGTATACTGAGTAAATTGAAAGCGTCTGCTCTTCACATCGTTTTATTTAATACATTCCACAAAGAATGACGTACAACATGACGTAGATGGCTGTCGTAATACGTATGCACAGTAATTCGATATTCAATACCAAACATTTGTCTACACAAATCCCGTGATTACAAAGACTGTGAGGCGCTGTAAGAAGTGAATTTATTATTCGAAATAGCGCTCCTAGTAATTCAATAACTTTGTAATGGATATTGTACGCGTCAGTAGCTGGAGTTGTTCTGTTTCCTTGTCTCAGAGATTTAATATTAGAGCACGGTATTGTTATGTGCTTTATTTCAATAAAATTTACAGATATTTTTTAATCATAATTTCGAATAAACACATCAGACATAATAGCGTCTATATTGTAATAAAACAAATAATCTATAATGTATAATTAGATTATAATCGGTTAATACAATTTTTTTTATTTATTTATTTTTTATATGGATTTAATTGATTTAAATTGGTGTAGTTGTTTTTTAATTGTTTAGACTCAATTAATAAAAAATATACTGTTTAATGACTGTGTGTGTTCTGATGTAAAATTATTTATTTCTTCACTTCAAATAGATTATCTAAGCCGTATCGATTGCATGTAGCAGCCAATTTAAAATCTGTTCTTTTCTTCTTCTAGCTCGTCTACTTAAGAAGTTCACTTTTTCCTCTTAAATAATTAAAGTAATCCAATTTAAGGCTTAGCTGATCTATAAAACAGTATTAAAACAATAAATAAGTTTATTTGTCAAACAATTATTTGAATTTGCCGCACCGGCTTGAATCTGATTCGATAAGAAGTTACAGTTCGATTAATTTATATATGTAAAATATTTCAATGTAATTATTATATTATAAGGTTCTTTTAACTGTTGAAATAGTCAGGAAAGGCCAGAGAATTCAATACTTACAAAGTATTAAAAAACTTATTCATGAAATAGACAAAATTATAAAGTATAATGTATATAAAAATTTATATTACGATACAGCTGGGATCTCCGACGTCACTCGCGCTGGTCCCGTGAGCCTTTGCGAAGTTACCCCAAAACGACAAGATGGCTGCCTTAATGAGTTGAACTGCGATGTAATTTCAGCTACGAGTTCGTTCTTCAAATAAATGTCTCCGTTGGTTATTTCCTCTCCAGTGATGTTGTTCTTGGACGATCCGCGAGTTGTAGAGTGTAGTGTTGTTTACCCACTAGATTTTGGTTCGGTAATAGTAGTGTTATGTCCCAAAAGGTTCCCTTCACTCGGTGTACGTTTATTTGAGTTCAATTTTGTTCTGCTGTCGTGTCTAGATGTAGTGACGGTTTAATTTAATATTATTTAATTTAGTTTTAACGTTCAGTGATCAATATTATAACAGTCTTCACTTTGGTTTATTTTCTATTCATCTTTATATGGCTTCGTCATACATCTCGGTTAGTGTTAGTAAAATTTTCGTTAATATTTCCTTAAGAAGTCCTTTGACACGTCTATCTCGTTTGGCTTTTAACAATCAACTCACTGATTTTTGTTCCTTCATATATAAGATTTATAATATTTCGGTATCATTTCTCATTGTTCAGCCATCAGCTGTTGTCGTTGATTTCAATCTTATATATAAAAAATATTGACATTTTTATATTTAAATGGCTATAAATTATTTGTTTAGTACCTTTATGTAAATTTAATTATATAACAATATTCCTGATTTCATTTTATACACTTTAATACTAAATTTTCCCTATTTTGGGTTGAACTGTGCTCCTGAATTACATTCTTTGAAATTTATCTGTAGGCCTTATCTTGACTTACAGAATTACCTATTACTTGGTTTAAAATATGTCTCATGTTACAATTTACTGTTCACTCGATTCCTAATTAAATGTCTGTAATTTACCTAATTTACATTTGGCTATTATTTTAAACATTTAACAAATTATTTGCATTTTACTAGTACTGATTATGGCTTTACCTGGTACAAACACCTAATTTAAGTCAATTTTACCTGTTGATTCCTCTCATTACTATTATAGGTCGTGGTTATTATTATGATAATGTATTTGTATATTGAATAGGGTAATTTACCTCAAATTAGTTTAGGTTTTATTAACTTGTATTCTTTGATTAGATTTGTATGGTCAAATTTGAATTTGTTTTGGTCATCAGTGTACAATTTTCCTAGCAATGTTAATAATAATTCATCTTATTATTTTCCTATCTTTTGATCCACTATTTCTGGTTTATTTGAATTAATAATTTGCCTTTCCTTACTTTACAAATTATAATATTAATTAACATGATTAAAATACAACAAATTCTTACATTCTAACATCTGGCATTTACTAGTATTAACATACTTTGTATGGTAATCACAAACAATAATAACATAACATGGTAAATAATTATATAAATAAATACATTAAAACTTTATATTGAAAATAGTCTTTTTGTTGTCCTTTTTGACAAATTGGTTTGGGGTGTGCCCCTTAATCACATTTATTCTAAGTGTAATTAATTTTTTACATTATTTTTAATTATATGCATTGGATTCTCTTGTTTGGGCTAGTCATTTCATTTAAATTGATATAGTTAATAGAATTTAATTTCCTTTGAACCATTTATTTGCTGCTCTAGAATTTTTTTCTTTATAATAGATTTTTTGGGTATCTGTATTATTATTTCCCTTCATTTCATTAGTCCTGGGCTATTATTCTTCACTACTTCATATCTTATAATTGTCATTTCTATTTTATTTGTCCTGGGCTATTACTCTTCACTACTTCATATCTTATAATTGTCATTTCTATTTTATTTCTCCTGGGCTATTATTCTTCACTACTTCATATCTTATAATTGTCATTTCTATTTTATTTGTCCTGGGCTATTTCTCTTCACTACTTCATATCTTACTGGGTCTATTAATTATTATACTGTTATGATATTCTTATTATTTATTTTTCAACGCTTTATGGCTATATTTTGACTACATATAATTCCTTTGAATTGACTTTTCTAGTTCTGTTGAGTTCTTTTGTTTATAATTGTAAATACTTTTCTGTTGATTTTTATTTAAGTTGATATTATTTCTTCTAGATGACTTCTTCCCTTCCTTTCATATATTATCTTATTTTGTAGAACAAGGTAAAAACTTCGTTGTGCTACAAATGCCCCCCTATAAAAGTGATTAGTTCAGCACATACTTTTAGTTTGGGTGAACTAACTGCTTCTGGTATCCTTCTTTATTCTTTTCTTCTTGGCATCGTTTACCCTGATACACCTGTTTCTTTTGGTTGAGCTCTAAGTGATATGCATTTTTTTCTTTACTTTTATTCTACTCTTATGAGATAGTTCCTTTTAATCTGATTCATCCTTTTATTATTTAATATATCTATATTTTTCCCTTCTTATTTAGTGTTTCTTCATTTATATGTTTACTCCCTAACATGTGAGCTGGAACAGTTCAGAGTGGCACTTTTTCGGCTTTATTTCTCTGCTGACCAATACATCACTTCCTTGAGTTCAGAGGAATTATCATCTCTGCTCAATAATAAAAAACTGGTGGAATTATCTACATCCAGTTATTAAAATATCAATTACAATAAGTAGTCCATTTCGACTATTAATAAATATACTTAGATTCATCATTTCATAATTATTCAGATTATTTAATATTTCTATCCATATGATTATTCTTACATTTCAAAGCTCATTCTATATTACTTATCAAGAGGTATCTGGCATAATATCCATTTCAGCCGTCTTTTTTGTGAAATTCGGCGACTGTAGTTAGTTTTTGTCACAGACTGTTTCTTGTTTACATTTTGGGTAGCACATGTTTATGTATATAGTTTTTTTTTGTTTTTTTCATTTGTTGGTTCATTAATTAGTTTATTGCTCACGGCATAATATCTGGTTTTAATACCTTTTCCTTATCTGTTTTAGTTAACTGGTTCTCCTCTTTATTCTTCGATAATCTTATTTTTGTTTCAGAGGTCTCATCAACTTATTACACTGAAAATATATATACAATATCTGGATTCTTATTTACCTTTTTATTTTAAAGTCCTGTAACATTTTTGTTTCGATGAGTATTTCATTTATATAGTTGTCATGAGTAGTCACTGTGTAGCCTTCATTATTGTGATAAAAAAATTTCCTTTTGTAAAATTATTTCATTCAATTTCTTTAATGTTGTTGTACTTATTATTTTTTAAACCTGATATATCTTCCTTCATTACTTCTCCTTATTAATTGATCCAAAACAAAGTTCTTCTGACATATATTCTGTAAATTGTTCTTATTTGTTTTAATATTGAAATAATTTATTTATTTTCCCTTCTCATGTTATTTAAGATAATTTCCTTGATATGAACTATAAGATGTACTTATTTATTCTTAGAATTTAGATGGTATTTATTTATTCGCTTCAAAATAGTTTCTCCTAGATAATCTGTAAGATGTCCTTACTCGTTTTAGAATTTTTATGATATTTACTCCTTCCTCAAAATATTTTTTATTATTATTTTCATAAGACCTCTTGGTTTTGTTTCTTTATTTTTTTTATTCCTATTATTTTTCTTTTCTTTCCAACGAGTTTTTCTGTAATCGGTTATCATAACATCCGTCCCTATTCTTGATGGTGTGTGGTATTTGATTCAGCCGTGGTCCATAATCTCAGTTGCCCTTATTGTCCGGACTACCATTGTCTTCATAATTATTTCTTTCCTTGTGACATTTCTCGCTTTTTTTCGTATTTCATTTTTTCTTCTGTTATCCTTTCGCTTGTTTCAAATCTTATTTGAATCATTCTAACATATGGTCTATTAAACCAGGACGTCACTGGTACATCAATGATTAATGATAATACTGATGTTTTACCACATATTTCTATTTCTGTTGTATTTAATTTATCTATATTCCTTTTAAAGCGGTAACATACTGTTTTATTGTAAATTATTTTTGAAATTTGTTTTGACCTGCTTCTATAATCTATGGAATTCATGATGTCTTTTTCACTGGTCATTGGGATACTAAGGACATCAATTAAACCACTGTGCATCATCTCTAACTCTCTAGTTTTTTATTAGTTTCTTTGAATGTATTTATCTCATTTTATTTTCCATATGCTTAAGATTTCCTTTGTTTCTGTTAGTTTGAATTTCAGATAATACTGCTATTTGTTTCCTTGTTTTATCGTTTGGTATTTCTTCTGTTTCCGGTTTGCTATCATCTTGTAATTCTTTTGTCATATCGTCCATTTTCTGACATAATTTTTTATAACTATTATCCACCTTCTTATTGGTTTCTTCTATATTGGTAACCTTGGTGTTTACTTCGGCTTTAAAACGCTGTATTTCCCGTTCAGTCTGACTCCACCTTTCGTCAGCTTTTGTAATCTTTTGTTCTATTACCGTTATTTCCTCTTCTAACTTCTTGCAGATTGTTTCATTGTTCTCTACTATTTTCTGACTCAATTCTTCCTTTATTGCTTCTATTTTTCGGTCTAATCTGTCCAGATTTTCCTGGTTAACCTCCCTTAAGTCTTCTCTGAATAATTGGTTATCCTCTTTCAATTATTCCAACTTCTCCCCCATCTTTTCTTCTCTCTTCTTATTATTTTCCTCCATTTTCTCTTCCATCTTCCTACTATTCTCCCTTAACTCTTAACTCAACTGTTGGTTGTCATCTTCCATTTTCTTACTGGTTTCCTCTATTTTCTTATTTGTATCTCCAATTTTGTTACTTAATTCTTCCTTTGTCGATTTGTTGTTCTCATCCATTTTCTGACTCAATTCTTCCTTTAATTCCTTACAGGTTTCTTCCATTTTCTCACTCATGGATTTGTTGTCACCTTTCAATTCTTCCATTTTCTCCTCCATCTTCTTACTATTCTCCTCCACCTTCTTACTATTCTCATCCATTTTCTCCATCATTAGCCTGAACATCTCCTGCATTGCCACATTCTCTGTTCGTATGGATTTTTCTGGTTGTTCCTCTTGTTGTTGTATGGGTTGGTTAGTTTCCGGCGGGGGTAATATAATTTCCCTATCTTCCACTGTTCCAGAATAACCTTCCATACATACTGCGGCGTGTCAGCATAATGCGTATTTTTGAGTAATCTCCAGAACAGTCCGGAAGGTACTTTATTGGGGCCTTGGCTGAAACGCGGCTAGCGGAGAAACCGGTAGAAGAACGCTCTCGACTCTTCGTGTGAGTTCCGTCGTTACAATATTTTCAAAAATTTATTTGTTAAATTCACAGAAACAGGGGATAACATTTTAACAGTCTTAGTAACTTTTATTTAATAGTTTAATGGGGGAATCTTCGTGACGCATATGCGAAATCTAAAATGAAAATTCAAGATATTAAGAAGAGTGGAGCAGGAGGGAAGAAACCAAAAAATACGTTTCCAATGACCAGTTAAACTTTTTAGAAAAATTGTACGACTCAAGGGAAACTATGGACAGTTTAAATGGACCTGAACCAGAAAGTACAGACAATGAGAATTCTCTTCAGCCCGCAGAAGAAAAGAAGGTAGGTGAACGCCTCATGACTACAAACGCAGCAGAAAAAGTCACATTCATACGACGATCACGGAAGCATAGGAAATTAGATGAGGTTGATTTGAAAATAATGGAAGCCCTTGAACCCCCAAAATCAAATAGTAAAATGTCCTTTTTTGAGAGTATGCTCCCTCACCTGGAACAATTTGACGAGAGTGACATGGTTCAATTTCAAATGGGAGTACTGCAGGTTATTGTCAATATCAAGGATCGGAAAAAAATGATATCTCAGCCTTCCCTAATTTTCCCACAGCCTAATCTCGCGATGTTTAATCAAATACTTCAGTGCCTCAGACAAGCCCTAATTTTTTCCATCAGGCTACTTCAATGCCTCAAACAAATCCAAACGTTTTCCCTCGCGCTACTTCGTTGCCTCAGACAAACCCAAACCTTTTCCACAAGGCTACTTCAATGCCCCAGACAAACCCTGAAATGGTTCAACCGTCTTATACAATATCTCAGCCTAACACTAACAATTGCCATCAGACTACTTCAATGCCTCAAACAAATCCAAACGTTTTCCCTCACGCTACTTCGTTGCCTCAGACAAACCCAAAGCTTTTCCACAAGGCTACTTCAATGCCCCAGACAAACCCTGAAATGGTTCAACCGTCTTATACAATATCTCAGCCTAACACTAACAATTGCCATCAGACTACTTCAATGCCTCAAACAAATCCAAACGTTTTCCCTCACGCTACTTCGTTGCCTCAGACAAACCCAAAACTTTTCCACAAGGCTACTTCAATGCCCCAGACAAACCCTGAAATGGTTCAACCGTCTTATACAATATCTCAGCCTAACACTAACAATTGCCATCAGACTACTTCAATGCCTCAAACAAATCCAAACGTTTTCCCTCACGCTACTTCGTTGCCTCAGACAAACCCAAACCTTTTCCACAAGGCTACTTCAATGCCCCAGACAAACCCTGAAATGGTTCAACCGTCTTATACAATATCTCAGCCTAACACTAACAATTGCCATCAGACTACTTCAATGCCTCAAACAAATCCAAACGTTTTCCCTCACGCTACTTCGTTGCCTCAGACAAACCCAAATCTTTTCCACAAGGCTACTTCAATGCCCCAGACAAACACTGAAATGGTTCAACCGTCTTATACAATATCTCAGCCTAACACTAACAATTGCCATCAGACTACTTCAATGCCTCAAACAAATCCAAACGTTTTCCCTCACGCTACTTCGTTGCCTCAGACAAACCCAAACCTTTTCCACAAGGCTACTTCAATGCCCCAGACAAACCCTGAAATGGTTCAACCGTCTTATACAATATCTCAGCCTAACACTAACAATTGCCATCAGACTACTTCCAATGCCTCAAACAAATCCAAACGTTTTCCCTCACGCTACTTCATTGCCTCAGACAAACCCAAACCTTTTCCACAAGGCTACTTCAATGCCCCAGACAAACGCTGAAATGGTTCAACCGTCTTATACAATATCTCAGCCTAACACTAACAATTGCCATCAGACTACTTCAATGCCTCAAACAAATCCAAACCTTTTCCCTCACGCTACTTCGTTGCCTCAGACAAACCCAAACCTTTTCCACAAGGCTACTTCAATGCCCCAGACAAACCCTGAAATGGTTCAACCGTCTTATACAATATCTCAGCCTAACACTAACAATTGCCATCAGACTACTTCAATGCCTCAAACAAATCCAAACGTTTTCCCTCACGCTAATTCGTTGCCTCAGACAAACCCAAACCTTTTCCACAAGGCTACTTCAATGCCCCAGACAAACCCTGAAATGGTTCAACCGTCTTATACAATATCTCAGCCTAACACTAACAATTGCCATCAGACTACTTCAATGCCTCAAACAAATCCAAACGTTTTCCCTCACGCTACTTCGTTGCCTCAGACAAACCCAAACCTTTTCCACAAGGCTACTTCAATGCCCCTAACAAACCCTGAAATGGTTCAACCGTCTTATACAATATCTCAGCCTAACACTAACAATTGCCATCAGACTACTTCAATGCATCAAACAAATCCAAACGTTTTCCCACACGCTACTTCGTTGCCTCAGACAAACCCAAACCTTTTCCACAAGGCTACTTCAATGCCCCAGACAAACCCTGAAATGGTTCAACCGTCTTATACAATATCTCAGCCTAACACTAACAATTGCCATCAGACTACTTCAATGCCTCAAACAAATCCAAACGTTTTCCCTCACGCTAATTCGTTGCCTCAGACAAACCCAAACCTTTTCCACAAGGCTACTTCAATGCCCCAGACAAACCCTGAAATGGTTCAACCGTCTTATACAATATCTCAGCCTAACTCTAACAATTGCATCAGACTACTTCAATGCCTCAAACAAATCCAAACGTTTTCCCTCACGCTACTTCGTTGCCTCAGACAAACCCAAACCTTTTCCACAAGGCTACTTCAATGCCCCGGACAAACCCTGAAATGGTTCAACCGTCTTATACAATATCTCAGCCTAACACTAACAATTGCCATCAGACTACTTCAATGCCTCAAACAAATCCAAACGTTTTCCCTCACGCTACTTCGTTGCATCAGACAAACCCAAACCTTTTCCACAAGGCTACTTCAATGCCCCAGACAAACCTGAAATGGTTCAACCGTCTTATACAATATCTCAGCCTAACTCTAACAATTGCATCAGACTACTTCAATGCCTCAAACAAATCCAAACTTTTTCCCTCACGCTACTTCGTTGCCTCAGACAAACCCAAACCTTTTCCACAAGGCTACTTCAATGCCCCAGACAAACCTGAAATGGTTCAACCGTCTTATACAATATCTCAGCCTAACTCTAACAATTGCATCAGACTACTTCAATGCCTCAAACAAATCCAAACGTTTTCCCTCACGCTACTTCGTTGCCTCAGACAAACCCAAACCTTTTCCACAAGGCTACTTCAATGCCCCGGACAAACCCTGAAATGGTTCAACCGTCTTATACAATATCTCAGCCTATCACTAACAATTGCCATCAGACTACTTCAATGCCTCAAACAAATCCAAACGTTTTCCCTCACGCTACTTCGTTGCCTCAGACAAACCCAAACCTTTTCCACAAGGCTACTTCAATGCCCCGGACAAACCCTGAAATGGTTCAACCGTCTTATACAATATCTCAGCCTAACACTAACAATTGCCATCAGACTACTTCAATGCCTCAAACAAATCCAAACGTTTTCCCTCACGCTACTTCGTTGCATCAGACAAACCCAAACCTTTTCCACAAGGCTACTTCAATGCCCCAGACAAACATGAAATGGTTCAACCGTCTTATACAATATCTCAGCCTAACACTAACAATTGCATCAGACTACTTCAATGCCTCAAACAAATCCAAACGTTTTCCCTCACGCCACTTCGTTGCCTCAGACAAACCCAAACCTTTTCCACAAGGCTACTTCAATGCCCCGGACACACCCTGAAATGGTTCAACCGTCTTATACAATATCTCAGCCTAACACTAACAACTGCCATCAGACTACTTCAATGCCTCAAACAAATCCAAACGTTTTCCCTCACGCTACTTCGTTGCCTCAGACAAACCCAAACCTTTTCCACAAGGCTACTTCAATGCCCCGGACAAACCCTGAAATGGTTCAACCGTCTTATACAATATCTCAGCCTAACACTAACAATTGCCATCAGACTACTTCAATGCCTCAAACAAATCCAAACGTTTTCCCTCACGCTACTTCGTTGCCTCAGACAAACCCAAACCTTTTCCACAAGGCTACTTCAATGCCCCGGACAAACCCTGAAATGGTTCAACCGTCTTATACAATATCTCAGCCTAACACTAACAACTGCCATGAGACTACTTCAATGCCTCAAACAAATCCAAACGTTTTCCCTCACGCTACTTCGTTGCCTCAGACAAACCCAAACCTTTTCCACAAGGCTACTTCAATGCCCCAGACAAACCCTGAAATGGTTCAACCGTCTTATACAATATCTCAGCCTAACACTAACAATTGCATCAGACTACTTCAATGCCATCCCCTATACAGCAGTCCACAAAAAACTCTATCACTTCAAAATTTTAAACTTAATTTTTTACTCCCCTTGGGGAAGTTGACAGAAAACGGCCCCTTTCATCAGCATCCCCCAAGATTTACACCATTCTCCAGCAAGTGATAGTTATTCAAACTCAACTTATTTAGAATCTCCACAATCGTCCACTTATGACGACATGGACTTTGTTAATTTATAATTTATAATAACGGGCAGTAATTACTGCTCAGTGTTTATGTGAAGGATAATTACTGTGTCACAAGTAAAGAATTTAAATCCTATTTAGTTCATTTTTCCTCTAATTGTTGTCATTTCATTGGCAGTAGTAAAGTAGTAGTAAAGTGTTTATAACCTATATAGCTGTTATTCCATTAGGTGTGGATAATGATAAAAGGTTATTAAGATTTTCTGTTTTAGACCTTAATTCATAAATTCACGTTGTGACTGAAACATTTATTAAACTTTGAAAAATGAATTTTTTTGTTACTGACCTTAATGTCACAGTTAACATTTCAACAGGCTGGATGCAGTTTCTCATCTTCGTAGTTTGACGTTGAAGAACATCCTTGAGTCTTTTGTGTAGCTCATCAAATGAAGCAATGGACATGCGAAAATAGTTGAAGAATTTATTTTCATAATTTCTCAGATCTTCAAACAACGTGTAGAATAATCCAACTTGCTCTTTTCTTTCGTTGATAGGATGAACCCAATGAAGGCGATCACGTCTTCTTTTTTTACGGCGATAGTACAACCACACTGCGGCAATTTTTGCGCGATCCATTACAACCCAGTGTTTACCCCCAGGTGTCGACAAGAGAACTGATGAGCACCACCGGAAAAAATCGGTCTGTGTGAAAGTCTCGATGCTCCGGTAAAATATCGGCCGACTTTTTACCGGCCGTCCAAAACCGGTGTGTGTGCAAACGGCGTTAGGCCACCCCGCCTTAAATTCGAGTTCGGTGGTTTTCAGTGATCTCTTCACAGAACGAGTATTAATGAGAAGACGAGTACTACTGGGAAAACGAGTTCTACTGAGAACCGAGTTCTGCCACTAAAAAATGAAACGTGTATAGTATTAGGCAAGGGGTGGCCGTAACAGACCGTTGTAAACCACACGCTGGGCGATTCCGTAATCCTCTGTTCTTTCTAATTTATTCATGTTTTCTTTGTTCAATATGTTCGCTCTATGACTGTCTATAACTCGGTCATATAACTTAACAAACGTGTTTCAGCGGAAACATCCTATGATAGGAAATTTATATTTTGTAATAAATCATATTTAATCTTAGGTTAAGACATAATGAAATGCCATTAAAATAGGTTTTTACAACTGAGAGATGGTAGAAACAGCAGTGTTGTATAGATACGGGACCTGGACTATACGGAAAAAGTCTGGTGTCAAATACAGCTGCAGAAAAAGCTATTAGAGATCGGTAAAGGGATATACGCGACTCGAACATATAAAAGACGAGTATATTAGACGAGAAGTTTTCCTAAGTAAACTCATTCAGAATTGTAGAAAGTGGTGGAAACAGCATCTAGAAAGAATGGACAATACCCGCTTTTCAAAGCTGGCTTGTGAGTATGAGCCGGTTGGAAAATCTGTAGGCAAATCAGTCACAAGGTGGCGGCAGTTATGAAGCCGGAGCAAGAGAAATCCTATCCATGAAATGATGATGATGATGATGATGACAATGTCAACTAAGTAAAAATTTAAATTATTACATTTTTACGTACAATTAGGCGTGTGTCGCGACGTGAACAAACACTCCGAGTACTCTATAGATATTACTTACTCTTGTAAATTCACGGTTTCAATATTGACGTTTATCTTGATAAAGCAAACTCGAATAAAATTCGATTTTCTTTGACATGGCAATTTTGAATACATTAGAAGTATCTGCTCCCACATTTAATTCAATATATTCTTATTGAGCAAACCACGGCAAAGAACACAGATGTATTGGCTTTTGCTCAGTAATGTGCTATTGAGTAAAGTAATACTCAGAGTATTTGTCTACACAATTGACAGGGACATAGGTTAGTAGGAAACATATTTATTAACCTCAGTATCGCTTATCAAATTTATAGACTTTCTTACGTATAAATATATGACTGAGACCAATATGTTTAACATTACATGCTTTGCGTGTTACTTATATTTTACTGATAAACTTCACTCATATTTCTTAATCGTTACTTGTGCTATCATTTAGATAATCAATCCCGTTGTCTAAAGAATGACTTGAATTTATTTCGTGGTAAATGATAGAGACTTTTATTTCAAGTATGCCTTTAATTTATACTAAACGAGTTTGTAACATTTCAAGTTAATCTTGATCCAAAACCGCTAAACCTCTCAGAGGAGAAGAAGGAGGAACTAGACGACGGGACTGAGGATTACCACCGAACGCGAGTTCATTTCAGAGGAAGAGGTTTCAGAACGGCTTTTAGTACTTCGACCCCGGAAGAGTACTGTATCAGACTCCTTTAGAAACTCTTCTTCGTAGACATGTTCAATGCCTGCTTTTGGTTAGCCTGTTCTTATTTGTATTGGCAACAGGCGACGATACCGAAGTTTGCCAAAGTTCGCCGACAGCTTTCGGCCTATTAGCCTGCTATATGTGTGACGAAATCACACACGTCAAACATTTTCGAAGGCTTGGTACAGCGGCGAATACTGGGTTATTAAAAAAAGGTTCGACATTCCGGTCCTGGTGTAACTAGTAATCAGTGGGGGACACTCCTAGGCGCATCAGGTGTGGAGACAGTTGCCGAAGCCGGGCTCAAGTCTTTCTTGGCGTCGAGAAAGGTTTCGATCGTGTCCGGCATTACTGCACTTCAAACAAACTAAGATAAATTCCATATCCGGACTACTACGTTTATTTGATAACTACCTTCGTTTGGATTACGACTTTCCTCGTGAGAGTGAAGAGCGTTCATTCTTCGGAAAGAGCAAGTACTGCCGGAGTACCTCAGGAGTACCCGTGATTTCCCCTGTAACAACGTGCACAAGTTGCGAGAGCTCGCCATGTTCGTTGATGACATGGCAGTGTATGCTGTCGATCGTAGTGTTTAAATGAACGTTATCTGACTCCAGGAAGACAAATAGAGACTCTCCATTAACGCGGACAAGAGCACAGCTGTAGTTTTCTGCAGATGCAGAGAGCTCCCTCCCACACTTGTCATAGGCGATACTCAACTTCCATGATCTCCTGGTGTGAAGTGTATAGGGTTTAGCTTTGACAGATGTCTCACCTGGCTGACGTATTTTGAACAAGTAGCCCACAAAACAGCCATTCGTCTATATCAACTCCGTTAACTCTGGGAGATTATAACACGGTGTTCGAATTGTTTGCTGTCCTCAGTTCGTGAATAAGTGATTTGATAATTCTCTACTAGACAAACAATGTTGTTCTCGATGGACATTTGCAAATTTGTAAGCATTACTTACTTTTGTGAAGCGTTTTTAACTCGATACGAGTGTGCGTGTTTTAATGCAAATTTAATTAATAAAATTGTGTTAGTGGTTATAAACACAAACAGAATAATCACTGTTGCACACCACTATACTGGTGGTTTGAAAGCGCTAATAGGTATAATTTTTCTATAGTGGTGTGCAACAGTGATAATTCTGTGAATGCAAATTGTTGTTTCGCCGATGCAGTTACCACATGGGAGACCATTTTTACTCACATGTTAACTACGAATGTCGTGTACGAAGAAAGACCAAAGTAAAATGGAATTTTAGACAGTAACACGAATTCAAGTTTCTTTCCTTTCTTTTTCCTCCCCGTTCTGCTCCTCCTTCTTCTTTTCACCTGTTTTCCACTTGTCTGCCGCGCTGCCTAGAGACGAAAAGGCACAGTACTCTTATGACACTTATAAAATACATTTAGTGCTAATTTCGTCAATGAAAACTGCATATTTTCCTTGTTTTGCTCAACAACAGAATGTTGAGAGAAATTGCTAAAAAATTGGTACAACCATTCATCTTTCAATATAAAATGAACGTTAATCTTTTCCCACTGATCCGTTCCATTTGTTTTTTTTTAATATAAAATTGTCATTTTAAGAAATTTAGATTAAATCATTCTCCTAATACCTCAAACATTGTCTTCTTACCACATCCTTATGCTAGAAGAATCGTTACTTACGAACAAAAACTTACAAGTACGTAATTGTTCCAAACTTACGAATATGCCGTAATAAAATAGGCCTCTTGTAATGTTACATTATATAAGATTCATGAGTAATACGAACTTTACTACGAAAATTTATACAGATCGTATAACATTTTTGAAATTCTAATTTTGTTGAAATCAGTATAAGCCCTACTCACGTAATTGTTAGCTTTGATATCAGAGTTAGTGAATAAGTTTCGACAACGCTTCTGGAAACGATAGATATCAGCGGAGTGGTGTGAGACTTCATTTGTTCGGCCCCTTCGTCTTTTGAATTGTGTTTATTTATAAGCCCGAGATGAAATAACAACAGTTTGCTGATGGAAATGAATCTCTCTCTCTCTCTCTCTCTCTCTCTCTCTCTCTCTCTCTCTCTCTCTCTCTCTCTCTCTTTCTCTCTCCCTCTCTGTGCTGTGTAGCATCACAACAGCAAGTCTTGGAGTTTATTTTACAAAGATAATTTAGAAGAGGGAATAAGTAAGTACGGAATAGTATTTATGTTTCATTCTCTGATTCAGAAGCACGCACTTCACACTCGTATTGTATAGCATTTACTACTTGGAACAAGTGAAATCCACAATATTATTTATACAAAGCCCCAGGGAGCTAACATGGATTGTGTGATATATAATGTTATGGAATCGACAACATTTGAGAGTATGGGAGAAGTGTTACAAGAAGGTGTAACGGACCAATTTTATTTATTGTTTTCATGGATGCCTTGCGAAGGAATCCACTGTCACCGGACAAAAAGGCTTGCCGCATGACAAATGGCGCCAATCGTACACTCTAGTTATATTGGTGGCCCTAAAAAGGACCGAGTGGTGAGAACGGTGATGTTGGTAGTGCCGCGCTGAAATGTTCGGCGGCTGCGCCCGCTGTTCGTGGCGTACTGCAGTCCTCCTCTTCTTCCGGCACCGGTTGTATAGTCGGCTGCCGGCCCAGCGAAATCCATCGCTGGCACGGAACGGGAATGCGAAGACGCAAGAACGGCGGCGGTTCTATTCTTCGGCTGTTCCTTCCGGCTGACCCCGCCTCGATGTCGTCCGAGAGAGGAGAGATGAAGTGGTCCGATGGCGTGGCGATGGAGAGTGCGTCAAAATTTTTTTTTTTTTTTTTTTTTTTTTTTTTTTTTTTTTTTTTTTTTTTTTTTTTCGCTCTGGGCTTTGCGGTTGTGCGTCGCAGAGACGAACCGCACGGGAAACTGAGTTCCGAGCTACCTTCTGGAGCTCCTGCCTCGTGGCCCTGCCCAAGTAGGGCGCGTGCTCTATAGCAGGCCGATTCTCGGCTGTTGTGCTAGCCTACGCTAGCGCAGTATGCACCGAGGGCGTTTCCACGAATCACCTGGGCGTATACGGTACCTTCCCAGCCCAGTCACTAGAGGATTGCCTGGGAACCTCGCCGCACGTGCATAAAATTTGCGTGCAAGCCGCCTGAAAGTGTCGTCTAAGGAGCGGACGCCAAGTCCTCTCCTTAGAAGGCGAGATGAGAAGCGACGGGGGACTTTGGCCGCTAGCCGAAGCCCCCTGTCGAGGACGCTCTGCAACTTCTTTTTATGCATTGCGGCGAGGTAACCCCAGACCGGGCAGGCGTAGGTAATGACCGGCAGCAGATACGCGCCGACGATCATCCTACCCAATTTCCTGGTCATGGCTGAGCTGATCAGGAGTGGAAACAGTGCGCACAGGCGAGTGGATGCTCGCTTTAGAACTGCCTGTGCGTGGGTACGCCAGGTGAGCCGACGGTCGAGGTGTAAGCCGAGGTACTTGACCTCGTTGGACCAGCGCAAGTACGTTCTGCCGATACGTAGTTGCCTAACGGGGTTCTTCCGTCGCTTGGAGAATTCGACGGCTACGCTCTTGGTGGCGTTGAGTTGCACTCTCCAATTCTCAGTCCAGTCCACGAGCGTGTCGAGCTGGCGCTGCAGTCGTAGGACGGCCCTTTCCTCATGACGATCGGCCGTAAATACGGCCGTGTCGTCAGCGAAGAGGGCCATCTGGACTCCAGGCTGTCTCGGCACGTCGTTGACGTAGATCGAGAACAGAAGGGGGCCTAGAACACTACCTTGAGGGACGCCGGCTGTGATTCGTCTCTCGGAAGAGACAGAATCGCCAACTCTCACGCAGAAGGTCCTCTCCGTCAGAAAGCTAGCAACCAGATGGAGGTAGCAGTCCGGGAGCTGGACTTCCCTAAGTTTGAATAAAAGGCCATCATGCCATACGCTGTCGAAGGCTTTCTCAACATCTAAGAAACAGCCAACGGTCCGTTCTCTCCGACACCCGGCTTCCGTGATGCTTTCCACCAGTCTCATCAGTTGATGAGTGGTCGAATGCCCCACACGAAAGCCGAACTGTTCGGGGACCAGCACGTCAAAGTTGGTTAGATGCTCTCGTACACGACGCTGCACGAGGCGCTCAAAAACCTTGGACGTAGCGGAAAGTAGGCTGATAGGCCGGAGGTTTTCCGAGCGGGTGGTATCCTTTCCCTGCTTCGGGATCACGATAACCGTCGCCTTTCTCCATTTCTTGGGAAAGTAGGCCAGTCTAAGACACGCGTTGAACAAATCAGTCAAGAATTGAACTCCAGGCTCGGGAAGAAGTCGTAGAGCGGTGTTAGTAACACCGTCCGGGCCTGGAGCCTTTCTTGGCTGAAGTTCAGCGAGCCGATCTGAGACCTCTTCCAAAGAGATGGGTTCGGGCTCCGCCGTGATCGGAAGAGACAGAAAGTCTTCCACAGCCATCTCGACTTGTTCGTCGAAGTCCCAGTCCATGGGCGGGTTGGGAGCGAACTGACGCTCGAAACACAAGCCCAAGTACTCGGCCTTCTCCTCCGGGCGACCCAGGAGTCGACCGAACGGTCCAACAATGGCGGGAAGTGGAGGTCGGCGCCTCCGTCCCGTCAATGCGGTAGGTATTCTGTACGGGTGAGATTGCGGGTCCGCATCCCCCGTTCGGGCCACGTCGAGTTCCCAACAGCTACGTCGGAACGCCTTCAGACTGCCACGCAGTCGTCCGGTGAGCCGATTGTATGCTGCCTTATCGGCCGGATCACGGGTCCTCTGCCAACGTTTCCGGAAGTAATTCCTCTCGCGAGCGAGAAGAGAGACTTCCTCAGGGATGCGTTGGTAGTCAGGCGTGAAGCCAGCTCGCGTACGTGAAGACACGCCTATAGCCGAGATGATTGCCTCTTCGATTCCCGCAACTGCTTCGTCTAGGAGGCGAACGGAATCGAGTGGGGCCGCTGGCGGCAATCTACGGCACAAGGCCGGGCCGTAGCGATCCCAATCGATGACCTTCTGCTTGTCAGAACGTGCATAGGCGTGCTGGGTAGCGACGTGGACCAAGATAGGGTTGTGGTCGGATGTCAGCTCCGTAAGTGAGAATACCTCGACCGGACAGACAATTCCTTGGGTCACCGCGATGTCCAGAACATCGGGAGCCGCGTTAGGCAGTGACGGAAAGAACGTGGGTTGCGCTGGACCAAACACCATCGCCCGGCGCGATTCAACAAAACTGAGCAAGCGCCTCCCGTTCGGAGTAGTCAGGCGACTATTCCAAACGCGATGCTTGCAATTCAGATCGCCGGCCAAAATTACCCTTCGATGGGAATCGAAGATGACGTCCAGGTCGCTGACAAGGAGTTCAGCTTGTGGGGGCTTGTAAGCTGAGACCACGAGGACGCCGCCAAGAGCTCCGTGGACCTCAATGGCGGTGGCCTCTAGGTTGGTAAGCTGCGGCAAAGCGACACGATGATGACCTATGGAGGTCCTCACCGCGATCGCCGTGCCGCCTCCTCGTCGGCCAACTCGGTCATCCCGATAAACCACGTAATTTGGTAATCGAAACCGGTTCGCCGGGGTCAGGTGGGTTTCCCCGAGGAGAAGTACGTCGGGTTTGAACCGAGCCAGGAATTCAAGAAGGTCGGAATGCTTGGTACCGATGTTATTAGCATTCCAGGCTACGAGCGAGAGATCTCGTCTAAGGGCTCGGTTCATAGAAGACCTATGACTTCGCAGGCTTCCACCAAGAGCATGAATCTCTCAGTTGGGTCAGCAGTTTCCAGGCGGGCTCGGATGGACCTGAAGAGAGATGCGACTTTCGGGAGGTCGTAGCTAGACAGAAAGCCGCGGACGAACTGTGCGTCATTGGAACTGACGGACTGGGTGGTTTGCCTGGAAACTGAGGCCGCATAAGAGCGACCAGGTGTTACGGCAGATCGGGTCATGGTGGAAGCCATAGGACCAGGGCCAGACGGTTTTGGATCAGCGGCAGGAAAAGTACGCTGTTGCGCTTCGTCGGACTTGTTGTACCGGGAAGCAGGACTTTTCTTGGGCTGTGGGCAGGCAGGAGCTCGGGGCCGAGCATCCGGTGTGGGTATCCCTTTGTTCCTGGGTTTGATGCCTGCTCGCGGAAATCGCGGAGGTGGCAGGGGCGGCGAGGCTACCTCTGGTTCAGAGGCGGGAGTAGGAGGTTCCGCGGAGGTGGAGGGTTCATTCTCCGGCTCCAAAACCGAGATAACAGCTACTGGGCGTGTCTCTGCTGTGGAAGGAGACGCGGTACGTTTAGTTGCCTTTGTAGGGGCTGGAGGTGGAGCCGGAGAGGGCGCGCGCCGTGCCGGTTGTGCCTGAGGTTTAGGCCTAGCCTGCATTTTAGGCTGTCTAGGTTGGGGCTGCATAACTGGCTGCCGTGGCTTCGGGAGGGGCCCCTGCGGCTTTTGCTTCCGCAGGAGCTCCGCCTTATAGACCGGGCAGTTTACGTTAGACGCTGCGTGGCCTTGACCACAATTTATGCAGCGAAATTTGGTTTTGTCTGCCACAGTGCAGGCCTGTGTTGAATGTCCCAGAGAACATCGGAGAACACGTAGTTGGTCACGTCTCGGCGGCTGCTGATGCCGGATTGGCTCGCTGTGTCCACCGCTGGTACCGGAGAGCAGATGTTCGCATACCGCTTCCGTCACAACTCCACCGGGTCTTGAATGCTTTCCGGTAGCCAGCCTACTGCTCTTCTCTAGATGTTGTGGAGGTATCTGTTGGGCGCCATGTTGATTGGTGTGCCAGCTGGTAGCTCGCTGGCGTGGCTGGATCTTGCATCCGCAAGATGATCGCTGCCCCACGTTGGGCGCCACTTGTCACCGGACAAAAAGGCTTGCCGCATGACAAATGGCGCCAATCGTACACTCTAGTTATATTGGTGGCCCTAAAAAGGACCGAGTGGTGAGAACGGTGATGTTAGTAGTGCCGCGCTGAAATGTTCGGCGGCTGCGCCCGCTGTTCGTGGCGTACTGCAGTCCTCCTCTTCTTCCGGCACCGGTTGTATAGTCGGCTGCCGGCCCAGCGAAATCCATCGCTGGCACGGAACGGGAATGCGAAGACGCAAGAACGGCGGCGGTTCTATTCTTCGGCTGTTCCTTCCGGCTGACCCCGCCTCGATGTCGTCCGAGAGAGGAGAGATGAAGTGATCCGATGGCGTGGCGATGAAGAGTGCGTCAAAATTTTCTGCCTGCCCGGGTTTTATTAACTAACCGGGATCGCTGATTGGCTAGCTCCGAACACGTAGTTGGTCACGTCTCGGCGGCTGCTGATGCCGGATTGGCTCGCTGTGTCCACCGCTGGTACCGGAGAGCAGATGTTCGCATACCGCTTCCGTCACAACTCCACCGGGTCTTGAATGCTTTCCGGTAGCCAGCCTACTGCTCTTCTCTAGATGTTGTGGAGGTATCTGTTGGGCGCCATGTTGATTGGTGTGCCAGCTGGTAGCTCGCTGGCGTGGCTGGATCTTGCATCCGCAAGATGATCGCTGCCCCACGTTGGGCGCCACTTGTCACCGGACAAAAAGGCTTGCCGCATGACAAATGGCGCCAATCGTACACTCTAGTTATATTGGTGGCCCTAAAAAGGACCGAGTGGTGAGAACGGTGATGTTAGTAGTGCCGCGCTGAAATGTTCGGCGGCTGCGCCCGCTGTTCGTGGCGTACTGCAGTCCTCCTCTTCTTCCGGCACCGGTTGTATAGTCGGCTGCCGGCCCAGCGAAATCCATCGCTGGCACGGAACGGGAATGCGAAGACGCAAGAACGGCGGCGGTTCTATTCTTCGGCTGTTCCTTCCGGCTGACCCCGCCTCGATGTCGTCCGAGAGAGGAGAGATGAAGTGGTCCGATGGCGTGGCGATGAAGAGTGCGTCAAAATTTTCTGCCTGCCCGGGTTTTATTAACTAACCGGGATCGCTGATTGGCTAGCTCCGAACACGTAGTTGGTCACGTCTCGGCGGCTGCTGATGCCGGATTGGCTCGCTGTGTCCACCGCTGGTACCGGAGAGCAGATGTTCGCATACCGCTTCCGTCACAACTCCACCGGGTCTTGAAGTCTACCTAGAGCATTTGCCCGGGTAGGCTGTGATTGTTTTTGCTCTGCAAAATTTTTCCAATTTGTGCGGAAATATTGAATTTTCATCATTTATTTCATCATCATCATATTCTGCATCATCAACACTACAAGTTTCACCAACAGTTCAGTGCTACGCAGTTATATTTAATCTGTGCGGGAGTGTTTTTGTATCCGAGTGCTGTGCGGTCTGTGTTGTGTCCAATTGTGCCTGTGGATAGTTTTCAGTGTCTGGTGATCCCTCAATCCTAGACCTGCGTAGACGTTCATTTCGGCTTGTCCGAAATGGCGTCGAATACGCCCCCGAATCCTCTGCCGGCGCCGCTTGTTTCCTTAATGGAAACTTGCTCAACCGGCTTCCGTTCTACTCCACTTCCTCACGACAGTGAAAGTGATTGTGAAAGTGATATAAGTGCGGTCGATATGTGCAGTGTTGGGTCGGGGGACGGACAGTTCTCGCTTGTGGAGGGCAAGTCTGCCAAACGCAAGCGAAAACTGGCCCAAACTCCGCCGCCCGCCTCAGCTGCAGATCAGTCGTCTAGTCACGGTAACAGCGGCACTCAGCGCGAGCGTGAGTATTCAACTGGTACCCAAACTGTGTCTTCCCCACGCATTCCACCGATTGTAATTCCTGACAATAGGAATTACACTCAATTGCTTCGTTCCTTATCCCTAGCTCTCCCTTCGGTCAAGGTCGAGGCGAGGTGCCAAGGCGCCTCGCTAAAGCTGGCGACTGCTACGATCCCAGACTTCCGCTCTGTTCAGTCATTCCTGACAGAGCGTAAGATCTCATTTCATACTTTTGCCCTCCCGTCAGAGCGAGAAATCAAGGTCGTTCTGTCGGGAATTCCTTCTTTCACAGAAACTGATGCCATCAGGCAGGAACTTGTTGCGCTCGGCTATGCGCCGACCGCGGTAAGCGTCCTGCATGTTGGCAAAGGTGATGACCGCCGACCTGTTAACAGCTTTCTGGTCAAACTTCTGAAAGTAGGCCCTTTCGAGGAGATTTATAGTCTCCAGAACCTTCTGCACCTACGGGTGCAAGTCCGAACATTTGACCCGCGGCCCGGCCCCTCGCAGTGTTTCAACTGCCAGAGGTTCGGCCACAGCAGTTTGTTCTGTCATCAGCCCCCGCGTTGCGTGCGTTGTGCTGAACCTCATCGTGGCTGTGATAAGCCTACGACGGGGTACACAGCTAAATGCTGTAACTGCAAAGGAGCCCATCCGGCTAATTACCGAGGCTGCCCTAACTTTATCGCCGCCATGAAACCGCAGCGACCTCCTGTGCGCCCTGGCGCGCAGGCAGGCCGTGTAGCTGGTCCTGGCCCTAACCGGCGAGCGGCTTTCCCGCCTCTCACTGGTGCATCTGCCCAGGTCCCGGCAGCAACTCCGGTTGCTTCCGGTGCCGCTGTCTCGCCTGCAGTCGTCGCTTCGGCGCCGCCTGCAGCGGCCTCAATCCCGGCGCCTACCGGAGCGCCCGCACCTTCCTACGCGGCCATGGCCGCTAAATCAGCCCCGCCTCCAGCCCGATCGGGCAAATCAAAGCGCTCTCGTCGTCGCCGGAACTCCGCCGGCCGACCAACATCATCACAGGTTCCACCTGTACCCTCTCCGCGGGCTCGACCCGCCCCCAGCCATCGTCCTCAACCTTCCAGTGAGCAGTCTACTACTCAGACCACCAGCCCAGCGCCATCTGCTACCCCTGTCGAGGCCAGTCAGGCTTGTCCTCCTGAACCCCGGGAATCTTCCCGGGCTTCGGCGGATCCCCTGACTGCCTGGGCAGATAATCTTGTTGCATCCATCAGGACTGCTCGCGACACTACCACTGTGCTTGCCCTGGTGTTCCAATCATTAGCTGCCCTCTTTCCTCTACTTCCCCTAAATGGCTAATAGCCTGAGGATCGTTGCGTGGAACGCCTTCGGGCTACTCCCCAGGCGATCTGAACTGATGACTTTCGTAACGGAGTATGATGTTGATATCATACTTCTTTCCGAGACTCATCTGGCTCATTACCACTCGTTTTCCCTTCCTGCCTATGCCTGTTATCGTCAGGATCGTCCCCTACGGCCTCGCTGTCCCCCCTCGGGGGGCACAGCTGTTTTAGTCCACAGGCGGATATCCCACAGGCTTTTGCCTCCTCTAGATACATCTATTATTGAAGGCTGCGCGGTGGCGGTGGACGCCGGCGGATCGGAGCTGCGCGTTGTTTCTGCGTACCTCCGGCCTGGCCGGCGAACTCCGCCACCGCCCGAGGAGTGGGACGCCCTCCTCGACCACCCCCTCTCAACCATTGTAGCCGGCGACTTAAACGCCAAACACCCTTCATGGAACAGCCGCGTTGTCAACGCCTATGGAAATTGTCTGTTCCGGTTCGTCTCTGGCGACCCGGCACTTAATGTCATCGGCCCTGAAGACCCTACCTACTTCCCCTTTCACGGCCATCGGCCGGACGTTCTTGACATAGTAGTTGTCAAGAACGTTGCCCGCAACATCGAGGTCTCGTCTGTGTCGGACCTTTCGTCCGATCACAATCCCCTTGTTATAACTGTTCGAGAGCTGTCGGCGTCACCCCGACTTCCCGCTCAGATTGTTAGGAGAGTCAACTGGCGATCCTATCATGACGAGCTCTCTCGAAGGTTACCATCTCTCCCGGCGGACCCAATCGTCACTCGTGACGATCTGGATCTCCGCGCCACAAATCTTCAGGAATTGGTCCAAGGTGTCATGGATCGACACACCTACGCACTCGAGGTGAATCATCGAAAATCGGCCTTACCTGCGGAAGTACTCCACGCCATCTGGCTACGGCGCCAGCTCCGCCGCAGATGGCAAAGAACCCGTGACCCAGTCGTTAAGCGACGATTTCAACAACAGTCCCTTTACGTTCAGCAGCTACTGCGGGACGTAAACTCTATTCGATGGGACTCATACCTTGAGTCTCTTGAAGTCGACCACGCCTCCGTCTGGAGAGCGGTGAGTAGACTGACCCGCGAGAAGAGAACTCGCAACCCACTGGAAACCCCGAACGGGGTTGTGTCTTCATCAGAAGGCAAGGCTGAGGTCTTCGCCGACTGCATGGAGTCGCAATTTACCGTTCACCGAGGCGTTTCGGACCCTGCCCACTCGGCAGAAGTCCGGGACTTCCTATCTGGTTATTTTTCTCGCCCTCCCGCTGGCCCAGACCTCCCGTTCGACAGAGACGAACTCGTTTCGTCTGTCTGTCGACTAAACCGCCGTCGCGCCCCCGGTCCTGACCGGATCGGGGCCGCTGCATTACAATATCTCCCGGCCTCAGGCGTTGACCTCGTTCTCGAGCTGTTCAACTCTTGTCTCCGGCTACAGTACTTTCCCCGCCTGTGGAAAAATGCCAACATCGTTATGGTTCCTAAACCCCGCAAGCCGCGCATGCTTCCTGAAAGCTATCGGCCAATATCTCTCTTGCCAGTTATCTCGAAGGTGTTCGAGCGGCTCCTGCTGGCCCGCATCTTGCCGTTGTTGGATAATTTTATCCGCAACGAACAGTTCGGGTTTCGCAGAGAGCACTCGACCACGCTTCAACTAGTCCGCGTGGTAACGCAACTCTCTGACGCCACCAACAGGCGAGCGGCTACGGCCGCCGCACTGCTGGACGTGAGCAAGGCCTTCGACAAAGTCTGGCACGAAGGTCTTCTCTTCAAACTTGCTAACTCCCCCTTACCATCGTCCATAGTGTTTTTCCTCCGGTCGTATCTCAGCGACCGAACCTTCAGGGTTAGCGTCGACGGAACCTGCTCTGCAGTTCGTCCTGTCGCCGCTGGCGTACCCCAGGGATCTGTCCTCGGCCCCGTTCTGTACCTCGTGTACACGAACGACCTGCCTGTTTTGCCCGGAGTCACGTTGTCTTTGTTCGCTGACGATGCAATGTATCATTACAGCTCTGTGTCCCCGCGTTTTTGCGAGTACACAGTTGCAGCGTCAGTTGGACCAGCTTCCGGCTGGCTACGGAAATGGCGGGTGACGATCAACACGGAGAAATCCGAGGCGATCTGTTTCACTCGTAAGTCCATCTCTCGATGCCAGCCCCTCTCCCTTGAAGGGAGGCCTATCGCCTACAAAGAGTCGGTGAAGTATCTAGGCGTTCGGCTAGATCGTCGCCTATGCTTCAACGCCACGTGACGGACACCCTTGCCAAGGCTCGCGGCGTCCGAGCCAAACTTTACCCATACCTCGCGTGCCGCAGCCCCCTGGCGCTGCGCACGAAAGTTACCCTCTATCTGTTGTTTCTCCGGTCTGTATTGACCTATGCGGCACCTGTATGGTGGTCACTTGCCTCCGCCACCAACAGGCGTAGGCTGGAAAGTTTCCAATCCAGAACCCTCCGTTCCTTGTCGGGATCTCCTTGGTTTGTTAGAAACAGTGTAATTCGAGGAGGTCTACGAGTTCCTGCTCTCTCAGCCTTTGTCTGGTCATTAGCTGCGACTCTCTTTGCCGCAGCTGAGACCTCTTCCTTCCCTTACCTCAGAACCATCAGCACCACGCAACCACCTCCCCCTGTCCGGGTCAAACGCCCTCGGGCGATTCTCGATGACCCGCCATAAGTTTAAGTAACCTGCTTAAACCTCAATTTGAATATTCACCATCTGCCCATGCCCCAGAATTTACCTGCAAGCTGTTTCCTTCCTCCCTTCCTAGTATGCCGACCACGCTGAATGCTGTTGCTACGCGCTATCACTGGCACGGAGGCTCTCTGCCTCGCGGGGAGCGACCGACGCCTCACGGCGTCTGCACGCGGGACTGGGAACGGGTGACATCTGTCATCTGAACCCGTTCATGCGGCAGTGCCCACTGATTGCAAATATTTTAAAATAAATAAAAATTAAAACCTTTCTCCCCCGCCTTCTCAGTTAACTGGTTGGCGGTTGTCCATTCCTGATATTAGGCACCAGTCGAAGAACCAGACCTATGTATATCCACAGGCAGCCATTGAGCTCGACTCAGATGCTGCAGTCATGCACCGGGTGCAAAGACGCCCCGCTACTACAATGCTACATGCTACCGGGTCTTGAATGCTTTCCGGTAGCCAGCCTACTGCTCTTCTCTAGATGTTGTGGAGGTATCTGTTGGGCGCCATGTTGATTGGTGTGCCAGCTGGTAGCTCGCTGGCGTGGCTGGATCTTGCATCCGCAAGATGATCGCTGCCCCACGTTGGGCGCCACTTGTCACCGGACAAAAAGGCTTGCCGCATGACAAATGGCGCCAATCGTACACTCTAGTTATATTGGTGGCCCTAAAAAGGACCGAGTGGTGAGAACGGTGATGTTGGTAGTGCCGCGCTGAAATGTTCGGCGGCTGCGCCCGCTGTTCGTGGCGTACTGCAGTCCTCCTCTTCTTCCGTCACCGGTTGTATAGTCGGCTGCCGGCCCAGCGAAATCCATCGCTGGCACGGAACGGGAATGCGAAGACGCAAGAACGGCGGCGGTTCTATTCTTCGGCTGTTCCTTCCGGCTGACCCCGCCTCGATGTCGTCCGAGAGAGGAGAGATGAAGTGGTCCGATGGCGTGGCGATGAAGAGTGCGTCAAAATTTTCTGCCTGCCCGGGTTTTATTAACTAACCGGGATCGCTGATTGGCTAGCTCCGAACACGTAGTTGGTCACGTCTCGGCGGCTGCTGATGCCGGATTGGCTCGCTGTGTCCACCGCTGGTACCGGAGAGCAGATGTTCGCATACCGCTTCCGTCACAACTCCACCGGGTCTTGAATGCTTTCCGGTAGCCAGCCTACTGCTCTTCTCTAGATGTTGTGGAGGTATCTGTTGGGCGCCATGTTGATTGGTGTGCCAGCTGGTAGCTCGCTGGCGTGGCTGGATCTTGCATCCGCAAGATGATCGCTGCCCCACGTTGGGCGCCACTTGTCACCGGAAAAAAAGGCTTGCCGCATGACAAATGGCGCCAATCGTACACTCTAGTTATATTGGTGGCCCTAAAAAGGACCGAGTGGTGAGAACGGTGATGTTAGTAGTGCTGCGCTGAAATGTTCGGCGGCTGCGCCCGCTGTTCGTGGCGTACTGCAGTCCTCCTCTTCTTCCGGCACCGGTTGTATAGTCGGCTGCCGGCCCAGCGAAATCCATCGCTGGCACGGAACGGGAATGCGAAGACGCAAGAACGGCGGCGGTTCTATTCTTCGGCTGTTCCTTCCGGCTGACCCCGCCTCGATGTCGTCCGAGAGAGGAGAGATGAAGTGGTCCGATGGCGTGGCGATGAAGAGTGCGTCAAAATTTTCCACCTGCCCGGGTTTTATTAACTAACCGGGATCGCTGATTGGCTAGCTCCGAACACGTAGTTGGTCACGTCTCGGCGGCTGCTGATGCCGGATTGGCTCGCTGTGTCCACCGCTGGTACCGGAGAGCAGATGTTCGCATACCGCTTCCGTCACACCACATCTAAACTTAAAACCTTATACATCAGATACCACCAAATATAAGCAAATACAAATTATTTTTGTAGACTTGTAAACAGACTGAAATCAACTAGTTTGAATATCAACATTAAAAAGAAACAAAATTAATATTAATTGTAAGGGAATTCCAGGTACTGAGAACATACAGAACGACCGGTGACAATTAAATAATCAAATTAATTTTTTAATAATTTGGTATAATAACATGGAAATGGATAGCTGGACAATGGGATAGCCAAGATGTGTTACTGATGATAAGCACTGGTAGAGATACTGATTGTATTCGGGAATTTGACAGTTATATTTGGTTACACATTGTTTCCATTCTCAAAATTATTAAACACTGGGCTGTTAGGCTGTGGTCGATTGCTGTATAATCTAGACATGTTGGTAACCTAACCTATATATAACGTAACCTAACCTAACCTAACCTAACCTAACCTAACCTAACCTAACCTAATCTAACCTAACCTAACCTAACCTAACATCTAGACATCTTGGTCAACGTTTCGTATCCCACATTCGGGCATCTTCTTCAAGCCGCCAAAAACGACAGTGTTATGAAACAGTTACGGCACATCTTGGCCGGAAGAGTTACCGACAACTTTTTCCGGGTAAGAACAACTCGGTAGTTACTGATCGTGTGCTTGTCTGCCCATTATTTTTGTTCTATTCGTTACATCTTTATATTTTTGTTTTTCTCTTGTGGGACCGTCTACTTCAATATTTTAAAAAATGCATTCTTTTCACTTCCATGTTCCATAAGGAAATGGAAGTATTGTCATGGCGAAAAAAAATCGTGTTCGACATAAAGGCTGATTCTGATTGTACTACCCTCAAAGTATGATGAAAAGTCATTTTTCGAAAAGTGTCTGTACGTCTGTCTTTCTATGTGTAGAATTTTTTTCTATCAAACGATAACAGCCGCAAATTCAAACAGAATCAAATACGTTTTTCCATACAGCTCTGAATTGTAGAGTACTCAAGGTCTATTGTTTTTGGTGAAGATCGGTTAAGGGAAAGGGGTAGTCTACCAGCAACGTTTTATGTTCTAACACGGGTAATTTTTTTATGACGAACGATAACTGCCACACATTCAAACAGTATCGAATAATTTTTTTGCATACATCCCTGAATTGTAGAATGCGCAAAGTCTTTTGATTTTGGTGAAGATCGGTTAAGAGAAAGGGGTAGTTTACCTGCAACGTTTTATGTTTTAACAAGGGTAATTTTTTATATGACGAACGATAACTGCCGTAAAGTCAAACAGAATCAAATAATTTTCTACATATGTGCCTGAGTTGTAGAGGATTCAAGGCCTACTGATTGTGTTGAATATCAGTTATGGGAAGGGGTAGTTTACCAGCAACGTTTTATGTTTTAACAAGAGTAAAGCACTTAATTTTGATAAATAAAGTATCCTGATAACATCATAATAATCAACTATAGAAACGTAGATG
This sequence comes from Magicicada septendecula, assembly GCA_034769895.1. Taxonomy (NCBI): domain Eukaryota; kingdom Metazoa; phylum Arthropoda; class Insecta; order Hemiptera; family Cicadidae; genus Magicicada; species Magicicada septendecula. The sequence continues at coordinate 26,605,831 of CM068373.1, read as the reverse complement.
AAATATCTATAAATGAAGAGGCTAGTTGAACGGGTTGGGGGTAAGTTTCTATAAATGAAAATTATAGTTGAAGGGTGATGGGATAATTTTTTATATGTGTACAACGTTATCGGCAACAAAGAAGTAGTTTGTTGTTAAAATTCCTTCCCGGGCTGTTTGGCCGTAGTCCAATGTTTTCTGCAAAACCAGACGTTTCGGCAGTGCCATCGACTTCCATCGTCAGTGAAAATGGAGTGCGCTAACGTGAGGTGGTATACGTTAGTGACCACAGTACTGTGGTTAAGGCTGAAGCAGTAAGTAGAAAGAAGTAGTTTATATGGAAATATTTAATTTAATATAGATTAAAAATTTGACCCTTTTAAGGCTTCGTTAAGTTGTTGGCACTTGTCTTTAATAGTGTTAGAAGGCGGCATTTGCGACAGTATCTTATATAATCTTGAATGATACAGATATCTTATACATTGATCTAATAATAAATGCACTAGAAATGTTTGTGATTAATTATTAATAATGTTGTTTGTTCTATGCTACTATTGAGAAAATATTTTAATTTTTGGCATTACCATATAATTATCAGTACCTGTACCATAGGTTCTAGATAACTTCTAGAGACTCTTGTATCTGTAACCAGTGCCCTCAACGTATCATTTACTAGCATGGAGTCAATTAAAGATCGTGATTCTGTTTTACACTGTTACTAGGGTCCGTCAGTCTTTCGACTGGTTTGTACCCTCCCCGCATATACCCGTGGTGCGTGTGTTACGGAGTCTCCCACAGGTACATGGGACCTACCTGCCCCATTAACGCCGGATTCGAACGGCAGAGTTGAGGAGGGTTTGTACTAGGCAGGATACCTCTCGCTGGTTTACCAACGCCTTGCGAGGGGGAACGGTCGTATCTAAATCAGATGGCCCTGGTGGGAATCGAACCCGCGCCGACAGCGTAGCAGCGCTACACGCTAGCCACTACGCCACGACCGCTCCTTGTTCTATACTAAGTATATTTATAAATTTATTTCTTTCAGAAAAAATGTGTTCGTCAGTTTCTGTTCAGTAGGCCTAAAGGTGGCAAAATTTCTAAGTTCCTTTCCATTCTAATTCATTACATTTTCTCCAAAAATACAGACCACATTAGGGACTGATAGGTTGCATACACAAGCTTTTAATCGCCACCAATTATTATATAATTTATAATCTTATATAATAACCAAAAAGAATAATATCTTCTATATTATAACATCACAGCAGAATTATGTATCCTCTTTCCTACACTTTTCGGGAGCACATAGAGTAATAATCGTCAGGATACCTAATCCAATAAATTGTATTGTTGGTGCTCTTCGCTCACATAGGCATAACTAGTTATTTTATGTCTGTACGTGTTCTCCACGTATAGCGGTACTCCTGCCTGTTTTGTCTTTTAGCTCTACTGAATATCATATTCCAGCCACCTACATTTCTGACACCTTACATCTTCTTTTTTTCCACGAACAGGCCAGCCGTGAACCACGCGGATATCATTCCCTTTTCTTATCCCGCCAGAATGCCATCATTGGCACACTATCCACCGCCTTCCTTTCTACCGCCTTTCTTTCTCATCTTTTTCTCACCGCAGAGAACATCAAGATTTTGAATTTTGTTTCTTTTATGTATTTCTATTCACACAGTCGTTCAAAGAGATACCCAGTTTCATCATTTCCTCCTTGAGTTGTTTGGTGTATCTGTTCAGACCGGCAAGTTGCCAAATATATTTGAAAATTTGTTTATTTAATCTGGACCGATCCATCCGGACCATATGTCCAAGGAATCTCAGTCTTTTCCTTCGGAAAGCCATTTCCAGATCTTTCAGATCCCTGTACAGCTTTTTTTCGGGTATTAGATGTACTCATCTTCGGTTCTCTTGGGGCCATACATTTTCCGAAGAATTCTTCGTTCAAATTTAAGAAGAGGTTCCAGATTTTGAAATCACATGGTTTTTACTCCATACATGATCACCAGCCTGATAATAGTGCTATAATGGCGAACTTTCGCACTTCTGGAAAGGTTTTTCTTTCCGTACAGTTCCCGGGTTAGAGTAAAGGCCTTTGCTAATTTAAGTTTCCTTATCTTATCTTTGTATGTGGCGTTTCGGAATATGTTTTCCCCAATATATTTAAAATTGTCTTCTTTTTCTTTTAATTACAGCAATATTTTTTTCTTATGTACTTATGATTTCTGGTTGCTTATGTTTCAAATCTGGTGTTACAGGCTACAATCTTTAAGATGTGTTATGTACCGAAACCCTACTTATCCTCACTATGTAACCGTTGTCCTTTAGCATAGCTGAGTTGGTGACTTTGAAATTCGTACGACTTAATCTCTTGAGAATTATAAGTAACGTTTTACGTGAACGGGTTACCAGCCTACCGGGTTTTATTACCTCCTACCTGCATGAGCAGGTAATTTGTAAATCAAGAGTTTCTTCCTTTAGCTTTTAGTGAACCAACATCAACACCTAAGTGAAAGGCAGCGACTTTACCACTATCCTAACCACTATCCTAACCCTGAGAGTTGCGGTGGCACCTCCGCTGGATCCTACTTACTGAAGCTCCTATTCTCCGTTTTTAGGGCCGTTGTTGTTTTCATCCTTAACCCTGGTCAAGGCGATAGCATTATACCACACTATACTGGGTCCTCCGCAGAACTCAGCCACCGATTACTCGAATGGAGCTCACACCCGAGTAGTGGAGACATCTGCTGAGAATTACCCAAATGAGTTCAGAGAATATGTCCCTGGTTCTCGTTAGGCCGGTTAATGTTCGTATATTAGAAGAATCAGTGGGACTTATGTAGACACAGGATCATAATGAATTGAAGCAAATATATATTAATTTTTCTTTGTAAAAAGTGATGAGTAAAATAATAGGTTTTATTTGGTATAAAATAATCATGGTTCTATATCAGTTTGCAAATTTTGTTCTACAAACAAATAGTGGCAGAATTTTGAGAAACAAACACTGACAGCTATAAAAGACAGTCCTAGAGATGTTTGGTTTTATAAATACCAAATTTAACATGTAAGCTGAGTAACATGTAAGGGAAGTAGGTCCCTTGTGAAAACTGGAATCAAAACATAAAGCTATGTTCTATTATAATATAAAGTTATCTTTCTCAAATCACTGTTACCACAAGGAAATATATAATCCATAGTCGCTTATGGAGGATAACCTTTGAAAAAATGGACGCTGAAAATAAAATTTCTAAAATCTATAGGATCAGCACCTCATAATTAAGGCGCTGAAGACGCTGAAAGTAACACAGCTAGATAACATAATGAATCAATAGATTCACTAAAGATTAAAATAGAAAAAATCGTTACTGAAGAGTCTGCAAAAAGAAGACATCGTAAAAATTCTACAAAGCTGGATTTTATATAGCGACTCACGAATAATGTTGGTGTGACTCAGAAACTCAGAAATGAACAAACTGATATTTAACACAGCCTGTCTAAAAATTACCAACCATCAAATTACAGTAAATTAGAGAGAGAGAGAGAGAGAGAGAGAGAGAGAGAGAGAGAGAGAGAGAGAGAGAGAGAGAGAGAGAGAGAGAGAGAGAGAGAGTAAGAGTGAGTGAGAGGGGGGAGAGGAAGGATATCAAATATGGTAGCGACAACAAATGTCTCCTGGAACAAGTCAGCAATTTAGAATACGTGGGCTACAGTGTGTCTTACAATGCAAGTAACGACATGGTGAATAAGCTGAATAAATTCAACCTTATGTGCGTGACCATCAGGCGAACCATTAAGTCAGCAAGTAAAGGAACACGACTAAAATTCTACAAGGCGATGGCTCTTCGCACACTTCTTTATGGGTCTGAGAATTGGACTTTAATGAAAGGCTAGGCCAGTCGCATCCAAGCGACTGAAATGAGATTTCTCAAGGACGTGGCAGGGTATACTCTCTATTACCATCGAAAAAACACAGATGTAGGAACTGAGTATTATGAGTATAGACTACTCTAGAGTATCGCGCAGATACTTTAAACAACTATGGAACTATAAGCCGAGGTGATAGAGAGGTGTGGGACGTCCGAGGAAGCGCGAGTGACCAGCTCTTATTTTTGGCTATTTGAGACCGGAACAAACCATAATTGGTTTAATCCGTGAAGATGACGATGATGACAACAAAAGCCAATGGGTCGTATCTCAGAACTAGCTAACGTTCACAAAGAGCTACGGCGTCAGAAGAGAAATAAAGAAATTTTGAAATGATATTAACTTCTTTATCAATAATTGTTTTATATGTTTAAAGTATTAGTAACGTACTGTAATATTTTCTCTGTGTTGCATTGAAATATTTATGATCAGTAGGGCCTATGTATAAAGATAGAGATTTTTTAATACGGGCTGTGGAGTTTTATTTTATTTCTTTCAAAACAAAAATATAATTTTCTGACTGTCATCATCATCATCATCATCTTTAAGGATTAAACCAAGGACGGTTTGTTCCGGTCTCAAATAGGCAAAGATTACAGCTGGTGACTCCAGCTCGTCCTCGGACGTCCCACACCTCTTCGTCCCCTAGGCTTATAGTCCCAGAGTAATTTGGGGACGCGGCAGTCATCCATTCGGTAAAGATGTTCCCACAAATTCAGCTGATACTGGTCGATCCTGTCCAGTATATTCATAATATTCAGTTCCTGCCGTATATCTGTGTTTCTTCTATGATCATTTAGACTACACTCTGCCACGTGCCTGACAAATCTCATTTCAGCGGCTTGGATGCGACTGGCCTGGCCTTTGTTAAAGTCCAATTCCCACCTTGTAGAATTTTAGACGTGTTTCTTTACTTGCTGACTTAAGAGTTCGCCTGATGGTCCCACACATAAGATTGAACTTATGCAACTTATTCACAACGTCGTTGCTTGTATCATAAGACACAATGTAGCCCAGGTATTCAAAACTGCTGACTTGTTCCAGGAGAGTACCTTCTCTGACTGTACTACCAGTAATCGTAATGTCATGTAAATCACATATGCGACAAAGTGCCTTATATAATGATTGTAGTATGGCATAATTTAATGTAATTTACTACTCTTTAAAACAAAATAAATCAAACAAATACTCGCACTTACGACAGTTATATGTAAAAATTTATCGATATTCGGCGTTTTAAAATAATACATTGAATTTAATAAATTGAATAGCAATATTGCTTGTATATTTTTGTATTTTCCAAATGTAATTTACTAATTTGTTTACTGTATGGTATCAACTTTTGTCTACTTATATAAATATATAGTTTTTATTTTTGTCTGTAAAAAATATAATACGTTTAAAATTAAAATAAATTTAATTAATTAATTTAACGAAGATATTTTATTTATAAAATATATTGGATTTTGTAGCATTTGTGTGTATTTAATTTTCTCTTAAATAAATTTATGTATAACAAATGTTTTAAGCATATTTTTATAATTAATGTAATAAATGTACAACGCCGTTATAAATAGATTTGTATAATTAATTTTTACTTTGTTGTATTAGTATATTATTATTTTTTGTTTTCTTTAACTAACTGAATTTTTTATTTTAAATAACGCGTTTTCATGAGTACTGCCAACAACGTTATATTATATTGTTACGCAATGCAGAAAAAGCGTTACGTCATTACGAAACGTTCTGGTACATTGGAGAACGTTGGTCTACTCTATTCCCGCAGCTGTAATGCGTACGTGACGCTTAACACGCCAGGCAGTGTTAGGTAATACAGAACAATCTCATACATTTGACAGCGTTGTTCGAGAAGTTTCTCAATTAGCCGAACGGTGCGTGTTTCTGCAAAGGTCGCGCTGAAGTCTCCTCTAGAATTTTCGATGGCTTGTTAAGGACGCATATTATTGAACCCTGCACACTATAAATAACCCACACCTGCTGCTTAGTTTTCATTTATTATCGGGCGATTACTCTGTGCGTTCAAGTGGTTATTAGTGAAAAGTAATTATTGTAGCGAAGTGTTATATGTTTTATAATCGTGCAGGACAATTGTAATAAAATTGTGTTTTATATTAGTTGACATTCTATTGGGTGTGAACAATTTTTATTTGATTTGTTGCAAGAGACTATCTTGTAGATTACAATCTGTTTAATTGTTATAATTAAAGCTGGTGATTAGTGACGTAATTGGTGTTTTGTATTTTGTTTTCCACTGTACCATACGACGATCAGTTAGACCGTCGTAACAATATTGATATGTGAAATTTTATTACATTTCTTGCGTAAATGTTTTTTTTTTTTAAATGTTGTTCAGTACTGGTTTTCGGTGTCGTGTGTATATTAAAATTTATCGCAGAAAAATTAATCGTATAATTTTATAGATTGATACATTATAAAATGTCGTCATCCCTCTTTTAAAGTACTATCTTCTGGCAAATACAACAATTTGGACATAAGAAATTTGTTTGGGCAGACAAAATATAAAAGCACAAATGAGCACTTAATATACAAATGCTACAAAATTATTTTTCCAAAAATGATTGGATAAAGGAAGCTAAAGAGATTTACTACAACGAGTAAAGATAAGAATTGTCTGGTAACGTCGGGTAAGTAGAAAATTGGAACAGTTATTATCAGGGCTTGATTTCAGGGGGTACGCACCGGAACGGCTTTCCGGAACCTGTTGGATCCAAAAATAAATTACAAAAAAAAATATATGAAAAGAAAAAATTAATTATTACAAAAATTTACTATTACTTTTCAAATTGTGCCCCTCAACAGCCCCATTACAAAACTAAACATTTGTCAAAATCAAACACCAGCACTAATCTTTATCTTAACTACTATCGTTCAAAAAATGTCCCAGTAACCTATGGAGAAAATAAAACAAAGAAGCTAACTTCAAAATTAAATCCACATGAAAGGCAACTGATTGGGGGCTTCCGAGAATATCTGAATTCCAGAATTTTTCCGGCGAGTCGTTACACCTTGAAATAAGCTATTGAATCAATAGTAATAACTTCAAGTGAATGTGAGAGACTGATTTCTGGCCATCATACAGCATTGGGTACAAAGAGTAAGGAAAGGTCAAGAAACAAACAACTTGACGACACAGTGATGAAACTATGGAAACTATTTTAAAATGTCCGAACTACCGAAACAATCACTTAGAGTTTAATTGAGGCTCCGGGATGATTTGTGACATGTTTTCGATTGTCGTGCGGCTGACCTGACGATGAAGCTCTTTAGAAATATCAGTAAAAATTATTACCTTTTTAGAAACAAGTTTATACATAAGTTACGTATTTTATAAGGCTTCAAAAATGTAGACTTCCTTCGTAATAACCTGATGTAAACTTACTCGCTAATACAAAATATAAGTATATTTGTGTCTGTACAACTTTTGAATTGATGCGTTCCGGCACCTATAATTGTAGAAATCATCCACTGGTTATTATGCAACCGTCCCGCGGTTAATTTATAAGGTGTTGATACGGTTGAACAATATACGTTAGGTTATTTTACCAGAGGAACGCGACGATAAATGATTAATTAACAGCGATTTTGTTTTTGTTAAACCGCATAGTTACTACAGAAACTTCTTGTAATTGAAAGAGTGTGTTTCAATACTTTAATCTTATTCCTCTATTATACTACACAACTGACTTCAAGGCCACGTGAAACTAGTTGCAAGGTAGTACAGACAGGCTGCAACTGCTCTGAAATCCGTGGCAGAGTAAGCCTGACGTATCAACGTACTATTATAAGGACGTTTCGTTGGCCGGACTAACCTCACAAACTACTGATTCCATAAAAACAAAAATTCTTTTATCACCGTGTTCTTTGAAGTTTGAGGATAGTTTCAGACATACATTTGAACCAATAATTTTAAGTTTATGAAAGTCATATATTATGAAAGTTTTAGCATGCGACAAACTTTCGTTTAATAAGTGATATCTGTATAGTGTCAGCAAGTGAAATTTAGACAAGATTCCAAATTTTATTTTCGATTTTGTTTCATTAAAATTCTTTTTTGTTTTCAAGGTATTGGCAATTTCGTAAAAAATTGTATACATGTGTCGGTCCCATGTCATGAAATTTCTTCGCTGTCCACAGAATGCGCGCGCATACAAGTTACATGCAATCGGTTGCATACTGTAATAGGCTACACATGAATCAATGCCCCACATCGAGCGTGTAAAAGTAATAGTTGCACAAGCAGTTGCAAGGCTTGCAACTGTCTTCAATCAATTGCAGACCGTCCAAGCGATTGGAGTAAGTGTATTAGTTCTCATTTAAACCGATACCCCACAACTTTTTTTCTGCAATCAGTTGCCTAGTGTAATAGAAGTCTTAGTAGATAGAAATACTTCTGTCTACGTTTTGCTGCATTCTGAGTACACATGCTACAGTTCGACTCAACTTTAAGTAGATACCGCAAAGAACAAGTGGTGTTAGAAATAAGGTCTTAGACACTGGATAACACAAATATGTCATTCGTTGTTGATCAACCCATCAATTCGCTATCCATTTAATGAATAATAATGAATAGATTAATTCATTAAAAAACATAAAAGTAACTGCACTATAAGTAGTATTTTAGAAGCTGTGCAAGGACAGTCCATGAATGCAGTAGGAAATAGGAACACAGGAATAGGCTACATGAAATGCAAATTTAGAAACAGTCAGCTAAAAAAAAATTATATGCAAACTTACGTCAGATCCACGTAGGCGACTTTTAAAAATGGACAAAGTCGAATGAAAGGCGGAAATGGGAAAAGTGGACAAGAACGGCAATTCAACAAAACGATGTATGAACAAAGGGACATAGGTAATCTAGGTAACAGATGGTGCTTAGTATATGAATAATCCCATGATCGGAAGATGATGTGTCTACCTAGAGCTGTTGCCCGGGTAGGCTGTGCTACTCTTTTTCGCATTTGCGATTGTGGTTTTTAACCGTTAGTAATATCTTTTTCAATCTGTTTTCTTCATCATCATCATCATCGTTCTTCAACCATCAGTGTGCTACAATTTCAGAAGTGTATTGTGTCGTGCGCGAGTGTTTTTGTGATTCGTGTGCAGTGCGCGTCTGGTGTTCGTGTTCTTTGTCTGTCAGTGTAGTGATTCAGTGCTGGTAAAAGTTACTCATTCCTAGCCCTTTTTGCGTCTTCGACGTTCATTTCGGTTAATCCCGAGATGGCGTCGAACGCAACTCCCGTTCCTTTGCCGGCACCGCTGGTAACCTTAATGGAAACCTGCGGTACTGGTCCTCATTCTACCCCGCTGCCGTCCCATACAATCAGTGATAGTGAAAGTGAAAGTGATTGTGCGTCGATGTGTAGTGTGGGGACGGGGGAAGGTGAATTTTCGCTTGTGGAGGGCAAGTCTGCCAAACGCAAGCGAAAATTGGTCGCCAGCCCGCCACCGGCCGCTGCTACGCATCGGGTATCTAGTCCCGGTAACAGCGCCAACCATCCGACTCAGTCTCCCTCTCAATCTGTGCCCAAGCCTAAAATTCCTCCGATTGTCATTCCCGACAATCGCAATTATAGGGAAATTCTTCGTTCCCTCCAGAATCTGCTTCCTTCGGCCAAACTCGAGGCCAGGTGCCAAGGCTCCTCGCTTCGAATTGCGGCCACAACAGTCCCGGACTTCCGATCGGTCCAACAGTTTCTTACCGATCGGAAGATCTCCTTCCATACTTTCGCGCTTCCTTCAGAGCGCGAAATTAAAGTTGTTCTTTCCGGACTTCCTTCCTGGACCGCCCCCGATACCATCAGGCAGGAGCTTGTCGCCTTAGGCTATTCGCCGACGGCGGTAAGTGTACTGCATGCTGGCAAGGGGGAAGATCGCCGTCCTGTGAATAGTTTCCTAGTGAAACTACTCAAAGTAGGCCAGTTCGAGGAGGTCTATGGCCTCCAAAACTTCCTGCACCTTCGGGTGCAAGTTCGTACTTTTGACCCGCGGCCAGGCCCCTCGCAGTGTTTTAACTGTCAGAGGTTTGGCCACTCCAGCTTATTCTGTAATCACCCTCCGCGTTGCGTGCGATGTACTGAGCCTCATCGTGGGTGTGATAAGCCCAAGACGGGGTTCACGGCCATTTGCTGCAACTGCGGCGGGGACCATCCGGCTAGTTATAGAGGATGTAGGGACTTTATATCAGCCATGAAGCTGCAGCGGACTCCTGCTCGCCCTGGCGCGCAGGCAGGCCGTGTTGCAGGTCCCCTCCCTAACCGCAGAGAGGCCTTCCCACCTCTCTCCGGAGCATCATCTCAGGCCCCGGCAGCAGTTCCGGCTGCTCCCGGGGCCCCAGTTCCGCCTGCAGTCGACGTTTCGGCGCCGCCTGCAGTCCCTTCTGTCCCGGCGCCTGCCGGAGCGCCCGGTCCTTCATACGCGGCTGTGGCCGCTACATCAGTCCCGCCTTCCGCTCCTCGGAGCCACAAACCAAAGCGCACTCGTCGCCGTCAGCGACAAGTTCCACAGGCCTTGCCTGTAAAACCTCAGCGGGCCCCGCCCGCCCCCAGCCATCAACCTAAGCTCCCAATTGAGCAGACCCCACGTCCGTCCCCGAGCCCTGCGCCATCTTCAACACCGGCCGAGGCCAGCCAGGTCCGTCTTCCGGAATCTCGGGAATCTTCCCGGGCCCCGGTGGACCCCCTGACTGCCTGGGCTGAAACTTTGGTAAACAACATCAGGTCTGCTCCAGATACAACCACGGTTCTCGCCCTGGTGTTTCAATCCCTGTCTACCCTCTTTCCTCTTCTTCCTTTGAATGGCTAGGAGTCTTAGGATCGTTGCGTGGAATGCCCATGGGGTAGTCCCTCGACGATCTGAACTGATGACTTTCGTAACGGAGTACGACGCTGATGTCGTCCTCCTTTGCGAGACTCATCTGGCTCGCTACCATACCTTCAACCTGCCATCTTACATCTGTTTTCGTCAGGATCGTCCCCAACGGCCTGGCTGTCGCCCCTCGGGGGGGACAGCCGTCTTAGTCCACAGGCGGATATCCCACAGGCCACTACCCCCTTTAGATACATCTCTTGTTGAAGGTTGTGCGGTGGCGATAGCCGCTGGCGGATCGGAGTTGCGCGTTGTTGCGGCGTATCTCCGGCCCGGCCTGCGGCTACCTCCACCGCCCGAGGAGTGGGACGCTCTCCTCGATCATCCCCTACCAACCATCGTAGCCGGCGACTTAAATGCCAAGCATCCCTCCTGGAACAGCAGAGTAGCCAACGCCTACGGAAAATCTCTGTATCGGTTCGTCTCCGACGACCCGGTACTTCAAGTTATCGGCCCAGAAGACCCTACTCACTTCCCATTTTCCGGTCATCGACCGGACGTCCTTGACATTGTCATAGCCAAGGACGTGACCCATCACATCCAGGTCTCGTCAGTGTCGGATCTCTCATCCGATCACAATCCCCTTTTTATAACTGCCCGTGAGCTGTCGGCCTCACCCCGACCTCCCGCTCAGACTGTTAGGAGAGTCAACTGGCGCTCCTACCATGATGAGCTCTCACGGCGGTTACCATCACTCCCCGCGGACCCGGTCGTCACTTGTGACGATTTGGATCTCCGAGCCACTCATCTTCAGGAGTTGGTCCAAGGTGTCATGGATCGACACACATATACTCTCGAGGTGAATCATCGTAAATCGGCCTTACCTGCGGAAGTACTCCACGCCATCTGGCTACGGCGCAATCTCCGCCGCAGATGGCAAAGAACCCGTGATCCCGGCGTCAAAAGGCGCTTTCAGGCCCAGTCTCTTTACGTCCAGCAGCTACTGCGGGACGTAAACTCTGATCGATGGGACTCATACCTTGAGTCTCTTGAAGTCGACCACGCCTCCGTCTGGAGAGCGGCGAGTAGACTGACCCGCGAGAAGAGAACTCGCAACCCACTTGAAACTCCGAACGGGGTTGTATCTTCATCAGAAGGCAAGGCAGAGGTCTTCGCCGACTGCATGGAGGTGCAATTTACTGTTCACCAAGGCGTCTCGGACCCTGCCCACTCGGCAGAAGTCCGTGACTTCCTATCTGGACATTTTTCCCGCCCTCCCGAAATCCCAGCCCTCCCGTTCGACAGGGATGAACTAGTTTCATCTATCTGCCGACTAAATCGCCGTCGCGCCCCCGGTCCTGACCGGATCGGGGCCGCTGCTCTACAACATCTCCCGGCCTCAGGCGTTGACCTCGTTCTTGAGCTGTTTAACTCCTGTCTCCGGCTACAGTACTTTCCCCGCCTGTGGAAATCTGCCAACATCGTAATGATTCCGAAGCCTCGCAAGCCGCGCATGCTTCCTGAAAGCTATCGTCCAATCTCTCTCTTGCCAGTCATCTCGAAGGTGTTCGAGCGTCTCCTGCTGGCTCGCATCTCGCCGCTGCTAGATGGTTTCATCCCCAGCGAACAGTTCGGGTTTCGCAGAGAGCACTCGACCACGCTTCAATTGGTCCGCGTTGTTACGCACTTGTCAGACGCCACCAACAGGCGAGCGGCTACGGCCGCCGTACTGTTGGACGTGAGCAAGGCCTTCGATAAAGTCTGGCACGAAGGTCTTCTCTTCAAACTTGCCAATTCCCCTCTACCATCGACCATAGTGTTTTTCCTCCGGTCGTATCTCAGCGACCGAACCTTCAGGGTGAGCGTCGACGGGTCCTGTTCTACAGTTCGACCCGTCGCCGCCGGCGTACCACAGGGATCTGTCCTCGGCCCCGTTCTGTACCTTGTGTACACGAACGACCTGCCTGTCTTGCCCGGGGTCACGTTGTCTTTGTTCGCTGACGATGCTATGTATCACTGCAGCTCCCTGTCCCCGCGATTTGCGAGTACAAAGCTGCAGCGTCAGTTGAACCAGCTTCCGGACTGGCTACGGAAATGGCGGGTGACGATCAACACGGAGAAATCCGAGGCGATCTGTTTCACCCGTAAGTCCATCTCCCGATGCCAGCCCCTCTCCCTAGCAGGGAGACCCATCGCCTACAAAGAATCGGTGAAGTATTTAGGCGTTCGACTAGATCGTCGCCTTTGCTTCAACGCCCACGTGACGGAAACCCTTGCCAAGGCTCGCGGCGTCCGAGCCAAATTATCTCCTTTCCTCTCGTGTCGCAGCCGCCTGGCCATGCGCACGAAACTTACCATCTATCTACTATTTCTCAGGTCTGTATTGACCTATGCGGCACCCGCCTGGTGGTCTCTTTTATCCACCACCAACAGATGTAGGCTGGAAGCTTTCCAGTCCCGAACACTCCGATCCTTGACGGGGTCCCCTTGGTTTGTAAGGAACGACGTGATTCGAAGGGGTCTCCGTGTTCCTACCTTGACTTCCTTTGTCCGGTCGCTGGCTCTAACTCTCTTTGCTAAAGCCTCGGCCTCCACCTTCCCGTACCTACGAACCATCAGTGCATCAGAACCACCACCGCCCATTCGGGTCAAGCGCCCTCGGGCGCTTCTAGATGACCCGCCATAACGCCATCCTCTTTAAAATAAATACAAACAAGCAATCATCAGTCCTAGACCAGAGTATTTCACCAAACTGTCCTTCTCTCCTTCCTGTCCACCTCCTAGCACGCTGAGCCGGCTGCTTGTCGCTGTCATCATTCACTGGCACGGAGGCTCTCCGCCTCGCGGGGAGCGACCGACGCCCTCAGGGCGTCTGCTGACTGGACTTGAAACGGGCAACATCTGTTGCTCGAATCGGTACCAGCGGCAGTGCATTAAACAAATAACAGTTATACTCCCCCGCCTTCTCAGTTAACTGGTTGGCGGTTTCCTTTTCCAGTCTTAGGTAACCAGTCGACATGTACCAGCACTATGTTTACTTCTGGCAGCCATTGGACACGGTCCAGATGCTGCAATCAAGCCACGGGTGCAAAGACACCCCGCATCCATAATGCAATGCAATGGAAGATGATGTAAAACAGTAATAGAAGTGGTACTAGTAATTTACCAAAAACCACAACCAGACAACACTTACAACCAGACATCAATAAGAAAATAATTAAACAATAATTGTAGTCAGTAATAATATACAGGCCCGGCTCCAGGCAGGGTCGAACCGTGCCACCGACCAGGGCGGCAAATTTTAAAGGGCGGCAGATTCCGGGATGTTAAGTTTTAAAATTGAGGGAAAAAATAATATTATTCACTTAATTTCATCACAGTGTGTAAGATCAGTAAGAATTACTTTATGTATAAAGTCAGCGGATTTTAACGAAGAGTCGAAAACTCGTGAGCGTAAATCTGACAATGATTATACATTTTATTGTCTCACGATTGCTTGTATTGTCTCTATAATTTGTATTGTATTTGCCGCATCGTAAACGTGAAAAAATTCTAATTATTTGATAAACACAACAATACAAACATTCCTAGTCGTGATTTGAAGGCAATCGGCGTATCTTTAGAATAGGTCTAGTGTGCGTGAATGTGATCAGCGTTCAAATAGGGATGGGGCGGCATACATAAATACTGCACAGGGCGGCAGAAGCGCTGGGGCCGGCCCTGATAATATATGAAAACAATGCATCTAACAACGCGATTCAACGAATTCGCCAAAACGGGTACAGATGTCTACAAAAGGTTTTGTAATATTACCAGCTGAAACAATAGAAATAGCCGGAACGTATTGTATGCACGTGAGTTTCATTCATTACAGGCTCTGATTGAACAAAATTGGTTGTGGACGATGGGATAGTGAACGGGCGATACCGGAATAGCACAGAGAACATGCCCTAATTACGTCATTTTTTTGATATCGCCTACAGAACATGAACAGTAGACAGAAAACTTTACTGATTGTTAAACATTCACTTACCTTGTACCTTATACCTTCAACTTGTCAAAAGTTCTACTTACTAAAAATCCTATCGCATCTTTGTCCCCACTATTTGATTATTGAATTCGACGGTTAGTATGTGTCATTACTGGCTATTCTTACTGTAGTATTAACGGACAATTTATTGCCCGTTAGTAAAGAATGAATTTGATCATGAATTCATCAACCAAAGGACTACAGAGCACAAAGAAAAAGTTACATATTCCTCTTCAGCAGTTTATTAAAACGAAGTAGGTCTACTGAATATTATTCATAAAAAAAATAGCAAGTTCACTATGACGTTGAAAACACAACGTGTGGCAGAATTCTCATAACTTCACCATTACTGTGTACACTTTGTTAAGTGCAACAACGTATAGTACTACATAAACGTAGAAGTAAATATGATTTACCAGCTGATTTCATTTTGCTTTTAGCAGGGAAACTTCTTTGTACGTCGGTTCCGTACGCTTCAAGGATTCTCGTCTTTTTGAGAGTAATAGGAAACCTCACTATCAAGTTACAAAGGTCTAAAATGCTTTACTTCACCCTGTTTGAGCTTACAGATTTATTTACAACAAAGAACTGTTTTCTTAAATGTACTTCCGGTACGCTTCTTATTTCAGATACGTGATAGGAACACAGGAAACGCCGCTCTGAGGCATACATTACAGACGGAGAGCAGTTTTATCGCTGAAATCATACAACGTCTATTAAAAAATTATTGCGTCACTGAACTTACATGATCAATCTCCTATTGTAGTGTATTCATTATTCATAGCCAAAAGGTACCGTACATATGATTTGCAATAAAATTTTAATTGCACATTCTTAAACACGGGCCGCCACTGGTAAATTGTGTGACATAATTTCATTCATCTTGTTATTGGAATTAGCAGTCTCCATACTTCCAAGTTCGTCCTGCATTCTTGCTGAACTGCTACCTGTCACGAGGCCTTCAGTGTCTTCACCATTATCAAATCCTAAACCTCGACGACAAAGTTGTGACATCAATGTGTTGATTAAAGAAACACTCATGATTACGTTATTAATTTTAATGTTGTATTATTGCGAATTGTATACTATGCTGAGAAAAAAAAATCACTATGTAAACAAGCCAATTGTTATTCAATCTTCTATTGTTGTGTATTCATTGTTCATAACCTAGAGATACTATGGATATGATTTATAATGAAGTTTCAATTACGTTCTTGATTTCGATCGATTTCGGTCGTAGACCATCGTCAGGACATATACAATGTTCACTTGCGGTCAAAATATCGTAAAACAGTTACTATTTACAAAAACGAATTCGTAGACATTGATTAATGAACGAGAAACATGAGCCGTGAACTTCTCAACTTCACTTTTAATTTGTTCTCTTAAGTTTTCCATTGAGTTTTCTATTGCAGATATTTTTGTTGACATAGCTTCTTCCACACTCGGACAGATTTTTCTACTTCAGCTATTTTATTTGACATGGATACTTCTACGTCAGATATTCTGGTAATTTGATTACCAGATGGTCAATGGCCGAAATCGATCGAATTTAAGAATGTAATTAAAACTTTATTGCAAATCATATGTATAGTACCTTTAGCCTAAGAACAATCTATACACTACAATAGAAGATTGAAATTATAGGTACCATTAGTAAACAATAAGTGTTTGTATATTATAAATACACCACGTTATCATTAGTTACATGGTCAGCAACGTTGGTTCTAGATATCTCATATTTGTCAGAACGACATAAGTACTGAAGTACTTCCCAGAATTAACGTGAATTATGTGATGCACACTGCGGCCGTAACAATTCCTTCAGCTGCATTTCAGAAAAGAGGATTAAGAATTAACTTCTATAATATTGTTCGAAGGAGCGGTCGTGGCGTAGTGGCTAGCGTGTGACGCTGCTACGCTGTCGGCGCGGGTTCAATTCCCGCCAGGGGCCATCTGATTTAGATACGACCGTTCCCCCTCGCAAGGTAATTGCAACCCAGCGAGAGGCATCTGCCGGGGGAGAGGTATAAACCCTCCCCCCAAAAAAAACAATTGCCGTTCGGATCCGGCGTTAAACTGTAGGTCCCATATACCTATGGGAGACGCAGTTCCACACGCACCACGGGTATATGCGGGGAGGGTACTAACCAGTCGAAAGACTGAAGTACTACGAACTGAACTGAATTGTTCGAATTAAGATCCGGGTTGTAAGGCCGTGGTCGACTCTTAATTTGCCTGTTCACGGATGTTGTCATCAGACGTATCGACTTAACAATCTGGAGGCAATCTTTAGTGAAACGGTTTTTAGTACAACTGACAAGTTGTTAGTCAGTAAACCCACAGTACCGTGGCAAAGGCTTTATGTGGTCCCAAAAGGACCGTCTTATATAAACGTATAGAGTCGCACGATGCAGCTGGAAAAACCACGATTATGACGCCAGCTGTGAAAGACTACGAAATAGTTTACCTTCTATAATTATAAAATTATCCTATTACCAGGTATATATAACCAGTTATTATAAAAATATCCTATTACTCTAGGAGACCCGGAAACCCTATACTTCTCCATGTTAATACAAGGAACATTTTCTCCATTTTTATTTGACATACAGTTTTCAAACTTTTACAAGTGATGTATTGGGCTAATATCTAATTTCTTACAGTTTTTAATACTTAATATTTTTAAGAAAACAAAATTTTGTGAACAGTATAGGAACACTTCTAAAATTTCATGCTTTACGGCTAATAACTCTTAAGTAACACAAGTATCTGTAAACCCTACCGCTGCTATATGTAGTATCATTCGATGAATCTACTACAAAAATTTCAGCCTAATATCTTAAACCGTTTTTGAGAAATTTTTTTTTGTAAAAAAATAAATTTTCGGAAAAAACACAAAAAACTAAATACATGTTTCTTAGTTACTCTTGCATCATACATCTTGCATACATTCCGGTTTCATAATATGAATTGTCATCAAATTGATCTTCAAGATTCTTCTTAAGATGTCTTTTTTGTTGTTTGGTTTTTCTTTCAAAATCTGAAATTGATTTTTTACTGTTTCTAATTCTTTCACTGTCTAGTGCTTCCATCGCAACAACCATGAAATATCCAGGGTTTATTCAAAGTTTTTCAAGAACAGCACACTTTATAATATTTCCTTTATTGAAACACATTATTGCATTGTATACAGCTAATTCTAAAGTTTTTAATGTGGGAAAACATTTTTTGGTATCCTGGTCCATATAACGCTGTTTACAGATTCACTGCAGTTTTGAGTCTTTCCATGCGTACAATTTTTCAATAGATTTTGGTTAGAAAAGTCTCTAAATATGGGCTTTATTATATGCATAATAGCTTCTGGTATATTATTCTTGTGATCGCGGAAGGTCAGTACGACATTCCAATTGTCTTATTATATTTACACCAGGTATCTGGATCTTCAGGGCATAATCCGTGCATTGGTTTTTCATTGGTCGACAGCTTATGGAAATATATAGCCCACATTGCTCGACCCATAGAATCTTTGAAAATTAATTTCGGCCTTGAATTATTAAAAAACCTATATAAATTATATAGTTTTAGAATCAGAAAATTTTTTACTAATAATATCTGTAAAAAAATTTTTTTTTACTTTTTTTTACCTTACCGGGTCCCCATAACAAATAAAATTCAAAAGCTAGTAATAATACATACTTACCACGTCATTTCTACACATTGCATAACTCTGTGATCATTAATTAAATGAAAATAAACTATAATTAAACAAGGCTGATTCAATTTTGTCTATTTTTAACTTAACTTTTGTAAAGTAACTCCAAGACTACAACTGTGGTACAACGTGTATGAAAGGGAAAAATTCATTTCCTGCAGCAAACATTTGTTGTTATTTAGTCTGCGTAGGGGCTTACAAATAAACAGAGCGCAAAGTCTGAAAGGGAGGGAATAAATTTAATTTCTTTACATTCAACTCATATCCGCAGCTTCCAGAAGCGCTGTCAAAGCTATTCAGCATTTCTTACATCACAAACAACTTATTCAGCGGACTCTTGAGTGCACGTTTTATACAGACTTACTTAACGTGAAAATCTATGAGAACGTAACGATTGTCTATTTAACAACAGTATTAATTACAAAATAATGATTAACGTTAAACTTTTTTTGGGTATTCATTGTTGAACAAACTTAAAATATATTATACTGTTACGTAATATTAAATGTTCTACAGGTATCTCGGCTATCCGACCATAGCCCAGCTGTAATGTGTATGAGCGTACATATTGCTGCTACTTTGAAAAGACAAATACGTGACACTTATCGTGTGTCAACAATCGAGGCTATTCTAGACCGTACCGGTCAGCGCACTGTGTTCAAGGACACTGTTTCTAATGGATTCGAGAGCGCCTGTAATAGGCGCTTGTTTAACGTATCATCCAAAGTGACAGATTATTCTGGCATCTCAGCGGAGTATAAATATAAGCATTCAGCGACGGTCAGTTCAGTTTATTTCGGGCGATTACTCAGTGCGTTTTAGTGGCTATATTCAAGTGAAGATTGAAGTATTATGGCGAAGCGTTATTGTGTTACAATTGTGCTGCATTTTATTAGTTGACATTATTATTGCGTGTCGACAAATTTACCTGAATGATAGCACGAGTACAATCTTGTTGAATAACTTGTTGATTTCAAACTGTTAATTGTGATGAATTAAAACTGGTCATTAGTGACTTAATAGGTGCCTTTATTTTGTTTTCCACTGTACCAAAGAGACCGTCGTCACAATATGGTTTTGCAGGTCGTGAATTCGTGCTTACTTTTGCCTCGAACATGCAATTATACACAGTAGCAAATAGGATTTTCCTATCAAAAGAAATAAAACTGAATATATGGGCATGCAAAGTAACAAATATAAGGCATAGTAAATTACAACAAAATAATATCAGAGTCTTTTATCTGGAGTTAGGTATTTATTTTAAAACAAATTTAATATGGTCTGTGATTTGAACATGAATTATTTATCCTTAAATTTTAATAGAGTCTGTGAAATGGTTTGAATTTTCTTTCTTTCTTATAGTCTGTTTTACTTGTTCGACGAAATCCCTTGACGAACCGTTGAACTGCTCCGCTGCTGCACTCGTCGCCTGCAGGATCAACTGCAATAATAATACGTAGAACTCTCGCGGCACACGCACGCACACCGTTTCACCGATACAGTTTATCTCATTTATCTCAGGGCTCGATAATGGATTTAACTTTTGTTAATTCAATTTCGGTGTGTTTTACGTACACCTTCCGGTATCTTGACGTGTCCTCGCGTTCACCCAGATGTATTTCGGCAAATACACTGATTCCTATGCGGAAAAATCTTGACTATCGCGAGATAGCACTATTTAATTCATAATTAAATTATTTTGGTTTCTAATACCCAATCGATCTAGCAAACGGGCAACTCGTTGCTAAGACCCATTACTCGTAACCCTTATGTAGAACGTATACTGATACGACAAACTCGCACAGAGACAACGTCTGTTAAGGCCGAGCTGTTAGGTTGAACTCTGCGAAGCTCCTTCCGCAAGGGACCAAGCTGAATGAAAATTGGTACCTCCGATTGGTTAAAACCCATAGCAGGTGATTTATGGGTTAGATAGGTAGACATATGTCCTGATCAATTTTCCTGTAGACTGCAAAAGCATGTATAGATTTTATCTAAAAATTTTATGACTTCCAGAAGATAAGGATTCTTTAGAAAAGTGAATTCTGTTAAAAAATACATATTAAAATAATATGTTTTTAGTCTTCGACATATGAAAAATGTAGCGCTAATTGAGAAGTATGAGCTGTCCAAGTTTCCATTCAATACGTTAATTTACACCAGAGTTATTCATGTAAATGCGGATAACACGCACACACGCGAACTCGCGCACTCGCGTACTAATTCGCACTTGACATTAAATAAAATAAATTTATGGGCATTTTGACCGTACAACAGTTAATTACCCATTTTTTATTTCAAAACTTATAGCTATTTTACAACATTTTAACAAAATCAATTTTCAACATGTCTATAAAGTCACAAATTGTATAAAAGCATGTAATCATAGCTACAAAGACCCTTTTCTGCGATGTTCCATTGCAATGGGCACAGACGTTAGAAGTCAAGATCTGGTAATGCATAATCGTACGCTCATCAGAGAATGTTCAGAGTTGAAACACATGATGAAAAAACATGTTGTCATCAGAACATGTGAGATAATGTTAAACACAAGAATCATCCGTAGGTCTCGGCCGAATTGATAAATCTCAGTCCCTCTAAATCATACACGTTGACAGAGAAATATAACGAAGAATCAAGACAAAGTTTCACATCTACGAGACAAAAATGATAACAACTTATAACGTACGACTGTAAAGTATTGCAAAGAAATAAGAGAATAGAGAGCAACTATTGTTGAGAGAAATGAAGCAAGAGAGCAGACAGAAGAGTAGACTGGGGAGTGCTGGACATGAAAGTGCAGTTTATTGAATTTTTCTCCTTCTCCTTCTCCTCTTCAAGGATTAAGTTATACAGACCTGTTCCGGCACCCATCTCATCCTCGGACGACCCACGTCTTTTCTACCAATGGCTTTATAGTTCAGTGCCGCTTTCGGCAATCGATCCTCTGTCATCCTCTACAGAAGCTCCCACCATTGTCTTCTGTAATTTGAAATAATTTTATTTATGTCCTTTACTTCAAGTTCTGATCTGATATCCTCATTCCTTATTCTATCTTTCTATGTATAATTTAATATATTTTCAAAAAACTTAATTTTATCATCAATCAATTTTACTCTCAATCTTGCCGCATTCTTTTTTGTCAAGGCCCACGTCTCACTCGCATAAATCAACGTGGGTATTGCAATTGTCTTATAAAACTTAATTCTTGTGCTGTGTCTAGTTTTACTTCTAAGATTTCTATGAATCGTACCACACATATTCCTAAATTTATTTATCTTTTATTTTAAAACCTATGCAGATTCATAGCTTACTGCACAGCCGAGATATTTGAAACGGCTCACTGTATATTTGAAAGAGTTTATTGTATTCTTACAAGTCATTGTGAGTATACAAATGTTTACTTTAGTTTTTGGGAAGAAGGCGTTTTGATGTTGTGCCGTAACTATGGAATTTCGTTACGGCAGCATGCGAGTATTGTTTGAGTCAATTTATGGCAATAAGAAGTTTTCGTTTTGCCGTGGTGGCCGTAGTTACGTGATATATGGACACTTGCACGCTATCTAGTAGCGATACGTCGCGACTTGAGTTTGACTGCTCCGCTGTGAGGGGTCGGGGCTGGTGGTTGCCTTGTACACGTGTTGTGCTCTCTCCGTTTTCAGCCTTCGAACCGGGAAGACGTTGCCGGCCCGGCTTCTGAAGAAAGTTTGAATTCTTTTTTAAATACCGGGCGTATGATTTTTATTATGGCCGGCTGAATAAAGAGGTGTGCCCTGGGGTGTCTGCGGCCCGTTCATCCGTTTCCCGAGCGTCAGACCAGGATAAAATGTAAGAAGATCAAGGAACTTATACGGGGCTAATTTGCTAATGCCAATCTCTACAGGTATGTCTGGAGAACTATGTTTCTCGTGTGCAGTGGAAGTGAGTTTTTGCAAAAGAAAATTATTAACTTATTCCTATGTGTGCATTTGGCACTAATTGATTTTCTCGTCAAGTGAGGTCCTGGATAGTTTTCTTAACACAAAAAAAAAAAACTTTTGCTTTAATTCTTGATGTTTTACTTTGCTTAATATCTGGTATACCCAGGTTATTTTAATGATTGCAAATTCATTTCTGAACTCAAGTTTTCCTTTTAAAATTCTGTTGAACTGGACTGGCATCTGATATAAGTAATACCTTATATGCAAAGTTTTTTGTAAGATATATATTAAAAAAAAACACAAAAAAAACTTTAAAAACGAAATGTGTTAAGAGACTACTGGTGAATTGGGATCTATTTAAACTTGGCTGGGTGAAGGCACTTCCCGGCTTACTAGAGTGAAACATGCCTAGTTCCTTTATTTTCTCTGAGAAGGTCTCTCAGTATTTATCTGTGTTATCCATGTAACTGTTGTGTGTGAAAACTGTTAAGTGAATGTAAGTTAAAGAAAATGATGAAGTCATATGTATTGTGTGCACTCCTTGACATGACAGGTTGTGAACTGTCCATCACATTGGTTCAAACTAGGTTATATCCCTACACGTTTTGTGATTTAGAATTTATTTTAATTCTCTGTGAATTTCAAATCAATGTTAAAATTTTTTTGTATATATATATATATATATATTCATAAATCTAATGGAACTTAATAATGTTGGCTCAGTTTAAAACATGTTGAATGACTATATTAATTAATTGTTGAGTGATGAGTATATATAAATAGTGTTATGGATCTAGTCATTCGTATAAACACATGTGTATGTATAGAACATTTTACATTTTGAGAGACCTGGTTATTTGATATTTTTTTTTTAATAATGATGTGCACTAGGAAATCAGAAAAACATTGAGCTATACAAGTTTAGTAAAAAAATTGAGCACACACATGGTGAATGTCATACTAAAGAACATAATTACCAAATTATATTTAACATTATACCTTTACTAATTGTATTGTTGTTGTCCTTAGTTTTTTGATTGAGATTTCAGATGGTGCATGTTGTTTGTGTGAATTAATTAAAATAGTACAACCAGAGGTGTCCTGTAAGAAAAAAAAAAACTTATTGTTATTAGAAGTATTAAATTTTGAAAACTTCTCGATTTATTTTTTTTATTTATTAATGTTAATAATGAATCAAACAGTATTAAATTATTAATAAAATATTGTTATTAGACGTATTAAATTTTGAAAACCTCTGGATTTATTTTTTTAATTATAAATGTTATTAATAATTTATTGCCAAAATATTGAAATTATATTTTTTGTAAAGGTTTTAAAATTTACCGTCAAGGTTTTGTTGCATGTTCATTGTTATTTTAAGTAAATACTTCTATATTCTGGCTACTATGAAGTACATGCTTTGTACATCAAATTGTAAGGCTTTTCGAAAAGGAATTAGAGAACCAATAAATTTGTTGTTTGTTGAGTTTGGAAATTGAAGTAACCTCATTAATTCAATTGCCTAATGGTTCCCCAGCACGAGGCCTTTCTTCCACTAGGAGGCCTCCTCCTGGTTTTGAACAAGTGAGCTGGTCATCCAGGTAAGCTGTATAATTTAGTTACATTTTTTTTTAAGAAAGTTAAAATTCTGAAGTAGGGTTAATGTGTTGTGATGACAATGATGAGCGGCTCAATGTAATTATCTATTTTCAACACCGTTATGCTAAAATGAGACAGCTAGATTAAAAATGGTTTTCTCACCATAAAGTCTACGAATAAAAATCTCTGTTCTTATTCATCAGGTCTTTAGTCCATCAACTACATCTAAAGAATGAAAAACAAGTATTGTAATACCAATATTCGAGAAAGGCAAAAGACGAAAACCAAATAATTATCGCGGATTCAATTTACTCAACACACATTTAATCTCACTAACAAACTAAGCTATATGAACAGGTTTCATGTTGAGCAACAAGGATTCAGGAAGGGTCTGTCCTCGATGCGATATTTGCAATTAAGCAACTCCCGGAAGAATCTTTTTTTATTATATTAAGTCAGTTTTCTTTATTTTATTGACATCAAAAATACATTAGATATATTTGGGAAGAAGACCGGTGTGTGCCGGTCAGCCTTATTAAAATAATACAGGACATCTATACTAACAACTGTGGTAAAATTAAAATTGAAGAATTTTAATGAACATCCAAAGTAGTCACGGAATCTGAGAAGAAGACTATTCAATACTATTCTCTATTTCGCAAAACTATACGATATGACTCAGTATAGTCCTATCTTATTTAATTTAGGAATGAACGGAATAATGTAAGATCTTAAAGCCTCAGAGGTTAGAAAATCGGAGTCCAAAAATTTTATTTGTGTATGCGGGACTGGTTAGCAAAGACAAAACTTCCTTCAAAGCCTTCTCGATCAAATTATTACACTGCCAAAAAGCTAGTCTCAGATTATCAAAGATGAAGACAAAAACGCTTAACGGTTCTAGACTCATTACGTTGTAAATTACAAAAAAAAATTATTGCGCGGGTATTATCCATCAAATACTGTACTATATAAGTAATTTTTCGTCACGTTTTAGGGCTGAAGTAACAATTAAGCCATAAAAATTTCAAGATTATCAGGTTGTGTGTATAGCGCAGCATGTTTGAACTATTTTTCAAGAAACGAATTCTTATTTCCTTTCTTTATTACGTTTGTTTCATACTGTTTGTTAATCACAACTGAGGCAATCACACAACATTTTCCTGTAGTCTAACAATTGGAATTGACGATTTACTACTCTCCGGACTGACGAATGAAAATGGACCATCTCCTTTGACGATTATACATCAAACCCCTTTTTCGTTTCCGTTTTTCGTTAATCACCTCATTCCCCTTGGCTGTTAATACATTTCACTAAATACGAGACAATCTCATGCTATTTCTCAAAATACAGATATTTCATAAACCAATATTTATCGTTACTTCTTTACCTCGGCAGCTGTAGTAAACTTACTCCACACAACTTTTGTTACAATTGTCAACATCAAATATTAAGTTTTGTTTACTTTTTTTTACTGTAGCTATAATTTACACAATTTTATTATTGTTGATAAGACGTATTTAAGCTACATAAATATGATAAACCTGTATAATCTACATCCGACAATGACAAAACTGAGAGGCGAAATGAAAATTTTGGAGTAAACGATGAAACTTAAGATAAAAGACAACAGTTATGGTTAGATGGGTGGACTGATAGGTCTAATGTAAGAAAACACCAGGAAACTAACTGTGTGGAGAAATGTAGGTCCTATTATTGTGTGGATGTTGCAGTGTTACTGACTGAGTTCCGTCTAACCAGCCAGAGAGTTATATAGTTCCAACAGTTGGTGGACGTGATTGTGTTCACTCGGCATTGCATCAAACCCGCAGCACAGCATAACGAATGAGCTACGAGTTACCGCTAAAGTATTCCGCCGTTTAGCAGAATATATTCAATGTTAAATTAAACTCCTTACCTTTATATAGCTTCTGCCTGGATATGGATTTCTTAAAATTAATTACAAATTCTTAATTTGTTATCGGTATATATGTGAAAACATGTTGTGGAACTCGTCTAATGTTTCCTGGCAGAAATACACAGAGGAAACGACGAATTAACAATTTTGCAATAATTGATGTAAGCCAAATTAGAGCATTCTGCTTAGATGTGTAGAATGAAAAGGTTACATTCTACTGGTACATACAATGAAAAAGAAAAAGAGGCTAGACAAACCTAAAAAAACCTGTTCGATATTTTATCCCGCAAAGTATTTACGATCCTAAACGAAATATTTCCGTAAGTAGATAAAACCCTAGCGACTACTTTTTGCAACGTCCTTGGTGGATGTTAAAGGTTTAGTTAGTTCAGACTCGGACATCGAATGGCCAGCACGTAACAGAGACAGACTCCCACGTGGACGCATAGAATCCGTCAAAGGAGCGAGGACGCATACACGCCTCTGGACCGTCTCTAGATAATTTACACTTTCATGAATGCAGGTAATCCATTCATTTTACCCACTCTTTTCAAAATTTATACGGAGAAAGAAATAGAGACTTGGACAAAAATGTACAGGAACATGTGATTTCCACTTGATGTTGATACAGTTTATTCATTACAGTTTGCTGATGACCAATTACTTTTGGCTCAAGATTTTGAAGACGTTGGGTACATGACTATAAAATTAATACAGGAACATCAGAAATGGGGACTAAAGGTAAATATAAATAAAACAAAATACATGGCAATAGGTGACTTTCATCAAAACTTGATATTGGAGGGAAACACGGGGAAGATTTAATATACAGAGGAATACAAGTATTTAGGGGTAAAAATTACGGCCAGTAGAAAGCAAAACAAAGAAATAAAATTCAGAATTAATTTTCAAAAGGTGGCTATATCTATATTAAATGGAATCCTGTGGGATAATCATATTACAGCAGAAATTTTAACCAAAATACTTAAAACCATTGTTAGAAGTATCATGAAACTACGGCTCAGTAGTGTCGACTACTAACAAACACACAAGAACAAAATTAATGACAGCAGAAATGGTCTTTTGGAGACGTTTGGCTAGAGAATCCAGACTTGAGAAAATTAGAAATGAAGTCATTAAGAACAAAATGAATGTAAAAAATTCAATTATTGATGTTATCTAAACAAAACAAAAAATACAATGGTATGGACACACGAAAAGAATGACACAGGAAAGATTTCCGAGGAGAGTTATTGAATGGACCCCACCAGGAAGAAGGAAAAGAGGAAGACCACTAATCAGTTGAATACCTAGAAGAAATTCAGACTATATAGAGGGAACGAGAAATTGAAGAAGATTTTTGGATGGACAAGCAGCAGTGGAAGATGACAATTCAATTACTTCTGTAATCTTCAGAATAATAATAATAGATTTGGTGGGCACAGCTCCTGTAGCTAATGTAGGTTTTTCTACTGAATGAGTGTTTAGTAAGGACGAGAGTCAAAAAAGACAAACGACTCATCCCGGCCACAAATGCCAAAGGGAGGGACGTCAACTCAGAACATTATTTTAGGCAACAGGAACTTCGACAACAATGTATTTACATCTGAAAATATTCTAATCGCAATACTTTTGCTGTTCCAAAGTTACCAACATAATAAATGTCAAGACTTTGTAAAGAAATACGACCTATTTAAACAAAAACTCACCTTTACACTATACCTTTTTCCAAACAGAATTATCACTGCTACACACCACTATAGAAACATTATTCGATTAGCGCTTTCAAGCTTCCCAGCTCATCGTCTGATCCGGAAAAATGAGCTCATTTTTCCGATCTGACGATTAGCTGTGAAGCTTGAAAACGCTAATCGGAATAATTTTTTTAAAGTCGTGTGCAACAGTAATAATTCTGTTTGTGATTATAACCACCAACACAACTTTCTTAATTATATACCTTTTTCACATCATAAATGTTAAACTTTTTGTAAACCAAAAATTCATAAAATCGTGTGTTTTCATTTTGATTGCAATTTAGTTAATAAGACAAAAGTTAATTGAAAGATCATATAAAAAGGTTTTGAGCATGAAATAAAACGATGAAGTTCAGAAAGATTTACAGCTACAAATGGAACGGCTTTAGAAATCAGAGCTTCTGTTGCAGTTGAGGTAAAGCAAAATAGATTTTAAACAGTAAACAGAGATTGAGCGCGGCAGCACACAGCGCACAGCGAGGGGTCTGTGTTTGCCTTTCTCTGTTGTGTTTGGTAACGTCGATGAGTATTTAAACAAGTATAAAGTCTGTCTAATTTTTGTACATCTATGTACTGGCTGCGTATTTTCCTTTACATTCAACTATTTAGAAATGAACTCTTTTGTATACTTTATTTTTTGGGATTAAAAAGTGGCGTTTTCCAATTGTCTAATATAAAAATTACGAGAATTTCACCTAATGAAAACGTGTATGGTTAAATAATTTACACCTCTGAAATGACTCGAACAATTGGTGAGCTGTTAGAAAAAGAAAATTTAAATTGTAAATATTATTGTAAACTGTAAGTAAATTGCCCTTACCTTATTTTAAATTCCTCACGCCTTGTCGGAATCTTACACTGCTGGAAGCAAAACCCTGTAGGTATAGCGGATGGTAGGAATCACAGGATTTACCTGCATTCATTTTATTTATTATTCTGGCTGTAGAATGTTTACACGTTTTCCGGAACCAAAGATTACAGAAGTGATTGGATTCTCATCTACCTCTGCTACTTGTCCACCTAAAAATCTTCTTCAATTTCTCGTACCCTCAATATAATCTGAATTTCTTCTATCCAGGTGATGGGTGGTCTTCCTCTTTTCCTTATTCTTGGTGGGGTCTATTCCATAACTCTCCTTGGCAATGTTTCCTGTGTCATTCTTTCCGTGTGTCCATACCATTGTAATTTTTTTGTTCGGATAAAAACAACAATTAAATTTTTCACATTTATTCTGTCCTTAATGACTTCATTTGTAATTTTCTCACGTCTGGATACTCTTGCCGAACATCTCTGCTTTCATTAATTTTGTTCTTGTGTGTTCGTTAATAGTCCAAACTTCTAAGCCGTAAGTCATGGTACTTCTAACAATGCTTATAAAAGAATGTTTTTATATCTACATTCCTTCTTTTCTGAGTATCAAGCGTGCCAGGAAAAGAGGATGGACTCCGATGCCTGATGATTTCCGGGAGGTGTACTCTTCTTCGACTCTTCTCATCGACAGCCTTCACAGTTAGGACTTCGTTCTCGCCGTCACTTTTTTTAAGCGTTAGGTGGTTGCCTAACTGAAGCTCAGAGTTAGTGGATTTTTGACTAATATTCACTTTACGAAGAAGATTGATTTCCTTCCTCAGAGACTTCAGCTCATCCCTTGGGGACTCTACTGTTTGCTCTGTCTGCTCCAGCAGCAGAATCTCCAACCGTAAATACCGTGAAATCGTCTTGAGGAGCTAGTGCATTCTTTTCTTTGACACTAGCATTATTGACATTGGCTTTACCAAAGTCGCACCGCTTAACAGGTGTATCAGCAGTAAGCAGTCTAGGATTCTCATCCACCCTGCACTTAGAGACACCCTGCTTATAAATCAAATTACATGTTCACCTTCTGTACAATTCAGAAAAGCTAAATAAATCCTCTGACTGCAGACAGAACAATGGAGAATGCTTTTCCCCCCAAAAAGAAGTGCAAGCAGGGCTTGTCACAGTGCGATTACATTATTATTTGCTACTGGGTGCCATAATAAAAAGATAAGAAACGTCCCAGCGTAAAATAAAAAGAGGCTAACGTAATACAAATGACAGAACTAACTTTACTCAAAAAAACTAAAATCTATAACGAAGCAGAAGACATAAATTCAGAAAAACTAAAAATTATTAATCTTTATTAAAACAAGATTTTAATTACCTGCGTAGTAATATCTCATATGGAACTGATATCGATTGGGATAGTAAGCTAACAAAATTTAGACGCATGTGTGGAATAATTCATAGGTACCTGAAAAATAAAACACGGAAGAATAATACCCACATTCCTGTATGCTAGTGAGGCATGGATTCTTGGTAACAGAAACGTGAAGAGGATTCAGGTAGCCGAAATGAAATTTCTAAGAAAGGTTCAAGGTTGTTCTCTCTTGAATCGGAGAAAGGCTGAGGATATTAGACGCGATTTAAACGTTGTATATTTGCACCAAAATATTGAAGACTACAGAAGGAGATGGTGTGAACACTTGAAGTGCATACCTGATATCCACGCACCTTCGGCTGCCTTTGGTTATGACCCTAGTATGAAGAGAAATGTCGGTATACTGAGGATGTGATGGGTCCCGGAACAGGTCTAAGGCCTAGTCCTTGGAGTGGTGATAATGATGATGATAATAAAACAAGATTTGTCTTAGTTTAGAGACCCGGCCTGTGGAAAGACCAGATTGATCGCACTCGACCTGCCAGAGGATTGACATAGAGAGTAACCTTGCAAGTTACCTACATTTACTAAAGGTGATTCATGATTTTTTTTTACAAGGCACGGCATGGTTCCAGCAGCTTATAACACTGTACCGCTGAAGACTAACACTGACTGCTTAGTGTACAATCGTTGCCCAGCACGAACCGGTTGAACTCAGCCACAGAGTCCAGAACACTGGGAGGTAAGCCCCTTTTGCGCAAAATGTTAACTGTCTACCAAAATTACCAAACAGAAGATGACACAAAGCTACCATAACAAAAGAGCGACAGAATGAAAAATACCCTCATTTCGTAGCAGCAAGCCTGAGCAACAGGATCCGACCAATATCTGGGTATCGATGTCTCGACCTTTCATTGGAGACATTATTTTTGTGAAACAATTGTACAATAGCACAATAAATATTTTTTAATGAAAACAACATCACTAAATTAAATAAAGATCCCACCCCTAAATATCACAAACAAATAAACAAAACCCTAAATAACACAAAACACATAGTATCACCTGACAACATCAAATATCTAAAACAAATTAACCAAACGCCCCTACACTAAATGCCGAAATTACACAAACCCAATATTCCCATCAGACCACTTATAAACAACACACAAGCACCTGCACACAAAATAGCTAGACATTTAGATAAATTGATCAGAAATAGCATAAATTTAACAAACAACACCACTGTCAAAAATAATTTAGATCTAGTGAATAAAACTCAACATGTACACATTCCCCACAATTCCACACTTGCTTCATTCGACATAACAAACCTATACACCAATGTTCCCATAAAAGAAACCATAATTACATTAGAACAATTATTAAAAATAAATAACACACCTGAAACACTCAAAAAAGAGATCATCCATCTAACTAAAATTATCACAGATCAAAATTATTTCGCAAACAATAGCATGTATTACACACAAACAGATGGACTACCCATGGGCTCCCCTATATCAGGTATACTAGCCGAAATATTTATACACACCATAGAACAGGAACACATACTGAACAACAACAAATACACCGTTAAAATAATATATTGGCACAGGTATGTTGACGACATTTTACTCCTTTACAACGGCAACGAAAGACAAATAGAAAATTTCCACAAATACATTAACACTATACACCATAAATTAAAATTCACACTTGAAATAGAATTAAATGACAGCATAAACTTCTTAGACCTTACAATCACCAAAACAAACAACACACACACATACAAAATATACAGAAAACCCACCACATCAGACATGGTCATACACAACACATCCAACCACCCAACTCAACACAAACATGCAGCTTTCAACTACATGCTCCATAGGCTCACTTCAATACCCCTAAACACACATGACTACCAAGATGAATTAAACACAATTAATTACATAGCAGTCAAAAATGAATACAACCCCGAATTAATAAATAAACTACACAAACGAATCCTCAACACAAATAGTAAAGCACATCTGACCAACAGCACACAACCCAGCAAATACATAACACTTACATACTACAATTCCAATACACATAAAATAGCAAACACATTTAGGAAACACAATTATAAGGTAGACTACAGAACCAACAACACCATTAGAAAACACATAAATAATACTACCAAAGACATTGACACATACAGCAAAACAGGAGTTTATAAATTAAATTGTAATGATTCCCAACAATTTTACATCGGCCAGACAGGAAGATCTTTTTCTTCCAGATTTTCTGAACATTTAAAAGCCCTCACCACAAACTACATACATTCCACATTTTCCACACATTTACATAACGAAAATCACAGTTACACAAACATAGAACACAACATGGAAATATTACACTACTTACCTAAAAGTAGAAAACTAAACACAGTTGAACAATTTGAAATATACAGATATCACACACTACAACCAAACAACATATTAAATGGACAAATACATTATAAATCACATACAGTATTCGATACACTGATCCACACACACAATTCGAACCTCAGCGCCAATCCCTTCCCACCATCAACCCCCACCACACACACCATTTTTCCGTAACGGTTATCCTGTAATCGACAGTCAGTATTACACCCACTGAAGAAGAGAAACAACATCTCGAAACGTTTGGGAAGTGACAACAGTAAGTTCATTAGTGAAAGTTTTATATATATTATTAAATTAATAAAGTGAACGAAGAGGATGCAACAACAAGATAATAGTACAACAGTACAAATAATAATATTTTTACGACGGTCTAACTGATCGTCGTGTAGTACAGTGGAAAACAAACTACAGACACCCAGACGTCACTAATCACCAGCTTTAATTAATCGCAAATAACAGTTTGTGATCAACGGAGTTGACGGAAAACCAAAAATTTAAGATATTGTTACGACGGTCTCACTGGTACAGTGGAAAACAAAATACAAGACACCAATGAAGTCACTAATCACCAGCCCTAATTAATTATCACAATTAATAATTTGTAACCAACATGTTATTCAACAAGATTATACTTGTACAATAATTCAAATAAAATTTGTCCACAGCGTATAATAATGTCAACTAATAGAGTCCTGCACAATAATCACTTTTCACTAATACATCACTAGTGAGATGCACTGAGTAAATCGCCCGACATGAACTGACTGACCGTCGGTCGTTGGATGCTTATATTTATACCCCGCTGAGATGCCAGAATAATCTGTCACTTTTTGGCTGACATGTTAAACAAGTGTCTATTACAGAGGCTCTTGACTCAACTGGAAACAGTGTCGATGTCTGGCCTTGAACACAGTGTGCGCGGACTGGTGCGGTGTGGAACAACCTCCATTGTTGACGCATAATAAGCCTCACGTAATTGTCTTTCTTCTCACAGTAGCGATATGTACGCACAACATACATTACAGCTGGGCTCTTCTGGGATAGCCGAGATAGTTGCAGACTAACGTTCTCCATTGTACTGCTACCGGCGCATAGCTGAGCGCTTGGGTCCGCGATCGGGGGACAAGGAAAGGTTAAGCGGGCGGGGTAAATCATTAACCTTCCTGTAAACACTGACTGTCAACCAGCGGACGAGTGACTAACGATATTGTGTGTAGCCTTTTGTTCTGTAATGCCTCAGTGCGTTTCGCTGATTGGTTGACTTCTGTCAATTATCTGTTTTGTAATAAGCAGAATGATCACTGTTGCACACCACTATATAAAAATTATCCCGATTAGCGCTTTCAAGCTTCACAGCTCATCGTCAGATCATGATCTGATCTGATCTGATCTGACGATGAGCTGTGAAGCTTGAAAGCGCTAATCGGGATAATTTTTATATAGTGGTGTGCAACAGTGATCATTCTGCTTGTGATTTCAACCACTAACACAACTTTCTTCATTAAACTTCTGTTTTGTAATAGTCTTGAGTCAGTAGTCGGTATTGTCCTTGACAACCTTCATAATAAAAGCTCTTAAGACAGCTTGGACACGGACAGCAACGGCTCTGGTAGTGATTGTGACACGAAATGAACTGCTGAATTAGTGTAATCTTATACAATAGACACAAGTAAGATTTATAAATTTTGTACGATATCTTTTTGCTCCCTCATACTTCAATTTGTGTATTTTTCACTTGTTTGCTTGAAAAATAAAATAAAAATCTGTTGACAGTTGTTTTAGAAAAGTGTCTAATTTACTCAATATTGTTATTTTACTATTATTATCATAATTAATTTATAAGTTGTTATTACTAGTTTGTAAATTGAGAAAAATTAGTCACACCAAAGATTTTCATAAATCTAACATAACAGAGAATTGCGTGAAGCGTTCACAGACGTTATATTGTTTTTCCTGCGAAAATTAAAAAAAAAAGAATATTTGACAGTTAAATATATTTTGGTTAATAATTTAGAAAAAACCCTACATTTAAAATGTCTTAAAATGGGTATAAAAATCTGTAGTGAACGCGTTTGGGAAGCCCAGTTTATAGTAAACAAAAACACAATTACCTAAAACCAATTCATTTTGTATAGGCACCAGGAAAACAAATGTATTTCAGGTAAGATGAGACATCACGCAGAGCGCATGGTCAGTATAGGCAAAGCGATGTGTTTTGAACTGACTAGTACAGTGAGAGCGGCGGGAACTCAGGCGCACATCTATGCGCCGCCGGAAGATGTACGGGAACGTTCCGTATTGCGTAACAACAACAACAACAACAACAACAATAATAATAATAACAACAATCAACATCACCATAACTATCATGATAATAATTGCCGTGCACAAAGTAATTTTCTCAAAATTTATTTCTGCATATAATGATTTACTGTTAAATTCACAGTAAAGGAAATCCAAACGAAACTGTACTTAAGCATAACCCAAGTATGTACTTAAAATACTACGATTTTTTAAATTTTAATCTTTAGTTATCGGTTTTATGTAAAAGCGCATGCAAATGAGCGTTCAGTGTTGGTATTACTGTAGTCACAGAGCTTGTTTGTTTCGGTGCCTGGTTAATTACCTGGAGAATGTTGTAGTAGTAGTAATGCAAATAAGCTTCGCGCCGGCGCGGCGTCCGCCTTAGGGACGAAGTGTATATATATATATCCCGCGACGCCTAAAGCAGAGCAATTGGGTACAATTTGTACTGTATTGCTACATTCTACCCTCTGGTAAGCTGAATATTCATCTCTTTACCTATGTATTTGCTGGTAAGGAAACGCGCTAAACTTTATTTGTCTATGTAAACCTTTATATTTTCTTTACTACTAAGGTAAATTATGTTCAATACCTTTCCCGTCTTCATTATTTCATCATTATATAATCAATATCTTTCCCTCCCCTTCTTCTACCTCCATACCTGTTTTTTCTTTTTTATTTTTCAACTCATACCCGTCGTACATTTAAGAGAGAGCATGTTTATCATATACAATGGATGACTTTTTCCTCATTCCGTCAATACAATTTAGGCCTACTCTTCCACTAAAAAATATTATTTCCAAGACCATTTCTATCACACTTATTTATTGTATCTTAATTCAGAATAAACGTCTCTTTCAAATGTTTTGTTCGAAATCATTTTTTGTTCTATTTTTCTGCTGTCCTTTGATTATAATAATTGTACATTTACAGTGTACATTAAAAATTATGGAAAACGTATTTTTTAATCCTCCTTTACTTGTTTAACTTATTTTGCTCTTAATGTTTAGATTTGTGTGCAATTTATTTTACTTCTGTTATCTTCTTTACGTGTTTGGTCTAACCAAATGTTTCAAAACCTAAACGCGTAAAGTTTTTTATTTATTCTATTATATTGTTGCCATCTTCTTGTTAATATATGTGTTGTTTGAAACACACACATCATCTATGAAATTAGCACGTAATCTATGTGAAGCATTCTCCACAGTGTCTGTAACAGTATACTCTCAAATTCAACCGGCTAATTTTTGAGTTACAATAAAGACAACTATAATTTTTGAGATCTCGTTGAATGATTCGAGCTACTCAGGGATACGGATGGTTATGTCGCACCCTACTAAATTTGATTCAACAAATTCATACTATTCTTCCGTTTCATACCACATTAATTGTAATCTCAATGTGTTTCATCAATATAGCTCTTGTCTTACGGTCTGCTCTGATATCCACAGAGATTTACTATTGTTAGTTAGCGAATATGTCATCATCATCTTCAGTAAGGATTAAATCAAAAATGGTTTGTTCCGGTCCCAAGCAGATAGTCTAGAGCTAGTCATTGCAACGCATCTTTGCACCACCACACACTTTTCCGCTCTTTAGGCTTATAATTCAATAGTTGTTTAGGGATGTAGCAGTAATCCATTCGGTTATAATTAATTACCTACATATAATACCTTAGGAATTGTAATATACATAGAGGCTCTTGTTATTCTATCCAGTTGATATATTTGAAATAAATATTCAGTTTTTTTTAAAAGATGTTTGTCAGTAACTACGGAAAAAACTTATTTTTCATAAAATATTAGATACTAGTGTTTGAAATTTTATACCTATGGTTGAAACATTAGCGACTACTCTACTGTTTAGTTACTGTGAATGTGCTTGTAGTGTCATTGCTTCAACAGCACTGATAAAGAAGCAGGTTGCCTACGTTTGCTTACAGAGAGTACTCAAGGTAAATCAATTACATTCTTGCTAAATCTACGTAAACAAACATAGTCTTTTCAGTACTAGATATTTGAAAGACATGTTTGAGATCCATGCTTTTTTGTATCCAGGCCACTTATATGTATATAAATAGTAAAATAGTTTTACCTTTTCCTTGCCCGTCTGGTGGCCTTTACACTTTTTATAAATCTACGCGTTTCGTGACATATGCCCCATCATCAGCAATATCCCTTGGTGAAGTTCGTCAATTATTAAGATATTACAAACACTTTATATACAATTTTACACACATAACAATAAATATAAATATAAACATAAAAAATATACATAAAATCCCCAAACTTGAGAACACACGCGATATCGTTGGTGCGCACCACGACATGCTATAGTCGACTGCTGTGCTCACGTTGTTATAGGTCGTGCACTATGGACCTTGTTCTGTATTCTTATCGCTGTGTCGTATAGTAGATTTGATTGGAAATTGAATTGTTCGTTAAGGATGACTTCTTTTGTGTTTTTATTTTTATAAGCCTTATATATTTCGTATTCTTCGACAGCATTCATATACATGTTTGGTATCCAAGTCACTAATTGACAAAATCTGTGTAATATTTACCTTATTTCTTCCGTCGTGCGACTTCGTGTTGCGTTCGATTTGATTAACGCGTTTCGAAACATATGTTTCGTTTTCAGAGTAAATTTTTATTTATTTCTGCAGACGAAACATATGTTTCGAAACGCGTTAATCAAATCGAACGCAACACGAAGTCACACGAAGAAGAAATAAGGTAAATATTATACTAGATATTTGTATTCACAGGTATACCTACTAAGATTCTCTATATGAGCATGTTTGCCAATATTCCATTATGTCAACATAGAATTAATTTTATTTTATTTAGATTGTAAGCCTATATAAATTGTTGCTTTTTCACCAAGCGTTTTGTTCCCTTGGTGTGATGATCATATTTTTATACAACAAACAAAAAATCTACAACTTTTTTGCGGCCAAACGTCTCTCCAGTAAAACACATGTTTCCTCTGATTATGTATTTTAATTCTTTCTCTACTTTCCGGACAATAAAGAATTTACTTTCCATATTCCAGTACTTTACTCTATTATTTGGTTTTATGCATTGTTACGTAAGGCGGAAACAGTGTTACGCCATTACGGAACGTCTGGTACAATGCAGAACGTTGTTCTACTCTATTCACGCAGCTGTAATGCTTACGTGACGCTTGACATGTGAGGCAGTGTTACGTAATGCGGAACTTCTCGTGCGTTCGATGGTGTCGTTCTAGAAGCTTCTCAATTAGCCCCAACGGTGCGTGTTTCTGCAAAGGTTGCGCTGAAGTGTCCTCTAGAATGTTTGATGGCTTGTTTAAGGACGCACATTTTGAAACCCTGCAGACTATAAATAGCCCACACCTGCTGCTTAATTTCAGTTACTGTCGGGAGATTACACAGTGCTTTAAAGTGACGATTTACACAGTGCGGTTCGATGTATTGTGGCGAAGTGTTATGTGTTTTATAATCGTGCGGGACAATTGTAATACAATTGTGTTTCATATTAGTTGACATTTTATTGCCTGTGAACAATTTTTATTTTATTTGTTGTAAGAGACCCTCTTGTTAATTACAAACTGTTTAATTTTGATAATTGAAGCTGGTGATTAGTGTCTTATTTTATGTCTTGTATTTTGTTTTCTACTGTACCATACGACGATCAGTTAGATTGTCGTAACAATATTATTAACAATTTAGTATCAGCTGTTACCCTCTTTAGGATAAAACGTCTGACTACCATATTCTTGAATTCTGTGTAAGTTTACCCAATCGAATTTAATGGGGTTAAATATCCAATCTAACATGCTATATGCCTATGTTATACATATTGGTCATACGATATTTGTCTATAAAATTTAACTAC
The DNA here is from genome assembly GCA_034769895.1 of Magicicada septendecula. Taxonomy (NCBI): domain Eukaryota; kingdom Metazoa; phylum Arthropoda; class Insecta; order Hemiptera; family Cicadidae; genus Magicicada; species Magicicada septendecula. The sequence continues at coordinate 26,567,337 of CM068373.1, read as the reverse complement.
TGTACGGCTTAATTCATAAGTAGGGAAAGATAAAAGGGAAAAGATCTAAATTGGAATAAATGGATGATTATAATTAGCTTAATTTGTATGACGTTTGAGATGTAAATTGTTTGACTGGCAAATGTATGTTACATACCTCAACGAAATTATAGAAATCGTGTAGCCTATTAGAAATCTGTTCAATGACTGACTTTTTAGCTGTTTCTTAAAATAATTTTTACAAATTATTTATTAAAATAAATAAATTTACAATTAATTATGTATATGTATTATTTAATGAATCTAATATCTCGTCAGTCTGTGTGTGCCAGATGCTAATTATATACTTAATTAAGAGTACACAGTGATTGCGAATATTTACAAATGTAAAAGTGGGTCACATGGAATCAACAAAACAAAGTGAGGATGGTTTCCACCCAATATCTAGATAGGTTACAAACACCTCACATGGTTTAAATATACTTATCCTTTTAATTATAATGAGTTACACATTTGATAAAAATGTCATACTTTTAAGTTGAAACACACATAAAAATTAAAAGTCTTTTTAAGGTAAGTACAGAAAGGTATAGACATAAGGTAGAAATAATTACGTATGTACCTCCCAATGTAAAGTCTGTATTATTACCACTTTCCACTGCAGTTCTTAATAAAGCAAAGTTAGAAAGTCAGTGTACTGAGAATTGTGGAAAGTTTTCATAAAGTTTTCGCACTTCATAAAAGACGTAGTAAGTTAGTTGATAACAAGACCTAGTAAGTTACAAGTTACGTTAGCCAACACAAAAGGCGACTAAATTATCACTGTCGGGAACTTCATTCTCCCGCGCACGCGCGCGCATAGTCTTCAACGAGACTGTACGTCGATGTGAATAAATATAATGTAAGTGTGTAACACAATGTAATGTATGTGTGGCGACACTCTGCAACGCTTACATATTGATAGTGGAAAAATTTAATACATTTTCTGACAACTAGAATATAACGCCTGGGAGTTGAAGGGTCAGTTGGGTAAACATTTTTTATTAACTTATATTAAAATGCTCTCCTTTTTACACAGTTTGGTACTAAAACCATGGGAATTTTGTAGTTAAAAATATTTTTACTTAATTTTGAAAATTGTGCTGCACGCAGTTTTTGTAGCAGTTTTTCAGCATTTTTGAAAATAGGCGAAAACTTGTATTTATTATCATAGGTAGCTAATTTTATACAAAATATTGTTACATCTATTATAGTATATATTAAAATGGAATACAGTATATAGTAGGCGAGCCGGCACAGTGGTAGCGTCTCTGACTCACAATCAGAGCGTTGCTGTGCTGCCGATGTGGTGAGATCGAGTCAAGGTCACGGCTCGTCCAATCGCACGTACGCGGACAAATAATACGTACGTCTTCTCTGGCATACCCGGGCCATATAAGTAACAAGGGCACACAATATACTACACACATAAACAACACTCTCCCCCCCCCAAATCAGCACGGCTTGCCCCCGGGCGTGGGTTAAAGGTTGGCTAATATCTCTCTGGCTGGGGTGGGGCGTGAGTTCTATCACGGTCGGAGGGCGCAACAGTTCTATGACCTAATGCCTGAAAGTGAAGATGATTAAAATGGAGTATTTAGAGCACTGGCCAATTGAGACCTTTTGAAAAGATGCCTTCATGACAAAACGCAAAACGTGAACGAGTCGTTCAACAATGTACTGCGAACCAGGGTGCCAAAAAATGTATTTGTTGGGAAAAGACATTAGAGGTTAGGGCTTATAAAGCTTTAATTACATTTAATGATGGAAATATTGGACGATTGGAAGTGTTAAAGCCGCTGGGTTTTACGGACTATGGTGTAAATACACTCAAAGCACTCAAGAAGGCGGAAAGCGAAAGGTTGCGGAAAGCGGAGTTATCACCAAAGGAAATGACCAAGGAAACAAGGATTAACAAGAGAAGGAGAAGACTTAAAACTAAGGAAGACAGAGACGGTCACAATGTATTTAAATTGAAATAAAACCACACAAAATGTATACTATTTTGTTTTCCTTGATTTTCCTAAAACCTTGTTTTTTTAACACTACGGTACATTTATCTCATGAACCAATAAAGATATTATGTTGAAATTTTTAGTGTGTATGATACTTAGTCTTGTCAAGCTGCTGTAGTGAAATAATTTTATTAGGTAACGAAATGTTTGTTAAAAAAAGTATATGCCAGAAATTTTATAATAAAAATGATTTTAAAATTAAAAATTTTTTACTACAACAAATACAAATAATTTGAGTACATAAGTACACAAGATTTCAATCTTCTAGCTTAAAATGTTTGTGAGAAAAATGTACCTAAAACCGGCCAATTTAACACGGGCAGTACAGGACTCTTCACCTCCCCTTAATTACTCCTTCCCGCCACCAAAGTCTACAATTAAGGATATGGATTAAGTGAGAAACAGGCATTCAAAATGTTATGATGATTGTACAACAATGTTACGGTAATATTATACTATGCTGTGTTACGTATTATTTACTTCAATTGACTAGTCAGTACTTAAGATACGTGATTTAAATCCCTCAGTTATGTTATCACGGATTACATGAGTTACGATTTAATGAAGATAAATGCTTCTACTTTGTACTTTATAATTGTATTTTTGCATGACTTTAATATTGCATAACAGTATGTTGTCTAAAAGTTATAGATATATTTAAAAGACTGTTGGCCAATAGAAATGCATACGCACACGCACATTTCTGATCTCAGGCTTATCAGAAACATATAACATAACTAACTAAGGAGAACTATGGTAAACTATGAAAGGCACTTGTATTTAAATTATCTGCCGGGCTGTTTGGCCGTGGTCCAAGATTTTAATTAAAACCAAAAGTTTCAGCAGCAGCACTGGCTGCCATTTTCAGTGGATGTATCGAGTCAAACCTAAAGCGGTGTGTCGTACGGCAATTTTTAATCAATACATCCACTGAAGATGGCAGCCAGTGGTGCTGCTGAAACGTTTGGTATTAATAAAAACCTTGAACTACGACCAAATAACCCGGTAGATAATAAGACCAAGCACCGGCCGTGAAAGCCTTCGAACAATAATATTGAAGGCATTGTTTTGAATTTATTAAAGAGCCCATAGCAAACGTACTAATATAAGACCTCAATTGTAAAAAAAAAACTGATTACAGCAGAAATAAACTGAAAACTGAGATATGTATGAAACTGAAGTTGACCTAAAGACTCAACATAATCAGAAATGAGAATTCATAATAAAGTATGCGATCCATTAACAAAAAAGGTTATGTTAAGCGGTAACCGTTTTAATAAAGTCTGGTTTGTTATGTTATTCTGCATTTTGTGCGTGTTCGTTGCCGGAGAGTATGTCACAGGAACACCAAAGAAATTTTGATGAGCAGAAGGTTAGGCCAGAAAAGCAAAAGTGTTCATAAAATGACGATTCTATCCTCTAATGTGTTACAGTGTATTGCAAAAAATTCAGATATTTGAATAGTTTCTTCCATAGAATTTAATAATTTACACGTAAGTAGAAATTTATTGTAAGTAACATATTTCATGTAACAAAACAATTTTTAATCCTAAGGAAATGTAAGCATTCCGCCAGAAGAAATTTTAACCAGCTAAAATATATATTTCAACTTTGAAACATTTTAAGGTAAATGAACCGACACCAATATGGTATAAGGGTATTTTGATAATAAAAATAACATTTTAAGGGTGAGCAAAGTAAGTAATTACACTAAAATATTGGATAGACACAAGAGGAGCAAAAACACATGAGGGAGTTTAATAACCTGACAATAAAAAAAGTGAAAGTTTAACAATCAATATTAATTTAAAAAAACTTGTTTTACAAGTAACATTGTTTTGTAACATATGTGAAAATTTTCCCGAACAATGGGACATAACCAATCATCCATTGTTGCTGTGTAACATGATTTAAGTGATATTTCCCTAATTTTTTTCAAACTACAAAACACTGTAACAGTAACAAGTCCCAGGTGAAAATCAGCAATTAATAACTGTCGGAGAGAATTCGATTTATATAAAGTTTACTGCGAAGAAACTACGTTGCACCCAACTTTACTTTAATCTACTAAAAGCTTAAGTGAAACGAGAGTCAATAACTCAGACTGACTGAAAGTAAAAGTTTATTTATGAATATTAGTGTCAAGCGAGAGTTTTTTAATAATCTAAAAGTGAATGTACAAAATTGTTGACAAAGCAATTCATTCAGTAAAATAGACAGTGCAATTAATTTAAAAACAATTTCAAAGTTACTTTCTTAACACTTTGAGAAGAAAACAATGTTTATGCCCTGATACTGCATCATAATAATGCTAGGCTTCACACAAATGTCTCCAGCCACAAAACAGCGACTAGTACAGTACCTTGCACATCAGCCCTTTTTTACGCATTGAAAGAGGCGAAAGATGCCTTTAGGGTGTCGGAAAGTCGGTATTACGATGGCTTTTTCCAGACTGCTTAGCAGAAGTGAGTGTAAACGTGGCGCATTTGTGTCGAGTGCAACGAGTATTCTGTGAGCAGATGGGTTCATTGTACAGATGTGTATAATTTTACCTCTTATCCTCTGTTGACAAATAAATTGTGAGATAACAGGTATCACTTTCATACACACATCGCCTTTATGAGGATTGTGAAAAGGCATGGTCAAAAAGTTTCAAATGAACATTAGCAGAAAATAGTAATGATATTGTTACGAATAGAACCACCTAGAATAACCGAGTCCCCGCCCAGTGTGGCAAGTGTTGCTTCAGTCAAGGCCGGGTTTAAGTTTGTTCTAGACTCTTCAGCAGACCACGTGACAACGCATTAGCGTCAGCCTTAAATGAGGTGGAAATTGAGGATGGAAGATTTTCTAGAAGACGTGCGCTACCTATAAAAATCCATAGCAGACGGCTTATGAGTTCAGTTACATAAGCGATTTTCCTTAGCTCGGATCGAGTGTTTGTAGAAGTATTGTAGCGAAGTGCAGTACTGTGTTATAATTAGTGTAGAATTCTTTATAACTGACATTATTATTGCGTGTGGACAATTTGTACTTGAATTGTTATTTTGTTGATTACAAATTATGCTTTCCACTGTACCATACGACGATCAGGGAGAGCGTCGTAACAGCATCAGTACATAAATGACATTAATACTGTATCAGAAGGATACAATAGATAACATTTTATGAGACGCTAGTGGAATCTCAGCAAGCACTTTCTTAGATCCAAACTAAAACAAGAAAACGTGTTTGAGCGAAGGCGCATATTACAATTACTTCTCCAGTATTGTAATTCACGTTATAATTAACACATGTTTAGAATTTTCACTACAGATTTTTACAGAAATAAAGGCTTAATACCTAATTATATTTTTGTATTATCAGAAAAATAAATTGCGTTGCGGAATAGACATTATAAACATTAGAGTGTCTATAGAGAATTATACTTAATCAGTTGTGTCGATGATTAGTTACATGGAATATAACCTATAAATGTTTGTCTCTATTTACGGTATGTAGCATCTGTGATACATTTCGAACCTATTTATAGAAAGGTATAGACAACTGTATAAAAAGGTGTATAACGGTGTTCTATTCAAAACGTAGTTTACTATTACAATGCTGCAAAAAATTTAAGATACTAAAGAAGTGTAAGAAGACAATTGTGGACGGTCGATAATGGAAAAGAACAACGCTGTCCTAAAGCCTTCAAATCACGTGAAATACAAATCAAAATATCGGTATGGAGAATCATACATGACTTCCATGTTCTAAGATTTATATTTAAAATCATTTTCGAAATGAAATGTTTCCATAGAGACTACTTCTTTCCACTTATTGCTTCAGCATTACCCAGAGTACTGTGGTCACTAACGTATACCACCCACGTTATCGCACTCGATTTTCACTGACGATAGCAGTCGACAGCACTGCCGAAACGTCTGGTTTTGCAGAAAACTTTGGACTACGGCCAAACAGCCCGGGAAGGAATTTCAACAACAAACTACTACTTTGTTGCCGATAACGTAGTACACATATAAAAATTATCCCCTCCCCCTTCAACTATAACTTTCATTTATAGAAAATTACCCCCACCCCGTTCAACTAGCCTCTTCTTTTATAGATATTTCATCTAAGTTTCTACAGTGGATTATTAAGGTCTTCTTATCAGGATACCTTATTTATCAAAATTAAGTACTTTACTCCTGTTACAACCAAAAATGTTTCTGGTAAACTACCCTTTTCCCGTAACCGATCTTCACAAAAATCAAAAGGCCTTAAGTCTTCTACAACTCAGGCACGTATGTAAAACGTTAGTTGATTCTGTTTGAATTTACGGCAGTTATCGTTCGCATGAAACTATTTCTCTTGTTACAGCATAAAATGTTGCAGGTAAACTACTCCTTTCCCTTAACCGATCTTCACCAAAATCTGCAGGCCTTGAGTTCTCTACAATTTACGGAAGTATGCAAAAACTTATTTGATTATGTTTAAATTTATGGTAGTTATCGTTCGTCATAGAAAAAATTAACCTGGTTATCACATAAAATGTTCCTGGTAAACTACCCCTTTCTCTTAACTGATCTTCACCAAAATCAAAACGTCTTGAGTCCTCTACAATTCAGGGATGCATGCAAAACATTATTTGATTCTGATTGAATGTGCGGCAGTTATCGTTCATCATATAAACAATTACTCTTGTTAAAACATTAACAGTGGCTGGTAAACTACCCCTTTCCCTTAATGGATCTTCACCAAAATCAATAGGCCTTGAGTACTCTACAACTCAGGCACACACGTAAATAATTGTTTGATTCTGATTGAATTTACGGCAGTTATCGTTCTTCATGGAAAAAGGTCTATTGTTACAACATAAAATGTTGCCGGTAAACTACCCCTTTCCCTTAACTTATCTTCACCAAACTTAACAAGCCTTCAGTCTTTTACAATTGAGGACCGTATGCAAGAAAATATTTGATTCTGTTTGAATCTGCGGCAGTTATCGTTCGTCATAGAAAAAATTACCGTTGTTAAAACATAAAATGTTGCAGGTAAACTACCCCTTGCCCTTAACCAATCTTCACCAAAAACAATGGACATTGAGAACTCTATAGCTCAGAGAGGTATGCAAAACATTATTTGATTCTGATTGAATTTACGGCACTTATCATTCATCATAATAAAAATTACTAATGTTAAAACATAAAACGTTGCAGGTAAAATACCCCATTCCCTAACCCGATATTCAACAAAAATAATAGATCTTGAGAACTCTACAATTCAGGGCTATATGCAAAACATTATTTGATTTTGTTTGAATTTGCGGCTGTTATCCTTTGCCATAGGAAATACCCTAGATAAAACATAAAACGTTGCTGGTAAACTAGCCCTTTCCCTTAACCGATCTTCAACAAAAACAATAGGTCTTGAGAACTCTACAATTCAGGGCTGTATACAAAAAATTATTTGATTTTGTTTGAATTTGCAGCTGTTATAGTTTGCCATAGAAAAAAATCTACAGATAGACACACAGACACTTTTCGAAAAATGACTTTTTTTCATGTTTTGAGTGTAGTACAATCAGAATCTGCAATAATCTCGAACACGATTTTTTTTGCCATCACCATACTTCCATTTCCTTAAGGAACATGGAAGTAAAAACGAATTTATTTCAGATGTATGGACGTTTATTCCACTAACATGAACCTTTTTATAAAAAGATAACATATCCACATTCAGCAAAGCAAACGACCAGTTTACAAACACATGACGACATGAACAAGTAAACACATTTCATTTCCAATTTGCTACATGAAAGCAAAGACGTCTACCGTTGAAAAGTAAATACGTTTTCCATCAAGAGCAAAGAAACGGAAGTGTTATTTACTCTGGACGATATCTGCTACAAACCGTAATCTGGTTGATCGTAAGATTTCTGGATGATATGAATTGTTATCTAAAGAGTACTTACATTAGAACGCTTTTTATTCAGTAGTTGAGGAATTAAAATCGTTTTTACTTCCATGTTCCGTAAGGAAATGGAAGTATGCTGATCGTGAAAAATTGTGTTCAAGATAAGGGCTGGTTCTGATTGTACTGTCCTCAAAACATGAAGAAAAGTCATTTTCCAAAAAGCGTCTGTGTGTCTATTTGTGTGTAAACTGTTTTATATGGTGAACGATAACTGCTGCAAATTCAAACAGAATCAAATACCTTTTTGCAAATGTGCCTGAGTTGTAGAGGACTTAAGGTCTATTGATTTTGGGGAAGATTGGTTAAGGCAAAGGGGTAGTTTACCTGCAATGTTTTACGTTTTAACAAGAGTAAAGTACTTGGTTTTGATAAATAAAGTATTGTGAAAAGAAAATTATAATAATCCACTGAAGAAAGGCAGATGAAATATCTATAAATGGAAAGGATATTTGAAGGAGAAGGTGGTAATTTTCTATAAAAGAAATAATGTTTTATATGTGTACTACGTTATTGGATTCATAGAAGTAGTTTATATGGGAATTAGTCCAGTCGCCAGAGATTTTGACTTGATAAAAAATTGGGGCAAAGCAATATTTGGTGCACGTGTTAAATAAACATTAATAATTAATATAAAAAAATCTTTGCATGTTTACCTTTCTAGGGTTTTCTAAAAATGGTCTGGAAAAATCGTAAAGACAGATTTTCTTAAAGCACTCCGTAAATATGTACAGTTGGAAGAAATAAAAAGGTGTATATTGAAGAGCAAACAATTTCCTTCAGAAAGTCTCCTTATATATTTTTACGTTAATGGAACTGTTTTCCTGAAAATTGGTAATGATGAGCGCTGCGTTTTAAAAAGAGCGTTTGCCCCCGATCTTGCGTAATTCGCTAAATTAGCCAGGCGCGTCTATTCAAAAATATCATAACTTTCTTTAATCTAAGCATAGCCAGTTAAATAAAGGCTAGTTTTGAAGGGGAACAGTATAGCTTTCAAAATTTGTTGATTTCTACATAAATATTTTATTTGAACATAAAGAATATAGTGTATAAATATTTACTGTAGATACACAAAGAAGTGAAACCACAAAATTACAAGTACTATACAATAAAATTTAAAAAAATAGTAGTTCTTTACTAATTTACCTTTAAAAGAGATAAACTTTTTATTTTATAATAATGAAAAATACTTTTGAAGTTGTTATTTAAAAAAAAACACCTTTTCAAAAGTGAGTATTTCGACGTATTTTAAATTTACTCGAAAATTCAGAGTTTATCTCCCTTTATTAATCTTAAAAATAGAGATATCGAAATACAAAAAATTGTATTTGAAAGCTGCAAGTGTTCTGCATCAAAAACTGTACTCATGAAAATTAAAATCATTTTCGAAATTAAAAAAAAATAAATAAAATTTGTGTATACTAAAAAAGGTGCCTCCTTTGCGTTACATACATGTATCTTTTAAGTGGGTTTATTTGAGTACTTGAAATTAACGTTACAGCTACTACAATACTAAATCTATCTATTCATGTTATTTCTCTTACCTGATTATACCTATACTCTAAAAACAAGACCCTAGAAAACAGGTAAAATTTTTAAACGGCGCGGCGTTCTATTCCCCTCGAGTGTGCAACTGTAAATGTAGCTGCGCGCGCAACACCCATTGTTGTGGTGTGCCATACAAACATCTGCTATACAAGAACGGAGCAGTAACGCAGTTGATATTTCTTCAAAGGTTATAATCAAAACATTACAAATATTTTTGTTTTTATCATATAAAACAGGTAAAAAAATTGCAGTTTAAAGTTTTTATTTACACTTTTTATACATGCTAATATTTATTTATTTGTGAGCACGTGTAGTGGAGTCAAAATAAAAATCAAATGTGAATTGTTTTGGGAGTCGATTTTTTGTGTGCTAAATTGGTTAATGGGATCAAGTTGAGCTAATAGTTAAGTTTTGTGTAAAAACAACCCGTTTATTTTTTTATTAACAATTTAAGTTGCAAAATAGCGTTTTTATAAATATCTTTGGACCTAACAAGCCGATTTTAATGTGATTTTTTTTCAGTATTCTATAATAAATTAAGAACATTTCTAGCCTTAATACGGAGTCGATGTTATTATTATTGTTAATAAATAAATAAAGTGGCGATGGCGTTTATAAACAAATTGCTGTTGTTTTAACACAAATTAATGAAAGTTGATAAAACTTGAGGGAAAGGTAACCTTTGTGGAGTACTATAAACCCCAAAAATTTCATATTGAAATGTCGAATATTACCTCAAAAAAATCGCAATTCACAAAAAAACTTTGAGTGCTCATAAAGTACGGCAAGATTTTGGCACAAAGGTGTACGACGGCTTAAATTAAAGCTTATTAAAAATACTTTCGGGTGGTTAATTAACAAAATTTTTTGGCCTTTCTGACACCATTTTTTGACCATTTAAAAAAATTAAACGTAGACATGGATAGCCTCAAAAAAAGATGAAAATGAAGAAAAAAGAAAAATCTTAAAATCTGCAGCAGCAATTATTCAAAACGATGTTAATCTGAAGAAAAGTAATACAGAATTTTATCCTCCAAGTGATAATATATTCCAAAATATTAATGAGAATATCCCAGAATCCCTTCAGTTTCTGATAGAAGAAATAATTTAAAAAAATAAAATGGTGATATTAGTTCATATGAAACAAAATGCACAGCAATTACTCATTCAATTATGAGTTGCATAAGACCTAGAACCTTTCTATCACCATTGCAAGTTGGTCTGTCTGTAATGTTGCACAGGAAATTTGCTTCAAAACGAATTATAGATATATTGTCGCATCTGGGAGTGTGTTCATCATACAAAGAAGCAACACTTTATGAGGATAGTGTATTGCTTAGTCCACGTTCTCCATTTAGATCTGGTTGTTTTGCACAATTGGCATTTGACAATTCAGATATTAACATCAATACTATAGACGGGAAAAATACTTTTCATAGTATGGGAGGTATTATGATTGTAAGTCCCAGAGATTGTTATTATAACAAAGTTCCCTTAAAACGATTGACAGTTAAGCCTACTGCAAAAGAAATTAGCAAAATTGACAAAATACCATTCCAAATTTTTGAAAATATTAATACACATGCACTCCAAAACATTGTTTTTTGAAAAAGTAGATAACCCGAGTTTTAATAATATAGATTTTTCTAATGCTGACTTGCTTTGGATTTATGGAGTGACCAAACCAGGCATTACTGGCTGGAATGCCTTTATGTCCAAGCTTTTGGAAAATATGACGTATACATTATCTAGAATTGTTTGCTTGCCTTTTGTACACTCTCCTCCAACTGACAAAAATACAATATACACCGTTTTAAAATACGCTGTAAAACTAGTGAAAACTTAAATCTATTTAATTGTTTTGTTACTTTCGATCAACCTTTGTATCAGAAAGCGTTTAAAATGGTCCAATCCTCACCTGATGATGATATACATAATGTAATTGTTCGACTTGGAGGATTTCATCTGCTTATGTCTTTTCTTGGTTCAATCGGTTATGTGATGGCAGGAAGCGGTTTAAAAGAAGCATTAAGTTGTTACTATGCGCCAGGAACTGTAGATAAGATGTTAGATGGCCATGCTTATGCTAGAGCAGTACGAGGCCACACATTAATTTGGATAGTTTTGTGTAAAAAGATTATTGAGGAAATGAATCTTTCAGAAGTTGAATATTCAAATATGAAATCTTTACTACAAGAATTTTTAGATGACAATCTTACTTACAAAGAAGTACAAGATCATAATTTTTTTAACATCTCAAATGGTAAATTTCTAGAAAAAATTATTGAAATTGAGGAATGCGGTAAAACTGCAAAATTATGGATACAATACATACGAATGATCTCTATTGCAAAAGCATTTGCGCGCTCTGAAAAAATGGGTAATATAAAAATTCAATTACAAGTTATTCAGCAAATGTTGCCATAGTTTTATGCGACTGGACATTTTAATTATACGAAATCAGCCTTATTATATGTACAATATATGAATCAATTTATAAAAGAATCTGAAAAACTTTTCACCTCAATGCAAAACCAAAATGTAATTCCAGAAACTACCGCTTTAAAAATTAAAGAACTTCAAAATTTTATAAATAACAGATTTTGTACTGTAAGACGAACTGAGAAATTCTGGTCAGGAACTCATACTGATATGACAATCGAACAGGACTTAATGAGAGTCATGAAAGTTGATGGTGGTATGATTGGACGGGGAGTAACTACCAGTACTGCAAATAAATGGATTTTAGCGATGATACACATGATATCTGCGAAGAAGTAGAAAATTTTTGTGGTATACAATTTTCTACTTCCGATCAGCATGTAGATGCTAGAGATTCTCGAATAAAACGAGATGCTGAAGATATTCTAAAAATAAAATCCTGGTTTGATTGTCACGAGACATTTCCTTATCAAGATTCAATAATGTCTATATCTACTGGAGTTACTGGCGGTAATAATATTAACTGTCATAATGCTTTTGAGGTTGGAAAAGCAGGGTTAGAAGAAATTGCTGGTACAAACTTCCATAAAGTTTCGTTTAAACGAAAAAATAGAGTACTGTCATTAAAAAGTGTTAATAGTAGTCTGAAAATTCAAGAGGAAATTGTCCCTATAGATCCAATGTTTATATTTCAACGCATTTGTGTAGCAAGAAAAAGTGACGACGAATTAAAAGATTACATGCGTTATGAACTTGCACCGTACCCAACATCTATGTTTTACGAAGGTGTATTTCGGAAAACAGATAAGTCTAAACTATATGATATGTTTGAAGTGGACCGCACTGAGATTAACCTTGAAGATTGCATTTACGTCATTGATGGTGGTATGTTACTGCATAGAGTAGTATGGTCAAAAAATGACAAGTTCAAATGTATTTTCAAAGATACGTAAATTATGTCAAGAGACACTTTGGATCAAAAGTTACTGTAGTTTTTGATGGCTATACAAACAATTCTAACAGCATCAAAGCTATGGAGCGTTATCGCCGTACCAATCAAAATTCCTCTTTAGATATTTTATTCTATGAAGATATGTGTGTCACAGTGACCCAAGAACAATTTCTTTCGAATAAAACTAATAAAACTCGATTTATTGAAATTCTAACGAGATATTTGGAAGAAGAAAGCTAACGTTAAACAAGCTGACGATAATGCAGACTTATTAATTGTGAAAACAGCCTTAGAATTATATGATAAATTATATGCACGTCAAATTGTTACTTACATTGAAATTCCCTTTAATTTGATACCCCACGTGCGGTATTTTCATATTTTCCATTTTTGACATCACCCCTCCGCCAATTCCACTAATTTATTGAGCCCAAAATTTTTAAAAACCAAAATTTTTAATAGTGCGTATATGCATGTCACATATGATATTTCATATTTTCCATTTTTGACACCCCTCCATTACAACCCATTTATTGAGCCCCAGGGCCCAAATGTATTCAATAGTACGTATATGCATGTAAAATTGTTACTTGCATTGAAATTCCCTTTAATTTGATAAACCACAGTATTTTCATATTTCATATTTTTCATTTTTGACATCCCCCCGGGCCCAAAACACCTATCTTATGTTGGTTCTCCCATTGCGTAAAAAATTTGTGCCAAGTTTGGTGGAAATCGGTCCAGTTTCATATTTTCCATTTTTGACCTCCCCCAAAACCACCCATTTATTGAGCCCCAGGGCCCAAGAATTTTCAATAGTGCTTATATGCATGAAAAATTGTTACTTGCATTGAAATCCCCTTTAATTTGATACCCTACATGCGGTATTTTCATATTTTCCATTTTTGACATCCCCCAGGGCCCAAAACACCTATCTTATGTTGGTTCTCCCGTTGCATAAAATATTTGTGCTAAGTTTTGTTGAAATCGGTCCAGTGGTTTAGTAGGAGGTGTGAAATATAAATACACACAATGAATTTTATGTATATTAAGATACACATATTTAATAATATTATTCAACAGAGGAAGATTTGTTAAAATTGACCATTCCGTCTATCGATTTAATACTCCTAACGATGAAATAATAACAAAATCGTTATTTTGATTTTATTACTATTAAAATTTGAACTATTTTAAACAAAAAGAATGAAGACTTTATCATGATCCAATGGTTTATTTAGTAGTAAGAAAAGAAATTCACGGAACGTTTTTATCGATTTTACCGCGCGCTGCCCTTAAATAAGGTTTTTTTTTAAAGCCTGACCTTATAAACATGCAAAGATGATTTTAAACCGATATTTAGACCTTTTTCAATAACTATACCAGATATCACTTTGCCTCAATTTTTTACGAAATTTTACCATTATTTTTACTCTGGCGACTGGACTAAATATTTAATTTCAATTTGTCAAACATAAAAATTGTTTTACAAGAAACATACCTAACTGTTTAAAAATTATGAAACCAATTTTAAGTAAATGTTTTTAAATTTAAATTTTAGAACGTGGAAGCCATGTATGGTGCTCCATACAGATATTTAATTAATGTTGTGTTGAGGATAAATGGTCAATCACTCTTATCAGATCAAATAACATAAAATTTTAATTACTTTTGAAAAGATCTGTTGCTGCAAGTCAGAGTAGGCCTATGTTAATTGCGTTTTCTAAACGAGTATTTGTTCCACTTTCTAAGTAACAGATTGTTACACGCACAGCACAATGAAGTGTGTTACTGCCGTCCTTATACAGATAAGGTAATCCACGTAATCCAGGTGAGAACAGGTAAGATAATCCAGTCAATTCACATTCTAACATTCAGAGTGACACTGAAACCCCTAAAAAAATTATATGTGTATTGTTGTTATTGTAAAATTATATTTATCATTGTGAATCCATCCGGCTGTAGTCTATTTGTTTGGTGAAAAATTCAATTGTTGATTTTATCCAAACAAAATAATTACAATGGTATGTACAAACGAATAGAATGGCACAGGAAAGATTGCCAAGGAGAGTTTTGGAACACACTGCATCAGGAAGACGGAAAAGAGGAAGACCACATATTCCCTGTATAGAAGGAATTTAAATTACATTGAGGGAACGAGAAATTGAAGAAGATCTTTGGATGGACAAGTAGCAGTGGAAGATGAGAATTCAATCACTTCTGTAATCTTTTCTTCCGGAAAATGTGTAAACATTGTACAGCCGGAATAACAATAATATGTTGAGGATATAGCGCAACCACCTTTCTCAGATCAAACAAGATACAATTTTAATAAATTTTGAAAAGATCTGTTGCTTGAAGTCAGAGTAGGCTTATGTTAATTGCGTTTTATAAACGAGTATATGTTCCACTTTGTGCGTGAAAAATTGTTACATGCACAGCACAATGAATCTTACTACCGTCCGCATTTCTATGAGAATAGGTAAGATAATCCAGTCAACTCATATTTCGGAGACTATTCGAACATGCAACGGTGACATAAAACACTCTTAAAAATATCGATATGGAGAACCATACGTGACTTACATGTTCTAAGAATGATATTTATAACCATATAATGATATTCATCCTAGCTGATTGCTACAATTCTGATAATGTATGCATTACACTTGTGGACCGTAAAGGGCAATGGAAGAAAAATATTTGCAAAGTTACGAAACGTCGTTATGAGGAAGAATGGACAATCTTTTAACGACGGTCTGACTGATCGTCGTTGGATGCCTATATTTATACCCCGCCGAGATGCCAGAATAATCGGTAACTTTGGGTGACGTGTTAAACAATCAGGCGCTCTCGAATCCACTAGAAACAGTGTCCTTGAACACAGTGCGCTGACAGGTACGGTCTGGAATAGCCTCGCTTGTTGAAGCATGATAAGTGTCACGTAATTGTCTTCCATCTCAAAATAGCAGCAATATGTACGCACACACACATTACAGCTGGGCTCTACTGGCATAGCCAAGATGCTTGTAGAACGTTTCGTATTACGTGACATTATGTTTATGCAAATATTAGGTAGCATGTAGGATGTACGTAAACATTTTGTGACGGCAGCGGTATGCGAACATCTGCTCTCCGGTACCAGCGGTGGACACAGCGAGCCAATCCGGCATCAGCATTCGGAGCGAGTCAATCAGCGATCCCGGTTAGTTAATAAAACCCGGGCCAGCAGAAAATTTTGGCGCACACTTCATCGCCACGCCATCGGACGCACTTCATCTCCTCTCCTCTCTCGGACGACATCGAGGCGGAGTCAGCCGGAAGGAACGGCCGAAGAATAGAACCGCTGCCGTTCTTGCGTCTTTGCACTCCCATTCCGCGCCAGCGATGGACGTCGCTGGGGCCGCAGCCGACTCTACAACCGATGCCGAAAGAAGAGAACTAAAGTACGCCACGATCAGCGGGCGCAGCCGCCGAACATCTTAGCGCGGCACGACCAACATCAGCTTTCTCGCCACCAGGTCCTTTTTTGGGCCACCAAAAACACTAGAGTGTACGATTGGCGCCATTTGTCATGCGGCAAGCCTTTTGTCCGGTGACAATTTCCATATTATCTTACAGCGTCGTATGTACCATTTTAAACTATTGTTAAACAATACAACCTCATAATTGGCAACATTATATGCAAAGTCGTGTTATCTGTTCTTTAATGTTTGTTTCAATCAAACTATGCTTGTGGAACTTAAGATTGCTCTGTCTTGCTCAAGTAGTCAGTAGTAAACCAAACTATAGTGTAGAAACATAAAATATTGAAAATGTTGAATTAAAATTTTATCAGATATCATTAGCGTCGTTCACAAAAATGTCTCCCAAAGTACTGGAGAGATGAGTAATGCCTTATGGTCTCATTCCTTGATGAAGGGAAATATTAAGCCCCACCTCCAAGTGGTGATGGACGGGCAACACCTACGGGTGGCTAACGCGGCTCTGGAGACCGAGTGACAGCCGGTATAAGCTGTTCCTCCTCTACTGGTCACTGTTAAGTAGATGTTATTGCACCCTCTTGACCTTGAGAAATTGCTTCTAAAGACGGATGACCTTCCATTGGTCAACGACGTAGGATGTGAGAGGCAAGGAGAAACCACCACATTAAAGATCCTTAATAATATTTCAACAAGGAGAAATGGTCTCTTTAGTAAGACAGCCAGTTCTGGTAGTAAATGCTCTTTACTTCTGGTAAGTCAGCCAGTTTACGGGAGAACACCCAGACAGAAAATCGAGTTGGACGTTACGCTTGAAGGTCCCAACCCCACCCTGCGTCTTATATACTAGTAACATATCCAGGGGACATAATCACTACTAAATTGTCTCAAATAAGGACTAGCCGGACGGATCAAAAATTGCTGACCTCAGGTGTGAGTAAAAGGAAAAAACGACTTGGCATTGCGGAACTTCTTAAGCACGTTGCAGGATGTACTCTCCGTGATGATAAAAGAAACATAGATATACGGCAGGAACCGAATATTATGAGAACACTCGACAGGATTGGCTTACTATCGAATGAATTGGTGGAAATATCTTTGTCTAATGAAAGACTACCGCATTCCCAAACAACTATGGAACTATAAGCCGAGGGGAGGGAGAGGTGTGGGACGCCCAAGGAAGCGCTGGAGTCACCAGCTCTAATCTTTCCCTGTTCGAGACCGGAACAAACCATCCTTGGTTTAATCCTTGAAGATCATGATGTTTGTGATGATCATTCACAAAAATAAAGATTGGTGATTTTAAAATATTTGAAACTGTGATCACTGTCAACAAGTCGTAAGTTGCCATACTGTAGACTACTGGATAAGGATACTACAAACTTCCAATTCACTAAGTACTGCTATCACATTGTAACTAGTCGTAACGCCATTGTAAACCTATGATTTATTAAACTGAATGTTTCAACTGATGATGCAAATATTTCATCTTCTTTCAAAATTATGTAAAATATTGTTACGACGGTCTCACTGATCGTCGTATGGTACAGTGGAAACAAAATAAAAGACACCAATGGAATCACTAATATCCAGTTTTAATTATAACAATTAATAATTCGTAATCAACTCGTACAATAATTCCATTTAGATTTGTCCACATGCAATAATAATGTCAAATCATAGAGTTCCACACAATTTATAACACAATAACATTTCACAAGATACTTCGACAAACACTCGATCCGCGCTAAGGAAAATCGCTCACGTAACTGACTTGACAACGCTAGACTCTATTACTTTTTTTTAAATCGCACTGAGGTCCAATATAGCATTCCCTCGTTACTGCACGCCGGCTTAATGTGTATCTCAAGTGTTATTGAACACACTGGAACCTGCTTTGAGCTGCCTCGATTGAGGAAACAACACCTGCGACACCGGACGGGGAAGTGGAGAACATCCTGGACTGTTCTATAGGTTTCTCGTTACAATATACATTACTATCCCATCCGTGTGTAATACAGTTAAGGCGGAGTGAACATTTGCGTGTATTGCGGTATTATGGTAGGCCTATTAAGTTGATACGATTAAATAATTACTTCTGTTAGTGACTTAAAGAATCTTGAAGGATATTTAAATAGATATTTACGATACAAGTGGGATAACAGCATTATTAATATACGCGTGTGAAAGTTTGGACGGCGAGTGCGTAGCACGAGTCGTCTAATCACACAAGTATATTAATACTGGGTTATCACCCATGGGTCGTACAATATTTTATCTAAACCCGCTGAAAAATAAAAAAATATGAGAATCAGAAAATTTAAGCCAACTACGTATCAGTTGAAATAATGTATTGTGACGTATACGTTCCCATAGCAACCACGTTGTTATGATTAAAAATGGTTTGTTTTTGCTGCAAATTAGTAATTTCTAAGTTATTTTGAAATGAGTGAATCTGAAAGTTTGCCTTCAGATATTGAAGAGGAAGCTTTAAAAACCATATCCAACTTAATACCAGAGAAGTCGAGATCAAAGTATGAAAAAGTTCCAATCTTCTTCTACAGCAGGAATTTACTTAAATAACTCTAAAGACTGTGTTATTAATATCTACAATAAGTAGATAACATGTTTATATTGTAATATTATGTTGTATTTTGTGTTATGTTCCAATAAATTTTAAAATATAAACGAGTGGGATAACAAAACCAGTGCGATAATGAACTTGTTATCCCACTCATAATGAGTGGGATAACACGCTATTACGTCACGGGTGTAGGTAAAATATTGTTACGGCATTACACAGCATTCTATGTGTTTCTCGGCTATTCCAGCGGAACCCGGCTAAAATGGGTGTGTGCGTAGATATTGCTGCGACTTTGGGGTGAAGGACAATTACGTGAGACTTGCCATTCGTCCGTAGCCGAGACTGATCCAGACATCACCGGTCCGCGCAGACTGTGTTCAAGGCAAGCAATTGTGCTCTAGTGTTTTCTAGTAGCGTATACGCGTAGTATGGATTATTCTGGAATCTCAGCGGGGTATAAATACAAGCATTCAGCGACGCTTATTTTCAGTTTAAGTGGTGATTTATTCAAGTGATGTTTGAATTTATTTCGAGCTATTACTCTCTGTGTTCAAGTGGTTATTAGTGAAAAGTGATTATTGTGCTCGACTCTATTAGTTGACATTATTATTGGTGTGGAGAAATTAACTGGACTTGTTGTACGAGTATAATCTTGTTGAATAGCTTGTTGACTACAAACTCTTATTTGTAATAATTGAAGCTGGTTTTTAGTGACTTAATAGGTGTCTTGTATTTTGTTTTCCACTGCACCATAGGACGATCAGTAGGCCGTCGTAACAATATCATAAACAATTTTCTATAGAGTATAAAGTTTAGTGACTATTGAGATAGATTGTTTGTTAAATACATATTAATAGTGGGATTAAAAAATAGGAATAAAAATTTTAGTGCTGTTGATAATATAATGTGCCCGTAATAAGAATCATCTAAACGTTTTGATTAAAAATTTGGAAAACAAAACATGTGTAAAATCTAATTCTTGCCACATACTATACGAGTAATAACTAAGGAGAGTTATATTATGTGTGTAGCATAGAATTTTTTAAAGGAAGCGTTATGGCAAAAAGGAAAACAGGAAATCAGCAGCAAAATTTAGCACTCTTGTATCTGCTAATTTGTGGATGTAGAGTAAGAAACGTTAGAATAAGATTAGAAATAAAACCGCATTGGTTTCATGTAAAATCTTAGAATATAATATAAATTGATACATGCGGATAAACTTCATATACTATAAAACATTACATGTTAGGGTTAGAATGTTAGTATGGTTTCGTGACGTTTTAATAAAATTGGTTTATAATTGTAAGTACTTATTACTTAACTGTGTCTTGTTTTTTATATAGACTATGTTACGTTTTGTATGTAGGCTACTTTTTTACACAAACTCGTGTTATGTTAAACACATAATGAAGTTAATTGTTGAAAATGGAGGTGTATATAGTTGCCTAAGTGGCAGGTGATCAGAATGTATGTCGCGTGTGATATGCAAATACAGGTAGGCTAACATTAATACAGATGCATAAGCTAACAGCTGATGCCTTAGGGCACAGCTGTACACGTGACCTGGGATTGGCCGCTGCCGATATTGAATACACAAGTATGCACCAGCTAGTAAGACACTAGGGTAAATAGGAATGAATGAGATTATAAATATGCAAACGTTTTATTTACTTGAGTTGTTTCTGTAATAAATACTTTTTAGTGGCACTTTTAAACTTTATTACTCTATA
The DNA here is from genome assembly GCA_034769895.1 of Magicicada septendecula. Classification (NCBI taxonomy): domain Eukaryota; kingdom Metazoa; phylum Arthropoda; class Insecta; order Hemiptera; family Cicadidae; genus Magicicada; species Magicicada septendecula. Next base: position 26,546,614 of record CM068373.1, on the reverse strand, counting down.
ACACAATTTGTGAAGTGGAATAAATAGTCATTTAAATAAATAAGTAACTACATACATGTATATACAAACACGCGCGCAATCGCGCACGCGGGCGCACGCGCACACAATAGTACTATAATATCATATAACGTACTTAATACTATAATAGTATGGGGGTACAACCAACATTTTTTACTTAACTTGGAACACGTTACTCGATTTCTAAACAGTATGATAGTAATTTCCGTTTATTCAAAATGTGTAGTATGAATGATAAATTTGAGGCCGCTATACTTAAACAGTATTTCTTAATGAAAAAATCTCGTCTTATGGTCTATAAAAAAGTAATAGAAATAGTCTATAAAAATTACCAAATTTTTTAATGATTTATTTTGCTAAACTTTATTTGTAAAAACCATTTAAAACGTGTACTTAACAAAGTCGCGTTGTCTATGTGTCAATTTGTTCTTCAATCCCATTCATATATTTTTCGCTCTCACTATCACTAAAGTCGTTTTCACTACTGTACTACTGCGTTCTGAGCAGTAACACATTTAATCTGCTCCTCTGATACCATATAATGATTTTTAGTTCTCCTCACGTGCTAACAACTGGATCTCCAATCTGCTGCTGTGAAAGCTGCTATTATGTGCTGCCAAATGTTCTGTGGCGCTGTTTATAACAGACTCCACTGAGAAATTTATATTTTTTTCTGAATGTGGTTTTTACCGTCTCTGTGCGGCTCAAACCATTTCTGTTGGACTTAAATCCGGGTGATATGGGGTTAGCTGCAAAACATAATGCCCGTGTTCAGGCAACACAGCATCTACTTTATCTGTATACATAAAAGTCAAAAGTCTGAGGATTTGTTCCTTTGTATTGAATACAAATCAACACTGTTACACCGATTGCCACCAGATTTTGCACAGGTAACCTTTGACACAAAGCAAAAAACACTGTCAAATTTAGAATTTGATATTCTGTTCCGTTTGCACGATTAAGGTCCTTTTAATTATGCCCTTTTGTTGACGCGTAATAAAGATGTCAACAACACCATGGAGACCAGAATTAATTACCATAGTAATACGTAAATAAACAATGCTTTTTAGCGGCATTTGAATTGTACTTTCGTCCATTCCTGCAGTACATTTTTTTAATGTTTTTAATATGCGATGGTATCGATTTACGACCTGGTATACAATCGATATTACTAATTGTAATTTGTCCTATTTCTCAATGCAAGTCTAAAATACGTGTTGTTTTATTTGTGAAGTTATGTCTTTGGGTTTTAGTTTATTGCAGAAATAAATAAAAGCAATGGTTGAGGAAAACAACGTTTAATGTGTATATACATTGCTTATAACACAGTAACACTTAAATAAAGAACCTAATGATTTTTAGCTAACGGTATAACGGCTGTATACTATCTTTTATAACTTCTGTATACTATCGCCCTTATAACGTCGGCAGCCGGGTTAATTGACGTCGGTCAATTAAACAGGCTGCCATAATATTCACAAAATGTTATATATTTAATTAAAATACAACGTAACAAAATAATAATTGGAACCTGTGAATTAAGGAATATTAGATTCGTGTTGCCAGATTAATTCACGCATATTTACGTCCATGACATCTCTTTATTTACATACCTGGTAATTAGCATAAAAGAAAATGAGTTACTGTCTTATTATTAAAAATCAAATAGGCTTGTGATTTGTATTGTTAAAACATACATATATATACTTAACCTACTTTTCGTTTATTCTATTTCGTTCAACTGATTAGTTAACTATAAAAAAAATAATAACTGCATAATATATTCATTAATCAACTTGGTTAACTATTTATAAAACTTTTGTAATTCATACCCTCTGATCCGAGATATATCCTTTGTTTATATTACAGTTAAACAATTTACTTTTGCTGCCATTTGACGAATGGACTTATTAATATTAGCATGTTATTGTCATTAAAGCTAAATACATCATATTGTTTATTACAAAGTTACAATGGTAATTTAATTAGGCCAGTCTTTTGTATAATTACATTAATTTTATTTTGGTGTCAATTGTCTTTCATATTTTTATTAAATAATTTCTGAACTACATAAGTTTGACTTCTGTGTCACCTGTATGTAGCATCCTCGGCGAATCGGGGTTGTCTGTAGTAAACGGTGGCTGTGCGGCTTCTGGTATATCCTGGAGGTCTGAAGAAAGGTGTAATAATGGAAGGTGTGGTTCTCTCTCTTTTTGCAAGGTTGATCAGATTCTGGTGCTCGCGGTGGTGAGAAACTTTCACTTGAACTCACTTACTTCGGTTTTCCGCACTTTTACCTTATAGTTAAACTGTGACATATACTGTGATCTCTATCACGTTGACGTGATATTAAATCAACTGCAGAGATGTCATAAACACACACTTAAAACGTATCAAAGATGTTAAACATATTGAAATTACTGATAATTATTGCTATCAGTGTGACGATTTCATTAATAAAAATATGTTAATTAATTGAGTTGATAAGATATAAGCGAAGAAATTTTAAATTCTTAATAAAATCTCACATTGTAAACTAAATCTTATGGCAATCATTTAATAATTATAATATTTAATATAAGTCTAATAATAAAATTAAATGGGAATTGAATTGTACAGAAAGGGTAAAGCTTATTATTTATTCCTGCATAAACAGGAACTGACCAGAATTAACTTGTTTTCTGACCCCTAAATAAACTAAGTATTATTGTAAATTTGTTATTATTTAAATAATTAAATAAGACCATTGTTACGTACTTTGATAACTTCTGCAACTAAGAATATCACGATTTAATTATTTAATCAACCGTAGTCCTTTAATTAAAATTAGAAAAACGGAACTAATTTTATGTAGCCTAGTAATTGTCTTGAGATTACTACGCCCCCCTTAACTATTTTCTGCCACTTGGAATGGAGCGCTCACGCCGTAAGCAGCGTAAAGCGTTATTTCGCTACGCGTTTATAAAAATGTGAAAATCTTGATACAATGACTTGTTAAATAAGTAAAGTTGTGTGGTGATGAAATCTCTCTATATTATAAAATAACGGACCATGTAAATAATACAGTATTACAACCAAGAAGGTGATAGTAAAATAATCTATCATCATGTGAAGTGTATGACAGTGAAACAAACTTTCTACCTATGTGTTCTAACTACAAGAATTGCTAAGAATAACTACAGTCGCCTGAGATGAATGTACCACACCAGGGATGATTTCACATACTTCTAGAACTTCACCACCAAAGTATGATAATGTAACGACTGAACTTCAAGAGACATCAGGAGGACCGAAGAACTAATTCTGCAGCAACTTCAGGAAACACACAGGTGACATGGAGGCTTGTCTTCCATGGTTAAGAGTTACAAAATTATAACCCCAAAAGACAATTTAAATTATCATATTAAAGACTTTAAAAATTATGCTTTAAATGTAATAACATTAAAGACTTTAGAAAACTGACATTATAGGTAACATGTAATCTAATATTTGTTGTTTTAGAAGATTAATAAAAAACCATTCTTCAAATGGTTAGAGTTTCAATATTGTACATGGCAAGGTGACCATTATTCATTTAATATATTTGATCCCGGATCCGTGGAATTAATTAAAAAGGATGTACATCATATTTTGAGGCCCCTTTGTAAAGTAGTAATTTATATATTTAATCATATAGTAAACTATATTGTTTGAGAACTTTCAATAGAGAAAATAATCACCAAATGTAATAAAGAGATGTCATCTAATTACGGAGTAAAATGAGTGCATAAATCAACAGTCTCCCCTTCCTAATATCCTGCTTTATATATTGTTTTTTTGTTGTGATTATTTTCAGTGCTTCACAACGAAGGCAGCCGGTATAATTGGCACATCCAATTATTACTGGTTCCCTAAGTTATAACTCAAGAGAAGAGGTTATATCAGCTTTACTAAGCATTACCTTAAAGAAACTAAGAAAGTGAACGACATATTCTTTCATTCTCTACAATTTTGTAGTTACTGCCTACACTTTCAACTGTACAGTTCTTGCTGCGGAGTCTGATTTACAACTAATATTGGGGGCGCACCGCTGGCTTAGCGAAGTGCGTGTCCGCGCGTGTTGTTATTTACCTGCGCGAGAAATAGTTCTTAATTTATTATTTATTATTTTTACTTATTTTAAATTGCTGGTTTATTACGTCTCTCTATAATTTATTACTCGCTGATGAAACAGGAGGTGGTTTACATATTTATTTGTTTAACATTATTTAGTTTTCTATTTATTTCATAGGGAGAAATTATGTAGTTTCATTTAGGATTATATTATTTTTACCTCTTTTTTATTTTGTGATATTTAACCCTATTAAATCTTCACAACGGGTACTTGTACTTTTATACATAGACTTCTAACGTGAAATGAATTCATACAAATCAGGTTTTAACAAACCTGCACTACACGGAATATTTCGTTCTGATAACCACTTAATCACATCTTCCTTCTTTCTTATTGTCATCGGTAGAGGTTTTTCTTACACGTTACGACATAAGGCGTTATCGAATCCACGTGTACCCGCGTGATTTAGGTATTTCCCTTTGTATGAAGTGTAGGTAATGCTCTAATATGCAATAAATAGGACTCATATATACATCTATAATACGTTTGTATAATACTGTATACAAACGCTCATAGGAAAATCTTAAGGTAAATTTATTTGAGGCATAAAACAAGCGTTCTTCAGAGAAAGAACAAAGGTAATGTGACACTTTTAGTCCACGGAGGTAACTGATAATACTCAAGGGGATAAAACGAAGTGATATAGTTGTCTGCAGTGTTAGCGTTTAGAGAATTTCTCTGTTCTATACTAATTGCAACGCGATCAAACTGAAATTATACAGAGCGAATTGTAGAGACTTAAGTCTAAAGTAATCGATCGTATTTTCTTATGTTTCTTATGAAAGTTGTCCTGTGTCCTGTGGTAGGCGTCGTTATTCTAGTCATTTGTCGTTAATTCACTCTATTACATAACCCTACTGACCTAAGTTAGTTATATCATAATGTTTATTAATAATGCATTCCTTTTCCCTAGTGGTGTAGCTATTTTGTTCATTTTGCTTTATCAATACTATCTCAATGTGTATACCATTGTACTTCGATGTTTCTCTGGGCCTTGTAATTGACCCTATTACGCCCATATGTCTTCTTATTCCTTCAGTATTCACTTTCTCGTGTTAGGTGTAGACATCTTAAAATGTCGTCCGATTCTTAGGTTTTACTTTTTTAGCGTTGACATACTTGAGCTCTGTATACATCAAAGTTTTGCACAGTACCCTGGAAGATACTTTTCTACTTCATCATCATCAGCACTCCAAGGACTAGACCTTAGACCTGTTCCGGAAGCCATCTCCTCCTTGGTCTACCGACATCTGTCTTCCCAGTCGAGTGATAACTCAAGGCAGCCACAGGTCGACGGATATCAGGACAATGGTTAAATCACGTCTAATATCCTCGTTCTTTCTCCGATCCAAGCTAGAACAACCTTGCGTCCCTCTTAGAAATTGTATTTTGGCTGCCTGAATCCACTGCACGTCCCTTTTACCAAGAGTCCAAGTCACACTAGCACACAGGAATGTGGGGACAGCCACAATTTTATAAAATTTTATTCGGGTATCCTTCCGTGTATTTTCTAAGGTTCCTATGAGTCGTTCCACAGATGAGTCTAAATCTTGTTAACTTACTATCCCAATCAATATCAGTCCTATATAAGATATTACAATCCAAGTAATTAAATTGACCAGCCTGATCCAAAATCTGATTATTTCACGAGCACCTTAGTTCTTATAAAATATCTGCACTGAAATGCCATCGTTTTAGATTTTGTAGCAAAGATCTGTAGCCCATAGTCTTGTATAATGTTATTGAACGTAAATATCGCCCGCTGAAACTGGTCTTCTGTTTTCTGTATCACTATCTTGTCATCTGCATAAACCAATGCATTTACGTAAATATTTCGCTGAAGTGATATTCTCAAGTCAACTTTATTAGCTGTCCATCGCTGAAATGTGTCCAAATATGTAGAGATTAAAAAGTGTCGGTGGAATGGGGCACCCTTGTCTCACACATTTATTTGTAGGAAATCTTCTGATAATTTACCACTCAAATCCACGACAACCCTTCCTAAGAACTTTAATTAATTGCGAAGGGAAACCCCTTCGTTCCATTATACTCCAGAGTAGCGAACGTTTCACATTATCAAAAGCTTTCGACACATCTATGAATGCTAGATACGTCTCCAAGTTAAATTCCCTTCTTTTTAAAATTTTTAATTTAAGTGTAAAGATAGCATCTAGGCACTTTATTTACTTAATTATGTTGCTTACAACCTCACGAAGAACTATTGAACTTCCGTATCACGTGTTGACTTTATTTCAGTGTGTCTATAACATATATTGAATTCACGTACAACCAATCGCAGACCCCTTTAATTTATTTCTTCTAAAAGTAGGCTACCTAAGTCAGGAAAATTAATTAATTCTTCAAACATCACATTCGACATTATAGTCACTTAGTTTAGGTTTCTGTACCATTGTACAAATATGTAAAAACTCTTATATGTTTGGTAAAAAAAAAAAGTAAAATTATTTTCTTATTTAAACTCCAGAGTTGTCCAGTGTCTAAAACGAAAGTAATATTCGATGTAACATTTATTGTGACACGTAGCAAGAAAGTACCCAAACATAAATGTTATCGTTTAAAACATATAATATACTAATAAATAAATATTTCTAATGATCCAACATTAAACTGAAGTGCTTTTTACTTCCATGTTCTTCCATGTTCCATAAGGAAATGGAAGTATGGTCATGATGAAAAAAACGTGTTCCAGATAACGGCAGATTCTTATTGTACTACCCTAAAAACGTGAAAAAAGTCATTTTACTTCCATATTCCTTAAGGAAATGGAAGTATGGTGATGGCAAAAAAATCGTGTTCGAGATTATTGCAGATTCTGATTGTACTACACTCAAAACATGAAAAAAGTCGTTTTTCGAAAAGTGTCTGTGTGTCTGTCTGTGTGTCTATCTGTAGATTTTTTGTTTATGGCAAACGATAACTGCCGCAAATTCAAACAGAATCGAATAATTTTTTGCATACAGCCCTGATTTGTAGAGTACTCATGACCTGTTGTTTTTGGTGAAGATCGGTTGAGGGAAAGGGGTAGTTTACCTGCAACGGTTTTTTTTTATCAAGGGTAATTGTTTTCTTTGGCAAAGGATAACAGCCACAAATTCAAACAGAATCAAATAATGTTTCGCATACAGCCTTGAATTATGCAGGTCTCAAGACCTATTGTTTTTGGTGAAGATCGGTTAAGGGGAAGGGGTAGTTTACCTGCAACGTTTTATGTTTTAACAAGGGTATTTTTTTGGCAAACGATAACAGCCGCAAATTCAAACAGAATCAAAAGATTATTTGCATACAGCCCTAAATTTCAGAGTTCTCAAGACCTATTGTATTTGGTGAAGATCGGTTAAGGAAAAGGGGTAGTTTACCAGCAGCGTTTTTTTATCAAGGGTATTTTATATGGCAAACGATAACAGCCGCAAATTCAAACAGAATCAAATAATTTTTTGCATTCCGCCGTGATTTGTAGAGTACTCAAGACCTATTGTTTTTGGTGAAGATCAGTTAAGGAAAAGGGGTAGTTTACCAGCAACGTTTTTTATCAAGGGTAATTTTCTATGACGAACGATAACTGCCGCATATTCAAACAGAATCAAATAATGTTTTGCATACGTCAGTGAGTGGTAGAGGACTCAACGCCTTTTGATTTTGGTGAAGATCGGTTAAGGGGAAGGGGTAGTTTACCTGCAACCTTTTACGTTTTAACAAGAGTAAAGTACTTGAAAATTCATTTAAACTTTTTCAAACAATGGTAATTGTTGAAAATAAAATAATTTTGTTGCCAGGCAATAAAATTATAATTTTTTCATTTTAATGTAAATCATGTATAAGAGAAAATATATTGTGCTTGGCAGGCAAGCATATCTCAGTTATGTACTGTTTACGTTTCCATTTTATTATTATGACTACAGCAATAAAAAGGCAGGGAACACACACACACACACACAGACACACACACACACACACACACACACACACACACACACACAAAATTCGCGTTATTTCTGGCCTCATTCATGTTTATTTTCTTACATTTGCACTCTTTTTAAATGCAAAGTTCCGAACCCATACCAACATAACAACATAACGCATGCAAGCCGAAAAAGTGTCCAGCGTGGATAGCGATTTGCTTCCTGTGGATCGCTGGGCAGTGTAACTGCACGTGTTTACAGAGGAACGATTCATAGACAGACTTTTCGTCTTTAGGGAATGAACCCTCTGCAAGATGGTGAGGGTCCATGAGTGACTTCGGAGCGCTCCTTCTTTTCCTCGTGTTTGTTCTGTGAAACGTACACTGTAGATTCGCAGCTTTATTCTAAGCAACGCTCAATAGGAAATGTTGAAAATTTTTGTCCACGGTGTACCCTCATACACACTAAACCTGCTCTGATGTTTTAATTACGGACATCATACAGTAATATTAAAATTTTGGAAACTTGAGCACTACTTAATGGAGATCAATCATTAACTTATACAAGCCATTAATTTTATGCATATTTTTTATATATATGTGTACAACGTTATCGGCAACAAAGAAGTAGTTTTTGTTAAAATTCCTTCCCGGGATATTTGGCCGTAGTCCAATGTTTTCTACAAAACCAGACGTTTCGGCAATGCCATTGACTTCCATCATCAGTGAAAATCGAGTGCGATATCGTGAGGTGATATATGTTAGTGACCACAGTACTGTGGTTAAGGCTGAGGCAATAAGTAGAAAGAAGTAGTTTCTATGGTAATATTTCATTTCGAAAATGATTTTAAATATAAATCTTAGAATATGGAAGTCATGTGTGGTTCTCCATACCGATATTTTCGAAAAGTGTCTGTGTGTAGAATTTTTTTTACGGCAAACGATAACAGCCTCAAATTCAAACAGAATAAAATAATATTTTGCATGCAGCCATGAATTGTAGAGGACTCAAGGCATGTTGTTTTAGGTGAAGATCGGTTAAGGGAAAGGGGTAGTTTACCTGCAACGTTTTACGTGTTAACAAGAGTAAAGTGCTTAAATATGATATATAAATTATCCTTAAAAGAAGGTCATAATAATTCACTGTAGAAAGGTAGATGAAATATCTATAAATAAAAAGGGTATTTCAAGGGAGGGGGTAATTTTTTTATAAATTAAAATGGTAGTTGTTGAGGGAAGTGGTAAATTTTTATGTTTTATATGTGTACTACGTTATTGACAACAAAGAAGTCAATGGAAACATTGTTTCCATGTGTTACTATGGAAACATTTCATTTCACATTAACAAAATTCTATATTTTTCATTTTAATTTAAATCACGTATGAGTGAAAATATATCGTTTTTGCCAGGCAAGCATATCTCAATTATGTAATGTTTACGTTTCGAAAGTTTTATTATTATTATGATTACCGCAACAAAAAGGCCGGCAGGACACACACACACACACACACACACACACACAATTCGCGTTATTTCTGGTCTCAACCAAGTTTATTTCCTTATGTTTGCACGCTTTTTAAATGAAAAGTGCCGAAACTCACACCAACACAACGTGTGCAAGCCGAAAAGGTGGACAGCGATTTGCTTCCTCTGGATTGGTAGCCAGTGTAACTGCACGTGTTTACAGAGGAACGGTTCATAGAAACATTTTTCGTCTTTAGGGAATGAACCCTCTGCAAGATGCTCAGGGTCCTTGAAAGACTTCAGAGCGCTCCTTTTTTTCTGCATGTTTGTTCTGTGAAACGTACACTACAGATTCGCAGCTTTACTCTGAGCAACGCTCCACAGGGAATGTTGAAAATTTTTGTCGACGGTGTACCGTCATACACACTAAACCTGCTCTGATGTTTTGATTACGGAGATAATAATATTAAAACTTTGGAAACTTGAGCACTACTTAATGGAGATCAAACATTAACTTTTATAAGCCCTAATTTTTTTTGTATATTTTTATAAGTATACTATATTATCGGCAAAAAACGAAGTAGTTTGTTGTTAAAATTCCTTCCTGGGTTATTTGGCCAAAGTCCAATGTTTTATGAAAAACCAGACGTTTCGGCAATGCCATCGCCTGCCATCATCAGTGAAAATCGAATGCGCTAACTGGAAGTGGTATATGTTAGTGACCACAGTACGGTGGTTAAGGCTGAAGAAAGAAGTAATTTCTGTGGAAATATTTTATTTCGAAAATGATTTTAAATATAAATCTTAGAACATGGAAGTCATGTATGTGGTTCTCCATACCGATATTTTTTAAAAGTGTCTACAAATTTTATAAACCAAGTAATGAAAAGGGTTTTATGTAGCAAGTGTAAAATAACGAATCTTTCGGTAGGGTTGTCAACAAGAAAACCGTCAGAGTGTTTTTTCTTCAATAATCCACTCTTGTCTTTCGATCTTCATTGCGCGTTCTTACACACTGATGTTATAATAAGCAGACCACTGATGTCAGCATTTTTCGATGTCCTTTCAAAGCACGTTAATTTTGTACATAAATGCAATACTTAAACGAGCAGCACGCAGACACTCATAACGTTTGTGATTACCACACGTAACACAGGAAATTATGGGCCTTTATATTTTTACGACGATTCCATGGGTCGTGATGTTACAACAGTGCTTTATGAGGTTTGGTAATAATTTTTGATTTTTTGACTCCTCCTTCAGAAGTATTGATGTTTTTATAACCTGATGTTCGGGATTCATTTTTTAATTGCGTTGTTATTGGAACTTTTAAAGAAGTCATAAGCTGTTCTACGCCAGAGTAATCGAAACTTTTAATTGTACTATTTGTAAACTTTTGGTTACTCACCGTCTTTTGACTTTTTTAAAACTTTAAAGAGACTTCTTTTAAGACAGATAATAAGTTTATAACTACAGAGTACACGCACATAATGCCGCTAATAATAAAAATCGAGTTGAAAAAACAAAACATCACAGTGGGCTTCAAAACTACAAATACCTTTCGTAAAATACTGGGACAAATTTTTCATATCCCTGATGAAGAGAAAAACGGTGTTTACAAAATTACATGTGACGACTGTGACAGATTTTATATAAGACAAACCGCAGACTGTCGGTCGCACGTTTCAAAGAACACCTACCGAAGAGGGACATTTCGAAGACTAAATCTAATTTTGTTCACCACCTGACGCAATACTGTCACAACTATACGGATTTCCCCACTAACTTTAAATTGCTCCATAATTGTAAAAAAGGAGGGTAGTCTACATGGACGCCATAGAGGATTACGAGATATATAGGGCCTCAAAATTTTCAGCAGACAACCTACTTAACGATAAACTCTCCTTTAAATTCAACCGTCTATATAATACTGCCATTGATATTGAAATACGTACGGGCAATCGCGATGCAATAATGATCTCGGGCGAAATGATGCAGACGATCGCGTGTAGTGGTGCGCACCAGGACGCGACACGGTGTGAAGTGCTTTGTGATGTTTGGTAATAATTTTTGATTTTTTGACTCCTCCTCCAGAAGGATTAATGTTTTTATAACCGGATGATGAGGATTTATTTTTTAAACGCTTTGTTATTGGAACTTTTAAAGAAGTCACAAGACGGTGAGTAACCAAGTGTTTACAAATCCTACAGTTAAATACTTGAACACGTGACTTGGAAACTACAATACAATGAATAATCGATACTCACAAAATACTTGCAGTAAGAAACGAAGACAGTCGTCAATTTTAACTCGACAGTTGTCCAATACACACTATTACATCAATGTTAAATGTTGCCAAGTGAATAAAATTACGTATAATAGTCACTCATAGTAATTGTCACTCACAGTAATGAGTTACCACTAGTCTCGCAATCCAGCCGTTTAATACGAGGTGTGTTCAAAAAAAGACCAAACTATTTGTGTAGCACGTTTAACTGCGCATAGAGCGAGCTTAACAATTAAGTGCTGCTAGCGAAAGGTTTTGACGCCGGAATGTCCTTTTCTCCCTCTCGTCTTGATTATCAGTCTTCTAGCTAGATGCGCTGTAGTGGGCACGGGCACACACCCTCCGGCGGATTTATAACGAAGTGAGAATAAAGATCTTAACACAACGTGTGTTATAACGTTTTTCTGCTAATTTCATAAAATCTTTACAGAGCTATTACTATACCGTTCCAAAGTTTTCATTGCCATTTGCATTGGTACGCTGTTGTTGACCGATTTCAAAACGGGTCTCTTTCAGATCGTCGTAATAAAACGCAATAAGAATTTTTCATTGGTTCGATACATTTACATTTTTCTATTAAAACTTATTTAATTTTACGATCTTATATGGATGCGCATTCTTTCAGAAAGTTTCGGTAGTTAAACGATGATTTACAACTACCACATCACGAGCTATCTTCCCATGATCTTCAATATCGTTTTATCTTTACCCACCATTGTTTTTGCCTTTTTTTTTTAAATTATTAAAATAATCGTTTGGCTCATGGAAGCCTCTGTGTATGCTTAATTTAAAACCAGAATGTCTCTGTAAAAATTTAACCTAGTTTTGCCGCAAAAATTCATACGCACACGTTGTTCATCGCGGCCTTTCTTAATTGCTTTGTCACTAATCCGCCGGCCAGCGTGCGCGCATCCCCACTCAATCTGATATAGGCCAACTCAAAGGCTGATACTGATAGCAGAAAAAAATAAATGGCAGCTTGTTGTCAAACACTATTGCTAGACGCGAGCAAGCTCGCGGCGCGTTGTCTCTGCGGGTTGATGTGTTATTAAAAAAGTTACTGTCTTTTTTTAACACACCTCGTATTATACAGGCTAACCATTTATTTGCATCATCAGGCTGTAGAAATCTTGAGTTTCCATGCAAAAGTTAGTTTTATAACATTCCTCATCCTGTAAAAATTCATATGTATGTGGAAAAAGATCACTAGGTCGTGGAGATGAGTCCGATTATACTAAGTAAGAAAGAACAAAGCAAACGTCACTGACCCAGTACAATTTATTCATTAGAGCTAATAACGAATGGCTGGAGATCACAATCTAAATAATTGTTTTGATATCCATTTTGTGGTTGTCAAACGCTTTCAATTTAAATTACAAGCAAATGATGTTTTCTGTGTTATCTCACTCTCCGTCTAAACTTTGCATATCCCTTTCAATCTGTCGACATATTAATGGCAATATGAGTGTTTAAAATGGACAGTCAGAAGATAATTATAAAACACAAATATAGTACACTATAGGTACAGAGAAGACCACAATAACAGTGTGTGAGGGGGGGGGTGAGCTGTTTATAACAGAGTCCACTGAGAAATGTACATTTTTTTCTGAATGTGGTTTTTACCGTCTCTGTGCGGCTCAAACCATTTCTGTTGGACTTAAATCCAGGTGATATGGGGTTAGCTGCAAAACATAATGCCCGTGTTCAGGCAACACAGCATCTACTTTATCTATATACATAAAGTCAAAGTCTGAGGATTTGTTCCTTTGTATTGAATACAAATCAACACTGTTACACCGATTGCCACCAGATTTTGCACAGGTAACCTTTGACACAAGGCAAAAAACACTGTCTAATTTAGAATTTGATATTCTGCCCCGTTTGCACGATTTAGGTCCTTCTAATTATGCCCTTTTGTTGACGCGTATAAAGATGTCAAAAACACCATGGAGATCAGAATTAATTACCATAGTAACACGTAAATATACAAATGCTTTTTAGCGGCATTTGAATTGTACTTTCGTCCATTCCTGCAGTATATTTTTTATGTTTTTAATATGCGTTGGTATCGATATATTACGATCTGGTTTACAATCGATATTACTAATTGTAATTTGTCCTATTTCTCAATGCAAATCTAAAATACGTGTTGTTTTATTTGTGAAGTTATGTTTTTGGATTTTAGTTTATTGCAGAAATAAATAAAAGCAATGGTTGAGGAAAACAACGTTTAATGTGTATATACAATACTTATAACACAGTAACACTTAAATAAAGAATCTAATGATTTTTAGCTAACGGTATAACGGCTGTATACTATCTTTTATAACTTCTGTATACTATCGCCCTTATAACGTCGGCAGCCGGGTTAATTGACGTCGGTCAATTAAACAGGCTGGTATAATATTCACGAAATGTTATATATTTAATTAAAATACAACGTAACAAAACAATAATTGGAACCTGTGAATTAAGGAATATTAGATTCGTGTTGCCAGATTAATTCAAGCATATTTACGTCCATGACATCTCTTTATTTACATACCTGGTAATTAGCATAAAAGAAAATGAGCTACTGTCTTATTATTAAAAATCAAATAGGCTTGTGATTTGTATTGTTAAAACATACATATATATACTTAACCTACTTTTCGTTTATTCTATTTCGTTCAACTGATTAGTTAACTATAAAAATAATAATAACTGCATAATATATTCATTAATCAACTTGGTTAACTATTTATAAAACTTTTGTAATTCATACCCTCTGATCCGAGATATATCCTTTCTTTATATTACAGTTAAACAATTTACTTTTGCTGCCATTTGAAGAACGGACTTATTAATATTAGCATGTTATAGTCATTAAAGCTAAATACATCATATTGTTTATTACAAAGTTACAATGGTAATTTAATTCGGCTAGTCTTTTGTATAATTATATTAATTTTATTTTGGTGTCAATTGTCTTTCATATTTTTATTAAATAATTTCTGAACTACATAAGTTTGACTTCTGTGTCACCTGTATGTAGCATCCTCGGCGAATCGGGGTTGTCTGTAGTAAACGGTGGCTGTGCGGCTTCTGGTATATCCTGGAGGTCTGAAGAAAGGTGTAATAATGGAAGGTGTGGTTCTCTCTCTTTTTGCAAGGTTGATCAGATTCTGGTGCTCGCGGTGGTGAGAAACTTTCACTTGAACTCACTTACTTCGGTTTACCGCACTTTTTACTTATAGTTAAACTGTTACATATACTGTGATCTCTATCACGTTGACGTGATATTAAGTCAACTGCAGAGATGTCATAAACACACACTTAAAACGTATCAAAGATGTTAAACATATTGAAATTACTGATAATTATTGCTATCAGCTTTACTAAGCATTAGCTTAAAGAAACTAAGAGAGTGAACGACATATTCTTTCATTCTCTATAATTTTGTAGTTACTGCCTACACTTTCAACTGTACTGTTCTCGCTGCGGAGTCTGATTTACAACTAATATTGGGGGCGCACCGCTGGCTTAGCGAAGTGCGTGTCCGCGCGTGTTGTTATTTACCTGCGCGAGAAATAGTTCTTAATTTATTATTTATTATTTTTACTTATTTTAAATTGCTGGTTTATTACGTCTCTCTATAATTTATTACTCGCTGATGAACAGGAGGTGGTTTACATATTTATTTGTTTAACATTATTTAGTTTTCTATTTATTTCATAGGGAGAAATTATGTAGTTTCATTTAGGATTATATTATTTTTACCTCTTTTTTATTTTGTGATATTTAACCCTATTAAATCTTTACAACGGGTACTTGTACTTTTATACATAGACTTCTAACGTGAAATGAATTCATACAAATCAGGTTTTAACAAACCTGCACTACACGGAATATTTCGTTCTGATAACCACTTAATCACATCTTCCTTCTTTCTTATTGTCATCGGTAGAGGTTTTTCTTACACGTTACGACATAAGGCGTTATCGAATCCACGTGTACCCGCGTGATTTAGGTATTTCCCTTTGTATGAAGTGTAGGTAATGCTCTAATATGCAATAAATAGGACTCATATATACATCTATAATACGTTTATAAAATATTGTATACAAACATCCATAGGAAAATCCTAAGGTACACGTATTTGAGGCATAACACAAGCGCTCTTCAGAGAAAGAACAAAGATAATGTGACACTTTTAGTCCACGGAGGTAACTGATAATACTCAAGGGGATTAAACGAAGTGATATAGATGTCTGCAGTGTTAGCGTTTAGAGAATTTCTCTGTTCTATACTAATTACAACGCGATCAAACTGAAATTATATAGAGCGAATTGTAGAGACTTAAGTCTAAAGTAATCGATCGTATTTTCTTATGTTTCTTATGAAAGTTAGCAATCTTTCCTGTGGTAGGCGTCGTTATTCTAGTCATTTTTCGTTAATTCACTCTATTACATAACCCTACTGATCTAAGTTAGTTATATCATAATGCCTGTTAATAATGCATTCCTTTTCCCTAGTGGTGTAACTATTTTGTTCATTTTGCTTTACCAATACTATCTCAATGTGTATACCATTGTACTTCGATGTTTCTCTGGGCCTTGTAATTGACCCGATTACGCCCATATATATCTTCTTATTCCATCAGTATTCACTTTCTCGTGTTAGGTGTAGACATCTTAAAGTGTCGTCCGATTCTTAGGTTTTACTTCTTTAGCGTTGACATACTTGAGCTCTGTATACATCTAAGTTTTGCACCGTACCCTGGAAGATACTTTTACTACTTCATCATCATCAGCACTCCAAGGACTAGGCCTTAGACCTGTTCCGGAAGCCATCTCCTCCTTGGTCTACCGACATCTCTCTTCCCAGTCGAGTGATAACTCAAGGCAGCCACAGGTCGACGGATATCAGGACAATGTTTAAATCACGTCTAATATCCTCGTTCTTTCTCCGATCCAAGCTAGAACAACCTTGCGTCCCTCTTAGAAATTGTATTTTGGCTGCCTGAATCCACTGCACGTCCCTTTTACCAAGAGTCCAAGTCACACTAGCACACAGGAATGTGGGGACAGCCACAATTTTATAAAATTTTATTCGGGTATCCTTCCGTGTATTTTCTAAGGTTCCTATGAATCGTTCCACAGATGAGTCTAAATCTTGTTAACTTACTATCCCAATCAATATCAGTCCTATATAAGATATTACAATCCAAGTAATTACATTGACCAGCCTGATCCAAAATCTGATTAATTCACGAGTATCTTAGTTCTTATAAAATACCTGATCTGAAATGCCATCGATTTAGATTTTGTAGCAGAGATCTGTAGCCCACAGTCTTGTACAATGTTATTGAACGTAAATATCGCCCTCTGAAACTGGTCTTCTGTTTTTTGTATCACTATCTTGTCATCTGCATAAGCCAATGCATTTACGTAAATATTTCGCTGAAGTGATATTCTCAAGTCAACTTTATTAGCTGTCCATCGCTGAAATATGTCCAAATATGTAGAGATTAAAAATTGTCGGTCGAATGGGGCACCCTTGTCTCACACATTTATTTGTAGGAATATCTTCTGATAATTTACCACTCAAATCCACGACAACCCTTCCTAAGAACTTTAATTAATTACGAAGTGAAACCCCTTCGTTCCATTGTCCTGCAGAGTAGCGAACGTTTCACGTTATCAAAAGCTTTCGACACATGTATGAATGCTAGATACGTCTCCAAGTTGAATTTTCTTCTTTATAAAATTTTTAACTTAATGTGTAAAGATAGCATCTACGCACTTTATTTACTTAATTACGTTGCTTACAACCTCACGAAGAACTATTGAACTTCCGTATTACGTGTTGACTTTATTTCAGTGTGTCTTTAACATATATTGAATTGACGTACAACATCAATGTCATCACAGAACCCTTTAATTTATTTCTTCTAAAAGTAGGCTACCAAAGTCAGGAAAATCAATTAATTCTTTAAACATCACATTCGACATTATAGTCACTTAGTTTAGGTTTCTGTACCATTGTACAAATATGTAGAAAACTCTTATATGTTTGGTAAAAAAAAAAGTAAAATTATTTTCTTATTTAAACTCCAGAGTTGTCCAGTGTCTAAAACTAATGTAATATTCAATGTAACATTTGTTGTGAAACGTAGCAAGAAAGTACCCAAACATAAACGTTATCGTTTAAAACATATAATATACTAATAAATTAAATATTTCTAATGATCCAACATTAAACTGAATTGCTTTTTACTTCCATGTTTTTCCATGTTCCATAAGGAAATGGAAGTATGGTCATGATGAAAAAAAACGTGTTCCAGATAACGGCAGATTCTTATTGTACTACCCTAAAAACGTGAAAAAAGTCATTTTACTTCCATGTTCCTTAAGGAAATGGAAGTATGGTGATGGCAAAAAAAATCGTGTTCGAGATTATTGCAGATTCTGATTGTACTACACTCAAAACATGAAAAAAGTTGTTTTTCGAAAAGTGTCTGTGTGTCTGTCTGTGTGTCTGTCTGTCTGTCTATCTGTGTGTCTGTAGATATTTTTCTATGGCAAACGATAACTGCCGCAAATTCAAACAGAATCAAATAATTTTTTGCATACAGCCCTGAGTTGTAGTGTACTCATGACCTATTGTTTTTCGGTTGAGGGGAAGGGGTAGTTTACCTGCAACGGTTTTTTTTTGTCAAGGGTAATTTTTGTTCTTTGGCAAACGATAACAGCCGCAAATTCAAACAGAATCAAACAATGTTTCACATACAGCCTTGAAATTTGCAGTTCTCAAGATCTATTGTTTTCAGTGAAGATCGGTTAAGGGAAAGGGGTAGTTTACCTGCAACGTTTTATGTTTTAACAAGGGTATTTCTTATGGCAAACGATAACAGCCGCAAATTCAAACAGAATCAAAAGATTATTTGCATACAGCCCTGAATTGCAGAGTTCTCAAGACCTATTGTTTCTGGTGAAGATCGGTTAATGAAAAGGGGTAGTTTACCGGCAGCGTTTTTTTTATCAAGGGTATTTTATATGGCAAACGATAACAGCCGCAATGTCAAACAGAATCAAATAATTTTTTGCATACAGCCCTGATTTATAGAGTACTCAAGACCTGTTGCTTTTGGTGAAGATCGGTTAAGGGGAAGGGGTAGTTTACCAGCAACATTTTTTTATCAAGGGTATTGATTATGGCAAACGATAACAGCCGCAAATTCAAACAGAATCAAATAATTTTTTGCATACATCAGTGAATTGTAGAGTACTCAACGCCTTTTGATTTTGGTGAAGATCGATTAAGGGGAAGGGGTAGTTTACCTGCAACCTTTTAAGTTTTAACAAGAGTAAAGTACTTGAAAATTCATTTAAATTTTCAAACAATGGTAGTTGTTGAAAATAAAATAATTTTGTTGCCAGGCAATAAAATTATAATTTTTTCATTTTAATGTAAATCATGTATAAGAGAAAATATATCGTGCTTGGCAGGCAAGCATATCTCAGTTATGTACTGTTTACGTTTCCATTTTATTATTATGACTACTATTTTCCTTTGTATTTTCATAAAGTACCTTGAGTTAAGAAATAATTTACATAAAGAAAAGTCGGTTGCTGTATGTTCTTTTATACGATAACAGAATTAACTACAACAGTGAAATGGGTAACAAAGTCGTCGAGCTGCAAATTTACCAAAATTGTTAATTTCACCAGTTTGTATAAAACTGTATTTGGTAGCTAAAAAGGGATAAACCGGGTTGGGACGGAAAAAATACTGAAAAACGTAAATAAATTACAACATAAAAGTCCTGAAAAGCTTTCGACTTACTCTAAAAAAAAAAATTGAAACTGACAACTGGCATACTGTTACTGATGGGAAACTGTATAACCGAGAATAGTCGAGAGAGTCCCCGCTCCGTGTATCGCCTACTGTGGTCGGTGTTGTGTCACTCAAGGCCACGCAGAAGCAAGTTCTAATGTGTTCAAGAACACTTGAGATACGAATTAAGCAGGAGTGCAGTAAGGAGGGAAAGCTATACTGAACCTCAATGCGACCTATAAAGCAAGAGCGTCTGGCGTTGTCAGTTCAGTTAAGTGAGCGATTTTCTTAGCGCGGATCGAGTGTTTGTAAAAGTATTGTGTGAAGTGTTATTGTGTTATAAATTGTGTGGAACTCTATTATTTGACATTATTGCGTGTGGACATCTAATTGTATAATTATTGTACAAGTTGATAACGAATTATTAATTGTGATAATTATAGCTGGATATTAGTGATTTCATATTTAATGAAGGAAGCTGCGTTAGTGGTTACAATCACAAACAGAAATTATCACTGTTACACACCACAGATTGTTATTGCCGATCTGACGATGAGCTGTGAAGCTTAAAAGTGTTAATCGGAATAATTTTTCTATAATGGTGTGCAACAGTGATAATTCTGTTTGTGATTTCATTTTTGTCTTGTATTTTGTTTTCCACTGTAGCATGGTGAGACCGTCTCAACAATATATTTAAAACAATGGAGTTGACGTATACCATTTAAAATATTATTATTATTTTTTTATTACTTACATAAATTATTTAAGTAAAATGTAAAAATAATATCAAGACATTAATTTCAGTAAGATTTAAATCTTTTTAAGGATGAACGTTAGAGCTACTGTTCCTTCTATTTTGAGATATCAAATAACCTTAAAATTCTACACATAACAGAAAAGTGTTATTTAAGAGTAAAAGTACGTACTTAACATATGAAACCGCTACTGATTGCATGCATTAGATATCCAGGAGTAGAGAAGATTACACTATGAAGTATTCATTAAATTCCAAAATATACACAGTAGCAGTGAACAGAAAATGTAATAAATTAATTTAATAAATACCTTAAAGACCAAAATTTTCAAATAATTATGAAAAAAAATTTAAATTTTATACAACATAAAATAAAATACATAAATAAAATTTTAACACAACTAAAAAGGTTTGTAACGTTTTTTGCCACGTTACAAATCCAGGGAACATTTTTGTAACGTCTTTTGCCACGTTACAAATCCAGGGAACCCATCCTAATTGACACCAGCCAATTATATGGGCTGCCTACGTTGTAACGAACTGTTATTAAACTCAACACAATTAACAAAATTAATTAAGCTAATTATTAGGAAACAAGGGAAGGTATTTCACTGATATATACACTCGTTTTCATGTGTAATAAGATGACTTCTCTTTATTAACAAATGATATGAAAAGATCCCATAACATAATTAATTAGATTAAAATATTCAAAGGGTTTTCTGAAAAACTAGGGATCATAATGATCATGTACTTTTTACCTCGGATCCGAGTTTACTTTAAATATATATATCAAAGACGTCTGAATATTACTATGTTCATCTAGGTGCTTGCAAGACTTCTTTTACCATTTGAAGAATGGTATTATTTACTAAAGAGATTATAATTTACATTTACATATTTACGTTACAACGTATGATATTCAATATTACAGTATACTCTTAGTTGGTCTCATTTATAGTTTATAGAAAATTATAGTCTTTGAAAAGTTTCTTTCACCTGTAAGTTATGTCTCAAATATAATTAACTCTCGATAGGCAAGCTATCGAGTCACCTTTACAATAAGTCGTGGTGACCTCGTCCTGGGGTGTCACTCTTGGGAATTCTGGAAGACGGCGTCGTCATCTGAGTCGTGTCTTTGGCGAGTACTAGGTAGCTGGTTCACTGAGGAGATTGAAGTTCTTCTGGTTAAAGTTGGTGTAGATCCACGTAGGTCCTCGTCAGCGTCGTATGGCTCGTATACGTCCACATGTGAAGTTTATGCAGGTCACATCTTCATATGTAAAGTTGTACTGGAATTTACCTCTTGAGGGGAGACGTCATCTTGGTTACTAGTTGTTAGTTTTTTTCTTTGTTTAACTTATTACATTTCTTAACACAACTATCTACATTTTATATATTAAAACTTGCTCGCCACGTTTAGTAGTGGTAGCTAACAGTTAAGCTTAAAATTAACCAATGCATTTTGAAGAGCTCTCGCTCGTAGGTGTGTACGGTCTGACGGCTGCATTGTCACTCTTTTCACGATTCGACTGGCACATTACAGCGGAGCGGGGCAAGTACTCCGCGATAATATAGTTCCTATTTTTATTTAAAGTGACATTATTATTACAAGAAACAATACATTAATTATACATATATAATTTAAGTGAATTATTTTAACTACTACTCGTGGCTTCAAATTACTAATTACAAACATTATGATTTTTATATTTTCCTAAGTTACAGACGACTCGCTAAACACGTTGAGTCCGGAATTAAACAGGTCAACGCATGATGACTAGCAAAAGGGTTAACTGTGATATTAATAGCTTTTTACAATTCGATTTTTTTATTAATTGTTTAGTTAGATTTTCCATTTACATCTCATACTTATTCTGAGTTAGTACAGGGGCTTTAGGTTTAATAATGCGATTTAAAAATACTTAATTGCTAGTAAATTAATTTTTTATTTATTAAAGATTTTATTATCAATTAAATCGTCACAATAAGCATGTATTATATGTATTATTTCGATTTACATTTCCTTGCACAGATTATTTATTTGAATAATACGTAATATAGATGCGTACAACAAGTAAATGTCTTATGTTACAAAAAATAAACACAACAGGAAAACAAATTACATATGTTTTTACACTATCAAAATTGTAGTCAGTTAAAAAATGTATTCCTTAATTTCCGTTGTAACATTTAATTCAAGAGATAATAATCTGCAGTAGTTTTCCTCGTCTGAATGGTAAACACACTTTTACGAGCATGAAACAACAAAAAGTTCTAATTAAAACTGGTTATTAGTGATTTCATTGGTGTTAGTATTTTCTTTTCCACTGTACCTTACGACGATTCGCGAGACCCGCGTAACAGTATTGCCAGCGGTTGGGATATAAACGTATGTCACTTACAATAGTGACGGAGTTCGGCCGCCCAGAAATAACACTAATTATTTGTTTAATTGATAAAATTCGGTTACTGGTTATAATCACAAACAGAAATTACAGTGTTGCACACCGCTATAGAAACAATGACGATTATCGCTGTCAAGCTTCACAGGTCGTCACCAGATCGGAAATAATTATTTATTTGTTTTGTAACAATTGTAATTACTTAATTTTCTGTTTTATTATGATAGTGCAATTTTTACCAACAATAACAAACAAAGAAGTATTACAATATTAATGTGAGTCTGTTATGTAAGTGTCAATAAAACTATTTGACAAGCGATCTTTCGAAAAACTATCCCGTCGCCAACAACAAGACGAACCTACGACAGCCTCTGATGAAGCCTTCTATAGGTGAAAGCCGGTTTAGGCTGTAAGGTAAACTTTATGGTTTTACTTATACAAAACTTAGTGTTCCGAGTCGTCAATACATAGTGATATTTAGTCAATAAAACTGTGAGTATCGCTTTGTCTCTCGTTCAATAGTGCATTCTACTGATGTAATGACACATAGCCTAAATTTGTTTCAACCATTTTCGAAAAGCTTTTTACGTTAATGTTTGAAAATAAAATATTTATTTAACATATTGTTAATTTCCATTAAACGTAAAATGCCTTGTTTTTTGGGAGCGGAGCGTAGACATTATTTATAATTACGCGATATTTCTACTAGTACTTTTTATACAAACCACTATGTTGTCTTTGGTATTGACGAGCGCTTTCGGCAGTCAAGCCATCTTCAAGTCATTTACCAACAGAGAAATATGAAACCGATCACTTCTTATATAACGTTTTACCGGACCTATCTAGCCCCGCCCCTTGACGAAGAAGAAGAAGAAGGACATAAATTCATAGACCCAGTCGTAAATTATAAGATAATAAAAGTGATGAGTAAAGAAAGAGAAAGGATATTAAAGGAAGAAGTGGAAATATTAAAAATAAGAAATAAAGATGAAAAACGACTAATGAATATAAAAACAATATTTGAAAATGAAGAAATATTTAGCAGCTTATTAGACAACAAAAAAGAGTAGAAAATGAGTTAACGCAAATTTTAACGGCTACAAAATTGTTAATGTAAGACAACGCACTATGGGTGGAGCTAAGTAACACGTTCTTGACTGCCGAAAGCGCTCGTCAATACCAAAAACAACATAGTGGTTTGTATAAAAAATAACTAGTAGAAATATTTGAGACCACTAACACTGGAATACAACAATAAATTTCGCGATTATTCCTTTTAAGAAATATGCCAATTTGATTGGCATAAACGCAGTGTGAGTTAAACAGAAGCAGACACAGGAAACGTGTCCCAGGAGAGTCTAGTACTTTCTTTAAAGCTGGTGTTCTTTGTGTTGGATTCGGAAGCATTTGCGTCCCTAAGAGACCGCACCTAGTTCAATGAACGGGTCACGTACTTCTCACACTTAGACATATTATATCTATATAGAAATTTAGAGAGTACGATAAAAATAAAGCTGAAATTTTTATTTAAAATTAATTACTATCCTCTTATCTTTGTGGTGTACAACAAAATATGGGGGTAGCCTGCTTGCAGATAACAACAATTATCAGATAAAAATAATTAAATTTTAATCCAACGTATTGAAAATGACGTATATAAAACACATAAATACATTTTTTGTGCATTCGAGTGTTATTTTTTTGTTTACTGTAATTTCTTTGTTGTTCAAACTGAAAAACCCAATATTGCTCCCTCTTAGACTACGACAAAATGAAATATAGTTTTTAAATTTTTATTAGTTTTAATTGAACTTTCAATTGTAAACTAAACTTACTTTGTTTTTCACTCAGACAGCTGTTTCGGAGTGGTGTCCTCCTTCGTCAGTGAGTCGTGAGTACAGAATGTGCAATCTGTCGGTAATTTCTAACGGTTTTTTGTAAACAGGTTGTGTGTGGGGTTGGAGGTGGAGTGGATGACGCAGGAGTTTTGAATTGTTGTTATGTGTTGTTTATTACTGTGTAAAATAGTGTGTTTGATTTAAATTGTAATTGGTCATTTAGTATGTTGTTGGATTGTGTTTTGTTGTGTTTGTATATTTCAAATTGTTCTGTGGTGTTGAGTTGGCGACTTTTGGGTAGGAAGTGTAAAACTTTAGGTTGTTTTGTATATTGGTGTAACTGTGGTTACAATCCAAATTTGCCACACATATGCAGACAGAAAACCACAGTTACACCAATATACAAAACAACCTAAAAGTTTTACACTTCCTACCCAAAAGTCGAAAATTTTCTCAACACCACAGAACAATTTGAAATATACAAACACAACAAAACACAACCCAACAACATACTAAATGACCAATTACAATTGAAATCAAACACACTATTTGACACAGTAATAAACAACAATTCAAAATCCTGCGCCAATCCCCTCCACCTCCAACCCCACACACAACCTGTTTACAAAAACCCGTTAGAAATACCGACAGATTGCACATTCTGTATCCACGACTCACTGACGAAGGACACCACTCCGAAACAGCTGCCTGAGTGAAAAATAAAATAAGTTTAGTTTACAAGTGAAAGTTCTATTAAAACTAATAAAAATTGTAAGTGCTGTAAACAAAGTAGTGATAAACATACAAAACAATATAGTTTTTTAAATTAAACACATTCTTTTTAAGTTTTATTTTTCGTGACGAACAGCTCAAGAATTTCAGGGTTGAATACTATGCTTCTTCCTTAATTCCGTTTTATGTAAGGCAGTTATATCAGTTTACACTTTCGACGTATCATCTCTTTTGTGGGGGACATAATTTTTTTAAGTGTATACCATCCTGAAATAACATATAATGTGTGCATTTAGACGCGCGCTGTCACCTACTTAACTGGTACGCTATAATATTAAAACCCAAGTTGTTACTTAAATAGTAAACTATATTATTAAAAATTAAGTTAGTAATTTAATTAATAAGAATTTGATTTAAAATTATACAATATAACTCAGTACAAAAAGTGAATGTGAGAAAAACTTTGATAAAGATTCCAAACAACAAGACAAATTTATAAAATCACTTTTGAATTGTTTTAGCTTGAGTAGAATATTCTTAGCATTGTGTTTAGTATGTTTTTTATTTTAAAACACTTATTAATTTGTATATTATATGATATGTGATGATAACGTTGAAGGTGGCAGCAGAGGACAGGTTGTAAGCTACAATAAACCCAGTCAAGAAGATGTAGATAATGGAGGGTAATCGGTGTTACAAAAGGGAAAGGCAATGATGTCATTTGTATTAATGCTTTCCTCTCGACCACAGTAGAAACTTTATTCTGACAATCGAATTACCCACGAAAAAACTTAAAAAAAATGTATGTTTCCACTGATCGTGCTAAAAGTTTTTGTTTAAAAATTGACGTTTGGCCTATTGATCTGTTTCACTTTTAAAAGGTAACAGTTCCTTTAATTACAAGGAGTTCATCTATCAGTGTTTTTATAATGATGGCCTCACGATGACGTACATTTGTACTAAACATATTAATTTTGGATCTTGTTGCCATCCAAAAAGAATTTACTATATAATTTGTAATTTACGTTTCCAAAACGGACTATGTACATATTATTATTATTTTTAGTGGATGGTTAGTGAGGATCGGTCAAAATAAACACAAATTTTGACTATCTTGCGTCGACGTTTCGACGATGTTTATTGTCATCTTCAGGACCTGTGTACGAAATACAAAAGAAATGTCAAACACAACGGAACAATTGAATATTTGGGTGAACGTGTTCGTGTATGTGAGTGTGTGCTTGCGTATGTATGTATCATTGTATATGTGAAGACTTATGATAGTTTGTTTACATCTTCCAATTATCTTTAAGAAAACGAGCAAATTATAGTTATTTTATATAAGTTATACTTATAGTTATACTTATATAAGTTATTTTTGACCGATCCTCACTAACCATCCACTAAAAAATCATTGATTGACGGTCACTTCAAATTTAAAGATTATTATTATTGTTATTGTTTAAACAAGATATGTGTGTGTGTGTGTGTGTGTGTGTGTGTGTGTGTGTGTGTGTGTGTGTGTGTGTGTGTGTGTGTGTGTGTGTGTGATCATGTAAGAGATCTGACAATAAACAACTTTCGAAAATTACACAAACTTTCTTTTCCATAGAGAAGTATATACTTAATACCCGTCAAATATAAGTTAACTACACTCGTTCCAATGTCTTCCATCAAACTAGTCGCCGTATCGCACGCTGTTCGCTCTAATTTCCTCTCTTTCTCGCGTTCCCTCCTCTCAGTTGTTATATCGCCCTCTGTCTTTTTACTTGCCATTTCCCTGTGTCTCGTGCACTCACACTTTGTCACATTACATACTGTCTGGCCACGACTGGATGATCGAGGCTGCTCTCCCCCACCACGCGGCCGCTTGTAAGCGAGGTAGGGTGAAATATGTGTACTAGCCGTTTGGTTTACCCCCACTTAGCCTACCGTATGCTTGTCCCACCTTTCAGAATGCTCAATCATCGAATCGGGGCCAGAGAGTAGATACCGATTCTCATAATATTAAAAAGACATTTTATTTCCAGATTACTCGTGAGGATTGAATATGAGCAACATAAGAATGCTGTAGAATAGTAGTGAGAGGTCAAATTATAGAAGTAATCTTCAGAGAGGTATGGCCACAATTATAATATAACAGAAAGTAGTTGTCCAACAATATATTATTAAATACCACCTACAAAAACTAAACAAAGGATATTTTTCTATCTCTGTATTGTTTGAATCGCAGGGTTTCATGTATAAATGTAAACACTTTTACACACTGTTTACATTTGAAGGAAAAACATATTATAATTCAACTGCATAGATAAAGATTTTTAATTTCTATATACGTTTGTTTATGAGATCTGTTTTTGCAGGCGGCGATGTTCGTATTTTTGTTGCACTATCGATTGCATTTTGTCATTGATTTTCTTTACGTCACACTCTCATATATGATGCCATTTACTATATATTCTCCTGCATTGTACTAGCATATTGGGTAGTTTATTATCTTGGACGGCGGAGGATAGATCTCGATTCTTCAACTTCAGTCACCATTGCTACAAGGTTAGAAATCATTTTCAGTTTTAGTTCTAATCTGGCTTTGATATTAAGAAAGTATATTTTAGCTGTTGCACATTTTGTTGTTTCATCCTATTAATTTTCACATTTACGTGTAGTTTGATCAGTTATTTCTTAAATCACTACACTTTGGGGTATTTTGTAAAAATAGTTTGCCAATTCATTTTACTTCCATGTTCCATAAGGAAATGGAAGTATGGTGATGGCAAAAAAAATCGTGGTCGAGATTATTGCAGATTATGGTTGTACTACCCTCAAAACATGAAAAAAAGTAATTTTTCGAAAAGTGTATGTGTGTGTGTCTGTGTGTCTATCTGTGAATCTGTAGATTTTTTTTTGGCAAACGATAACAGCCGCAAATTCAAACAGAATCGAATATTTGTTTGCATACAGCCCTGATTTGTAGAGTACTCAAGACCTTTTGTTTTTGGTGAAGATCGATTAAGGGAAAGGGGTAGTTTACCAGCAACTTTTTTTTATCAAGGGTAATTTTTTGTCTATGGCCAACCGATAACAGCCGCAACTTCAAACAGAATCAAACAATGTTTTGCATACAGCCCTGAATTGTAGAGTTCTCAAGAACTATTTTTTTTTGTGAAGATAGGTTAAGATAAAGGGGTAGTTTACCAGCCACATTTTATGTTTTAACAAGGGTAATTTTTTTTTGACGAACGATAACTGCCGTAACTTCAAGCAGAATCAAATACTGTTGTGCACCCCATCCTGAATTATGGAGTACTCAAGGCCTGTTGATTTTGGTGAAGATCGGTTAAGAGAAAAGGATAGTTTACCAGCAACGTTTTATGTTTTAAAAGGGTAATTTTATTTTTATGACGAATGATAACTGCCGCATATTCAAACAGAATCAAATAATTTTTTACATATGTGCCTGAGTTGCAGAAGACTAAAGGCCTATTGATTTTGGTGAAGGTCGGTTACGGGGAAAGGGCAATTTACCAGAAACATTTTTTGTTGTAACAAGAGTAAAGTACTTAATTTTGAAAAAATAAATTATCCTGATAAGAAGATCTTAATAATCCACTGTAGAAACGTAGATGAAATATCTATAAATGAAGAGGCTAGTTGAACGGGGTGGGGGTAATTTTCTATAAATTAACATTATAGATGAAGAGAGAGGGGATAATTTTTATATGTTTACAACGTTATCGGCAACAAAGTAGTAGTTTGTTGTTAAAATCCCTTCCCGGGATGTTTGGCCGTAGTCCAATGTTTTCTGCAAAACCAGACGTTTCGGCAGTGCCCATCGACTTCCATCATCAGTGAAAATCGAGTGCGATAACGTGAGGTGGTATACGTTAGTGACCACAGTACTGTGGTTAAGGCTGAAGCAGTAAGTAGAAAGAAGTAATTTCTATGGAAATATTTCATTTCGAAAATGATTTTAAATATAAATCTTGGAACATGGAAGTCATGTATGGTTCTCCATACCGATATTTTCCATGTCGCTGCTTCTGTTAGTCGTTCTGCTATTTCGATGCCATAAAATCCTGAGCCAACTTTGACAGATTAAAAGTTTATTTTCCAGTTATTGATTTTAACATTGCCGCAAATTTTTATCCTACTTGACTTAGTATTATTGTACGCGCTTTATAAATAACAATACATTAAGTTTAAGTTGTAACTTTAAGTATTAAAATGTTTTGAAATTCAAACATTATTAACTAGAGTTAATCATACAAGCTGCTTCAAATATGTTATGGTAGAGTGGTTAACACTTTTAATTAGAATTTTTCCCTGTTTAAATCAAGTATTTCTTAAATCACAAGGTAAGCTTTAAACAAACATTTTATATCAAGCTACCTCAACATGTTTTTTATTGTTTTAAACCTCATGAGATACTGACAGTATTTTTGTCTAAGTGCTACTTTTCGAAAGCTATGAAATAGTGCACGATATGGTTTGTGTTATTTGGGTAAATTTTGAGAACTAAACCATAGCACCTATGTTTTTGGTACATTATCTACTTACAAATAAAAGATAATACATTTTTCTTTTGCAATTCACCATTATTTTATTTAATGGGAAATAATTTGTTTCATGAGTTTTAGTCAAATCGTTCTCCACTAAAATATTTAGCAAAATGTGGTAAGGAGTTAGCAAAAGTACGGATTCCCAAGTAACTCTTTTTAGATCTTTGGTCCAAATCCAACTGGAATATGCTTCAGTCATATGGATCAGGAACTACGAGCACACAGGTAACTCTACTGAGTGAATTCAGAGAAGATTCCATTGGATCACCAACATATTCAATTTACTGGGTTGAGATGTGATGGTAAGGTAACCTCTTGGTCTTCAATCACTTTTGACAAGAAGAACTCATACAGACTTGCAATTTTTGATCGACTTTTTCTTGGACTTAGCGGATTGCCCATGAGAGATGGTTTGAAGGTCCCTACCAACACACTTCGTGTAAGTTCTAAGGTTATTGGTGGAAATCCAGGATGGTTGCAAGATGCATTGAAGTTGACAACATGTATATTGACTTTCTCGAGTTCTTTAGTAACAAAAAAAAAGTTCCAACAGGCAGTGGTGGATTGACTTTTCTGACTATATTTGATTGACCAGTATTTTTTTTTTATTTTTTAGCCTGACTTGGTAGTACTTGGTAGGTTGGTGATGTAGTACTTAGAATTTCGTGTGTCTTTTATTTTTACGTGTCACAGTCGTCTTTTTTACTTGACACAAAAAATCCTTCAGAATTCTGTCTCTTTCAAGTGCGATATACTCAGGTTCTATGACCCGTCTTATTACTTGTTCCTCTACTGGGTATCCTTCCGTCCCAGTGGGTGGATTGGCAGGGTGTTGGGTGTGTGGGAGCCCTGCAAACATAAAATAGCTTATTTTGTTTTTATATAGTATCCAAGTCACTTTTTCACAATAATTTATTTACATTGTATCCGTCAGTGACTTCGTTCTAGCTTTTTATATAGACGCGTTTCGTGACATGTGTCACATCATCAGTAATCCTCGTCAAATGTTAAAATTCACATAAAACACATAAAAACACATTTGCACATAGTTACTAAATCACAATAACGACACACACATAACTGCTATAAAATACACATAAAATAGCTATTATTATTCTTCTTAATATTTTTATTATTAACTTAAAATAGCCTCTTACGATGATCGCGCAGTCATGAAGTGATATACAAAGTAGTGATATTTAGGACATAAGTGTATGAGATTAATGATGACAATATTTAGAAACAATACAAAACTGAGCATGCTGCACTAAAAAACATCACTGTTGTCATAATCTCACTAGGTGCAGTATACAGAAAATCATGCTGAAAAATAAAAGTAATCGACTTGGTACAGAATAAATCACATGTATACACGAGAATAATCTGTACACGTGGCTATAATATTTACCATCTACAAAAAATATTCAACTCCTACATATACTCTATGCTAATAACAAATATTATTCTTGGATTTCGTTGTCCATGACGTGTCCGTTACTTAACTAAATATCACTATAGTATTGACGACTAGGAACACTAGAACAATTAGAAATATACAAACACACAAAAACAAATAAAAACGACATCCTAAACGAACAGACACAATTCAAATCGCACGCATTATTCGAACACATCTCACCACACACACACAGCTTCGATCTTTCGAATAACTATCCCTTCGCCAACAACAAGACGGACAACGCTACCTATGGCAGCCTCTGATGAAGCCTTCTAAAGGTGAAAGCCGGTTTAGGCTGTAAGGTAAAACTTTACGTTTTTACTTATAAAAAACTTAGTGTTCCGAGTCGTCAATACTATAGTGATATTTAAATATTATTCTTTCAGAAATGAAGTTATAATATACTAGTTTCTTATTTCTGTCTCGTCTCACTGATATGTTTTGTACTTACTAGATTCCAACATAGACCTTCAAAGTCTATGCACTCAAGTATACATACTTTCTCGTTATATACATTCAAAAAATTCTCTTTTATATGCAAACATTTATCTTTCTTTCCTACCGTTTGTTAACAAAGAGTACCTTAATATAAATTAATTTACTTGTAATATTTGTATCGCATCAAACTATCGTCTAATTTATGAAATATTATCTTTCTATGTGTAATCTAATTTACATACCTAATAATTAATTGTCGATTTCGTTAACTATTTAATATAATATTATGTAAAAATTAATTCATAATAAAAAATTTATCATATTTAATAATATGTGCAGTACTTTACTGGTACAGGCATATAATAAATGCTGTTTTATCCTAATCGTTGAATAATAACTGTGAATAATTAAGGATATCGGTGCAAACATTTTGGCTGTGCCTTCGACGGCCATCTTTAGTGTAGAAGGCTGCAAAACATTGACAAAGGTTTCGTAGTCAGTGACCACTGAACTAGTCAGTGGTTAAGGCCAGTGGCTGTGAGTAGGACACAACTATTTCCATATTTTTAAATAGTTGTCCTCTAGGTGTCCTCACGAAATTGTCTGATACCAGTAGCCAATCAGAAGACAGGCAAATTCTTATTGGTTTGGCAAAACTCGCGTCCAAGGAGCGCTCAATGCGGGGAACTCACCCCGCCGATTCATTGCAATAGATGTATTTTTCTGAATCTGGACAGACTCTGTATGCAGGCGAAGGAAATACGACAGAAGCCTCGTGTTTTCAAAGATGAGGCATTGGCAAGTGCGTGCTCCGCTATAGCAGATTTTTCCGGCTGCCTCAAACGACAGTAGCGGCTGTGTTCATCAACGCGGGCATGGACACTGCGTTTCATAGTTTTGATGTACAACTGGCCGCATGAGCAAAGAACTCCATACACTGAACACAAAAACTGCTGGATTGTGTTGGTCGGCTTGAAGATTGGCCTCACGCCAGCTCAGCCACCTGCCAAAACGATCAGTCACCCCCATGGACACAGGGCAACACAGCGAAGCCAACATTCTCCTGTGACACAGACTCCACCGGCCCGGCTGTTCTTCTCGGCCGGACTGTACCCTCACATATCGGTTGGTCAGCAGCGCTTGCTCGAGATTCCGCAACATAGGGCTATGCAAAACGGCTGCACTAAACAACATTGAAGCTCGGCCTCACTCCCCGGCAAACCGAAGTTCTCATAACATTGAAACCGACCGTGAAACTGAAACCTCAGACAGAAACTGAAACTTTCGTTTTTGCGTATAATTGCACAACTTGTTTAAATGCGATGCGACGCCGTGCGGAAGCCTTTTCAGTATAGCCGGTATCACGTACAGACCTGTTAAAGTGGTAAACCGGGTACTTAATCTGCGCACTACACTTAAACAACCACAATTATTACACAATTGCAGTACATCCACTATTGAACACATAAGAAGCAAACTGAGAATATAAAGCAGACCCAGAAAACTACTATGTAATATTGGTCAAATTTTTTTATCAATTCTTAATTTTGTAGTGACCGTCATTGTTAGCGATGAAGTGTTTAATAATTAATGCTTGATGCCTTTACTTGGTAAAAATGCATTGTAAATTATATTAAAAAAATGAAACAATAAAATAATTTTAGTGATTTTCACTCGTCATTTATTAAAATTATATATCCATGACAGCTGTTTCGGCAGCACAGAGCCTTCATCATTGTACGAAAATTAGTCAGCTTACACCATCTGATGAAGGCACTGTGCTGCCGAAACAGCTGTCATGGATATATAATTTTAATAAATGACGAGTGAAAATCACTAAAACTATTTTATTGTTTTATTTTTTTTTAATATAATGATGAAGTGTTTGCGTGAATTGGACAAGAAACTATAACACAAATTTTAAATTATTCGTGTCGAGCTTTCAACAATAGTTATAGTCATCATCAGG
Source organism: Magicicada septendecula (assembly GCA_034769895.1). Taxonomy (NCBI): domain Eukaryota; kingdom Metazoa; phylum Arthropoda; class Insecta; order Hemiptera; family Cicadidae; genus Magicicada; species Magicicada septendecula. The sequence continues at coordinate 26,512,800 of CM068373.1, read as the reverse complement.
ACCTGTGTACGGATACAAGAGACAATATCAAACGCAACAGATAAATTAGTTGAGTGAATGTGTTTGTGTATGTGAGTGCGCGCGTACGTGTGAAGGAGTTGAAACAGTTTGTTTTATATCATCAAAATAGTTGCTTTATTACATATTGTTTTCTTTAAATACATTGACAAATTACAATACCCCAGACCATAATTTATACACTATTACAATTTAAATTACTGATAATGTAAAATCCCTTAATGGAGTTTTTAATTAGTAATTATAAAAGCAGTAAAATCAACAGTATATATTAGAATTGGTACAGAAAACATTTCGACATATAACATAGTAAAACATATTACAGCTGGATACAGATTATAGGAATATTCAATTATGTATATTATTAAAAGTTATTTTTATCATGTTTCACTCAACACTGATATTGAAATCACTGTCGTTCATTTAGAGAACTCTGTACAAAGTAATTGTAGACAATTACAAACTTAAATCAAGGAATTTAGAAAATACTACAAACAAAAAGTTTATGATTAACCAATCTGTCAAATGAAAATGGATATTACACAAAAATCATCTTGTTGTAAATTATTATTTATCGAAAACTTGGTATACACAGGGTACTACAGAATTTTGTAAAATTATGTATGTGTCAATACTTGACACTTTTTTGACCGGTCCTTGCAAACCCTTCATCGTTGAAATTTATTTTTTTATTATTTTTTTGAACACAAATACGTTTACACAAATAATTGTTCTGTTGTGTCTGACATTTATTTTGTATTCATACACAGGTCCTGATGATGACAATAAACATTGTCGAAACGTCGATACAAATAAGTTAAAATTTGTGTTATATTTTTTAATCGATCCTCACTAACCCTTCACGGAAAAATTCATCGGTTGACGGTCACTACGAATTTAAGGATTAAAATTTATTATTAATGCTTTCAGTTTTCACTTTAATCAAAATATGTATACAAATATTCGCCAGCTACCCGGGTATTTAATCAAAAGAAAGTAATGCGAAGACATTTACAAAGTTAGTTTATTCAATTTAACACTTTAGAGGGCTCTACACAAACCGAAGAGGCCTTTCTCAAGGCGCGCGGCCTCAAGGTAAACCCATAATGGGTGGGCATTGCGCTCACACGCTCAGGTCGGTCTCAAGGCTTGTCTCAAGGCCTACCTCAGCGCAGAATTTAGTCAGCAGTAAACCGGCATTTTGAGTGCCTGCAGACACCTAATAATTACTGTTCTAAAATGTATTGTATAAAGGACGTTTACTTTTATTGACAGTTCCCGAAAACATCCGAGGATAGAGGAAAATAGCAAGAGGCTTTGAAGAAATTTTAAATTTTCAACATTTTGTGGGCAGTTTCGAAGCAAAACATCAATATTACTCTTGATTATTAAACTTTCACTTGTGAACTTACTTTGGTTGAGTGGGGCGGGGTGTGTGGTGGAAGGGAATTGGCGCGGGGATCCCTTCCACCACACACCCCGCCCCCCTCAACCTACGAACTAAAAACCGTTACAAGTTACTGACAGTCTGTATCACACCGCTGACGAAGGCGCACATCACGCCGAAACGCGTACGGGAGGAAACAAAGTAAGTTCACAAGTGAAAGTTTAATAATCAATATTAATTTAGTGTTGTGTAAAAAGAAGATGAACGATTAAAACAACTATAATATTACTCTCCCAACACTTCTCCTTCCAACGTAAGGTTGCTAAACGTATCGTAAGTTTATCGATTTATATTGTCCCGACTGTTTCCTTTATCGTCATATGGTACAGTGGAAAACAAAATACAAAACACTAATTAAGTCGCTAATCACCAGCTTTAATTAGTCTCAATTAACAGTTTGAAATCAACAAGTTATTCAACGAGATTATATTCGTACAATAATGTAAGTTCCTTTTGTCGATACAATTTATAATGTCAACTATAAAGAATTCCGCAGTTCAATCACTAATACACCACTTGGGTCGCACTGTGTAACTCGCCCGACAATAACTCGAACCTCACTCAATTAAATCGCCACTTAAACTGAAACTGTACATCGCTAAATGCTTACACACGCGCACACACACACACACACACACACACACACACCTTTGAGATTCCATAATAATACATTATTCAGGAAGAGCCTCGGTGGATGATGCGTGATAAGTGTCACTTAAGTGTCTTTCGCCTCAAAGTAGCAGCGATATGTACGCACACACACACATTACAGCTGGACTCTGCTGGGATAGCCGAGAAACATGTAGGATATCCTGTAATGGCATACCAATGTTGATTCAAACTCTGAGAAATCTTACGTTTCCTTAACAAAATGCACTACATGTCTGATCACTGTAACAGTGAAGGATGATAATTCGCGATACACCATTCTATAAAGGATATGATAAAAACATAATAATAACGTAATTGAAAAATTAATTGAACCCAGTAAAAATAGGTTATGTAGATGACTGAAATTGTAGGGAAAGCGTGTAAACATTTCTTTGATTTTCACATTAGAAGCTAACGAATGTAATTTAACGCTTAAGAACCGTTGTGATATAAGAGATCCATTAAAGTAAATCTGCTTGGGGGCATTTTGTGAAATAAGGGGATCATTATCGTAAATCTCAGCGGAGAGAGTGTCTCTAGATATGCTGTACAGCCACGCAGGGAATAGCTTAGCCAGCAGCAAAGTACTTTCTACCAACAGATAAGATTTATGTTCCGTGGTCAAGGTAGATAAGATACCCACCTAGTTCCTTAGCTTCTTTGAGTTTACATTTGTCCGAATGTTTGCCTAATACTTTTTCTAATGTTTACTCTGTCTCTCTGCATCACTCACTCCTCACTCTCTCTCTCCCTCCCTTCCTCTTCTCTCCTTCCTTCACTTCACCGCATGTGAACTATACGGCGTTCCAAGCCGCATGGCAACTGAGGGATTAGAACAACTTCACTAACACACACACACACAAACGCAGTTAGCCCGCACGCCTGGGGTACGAATCATCTACTGGGCAGTCCACTATGTTACTGCTACTTTTATAATACGAATTTTTGTTAACAAACGAGCTTAACATATCTGTAATCCCCAAAAAATTGTAAAGAAAATTACACCAAAACGACGTGGTTGTGATAAACTTTAAATGTACAATTAAGTGTAATTCAATATTCATTTTGGCTTTAGAAATTAGTATTTTGCAAATGTTATTTAATCTTAAACGAACAGAAACAATTCAAATCACATATACTAATACTATTCAAACATATCACACCGCACACACACACACAACATCGATCTTTCAAACGACGGCGCCGTCACCAAGAAAAGATCTAATTTTATTATTTCAAGATTTGTACGAAGTGGTCCAGTGAAATATTTTAAGATGTATAGTTTCATTCCCATTTGACGTATTTTATTCCGTGCATTTTATTAGGAATGGGAAGATGTGTGTTGACCTGATGAACAGCCACACGCAATCGGAATCTCACATGTAAATTTTCCAACCATTTAAAGAGAATTTGAAGCACTGAAAGTTTATTAAATAACTAAATATTTAATTACATGGAATCTTCTTTTGTCATCAGATCTAACATTAGTGGGCGGTTATATTCTAAAGTTATCATATTTCTTGGATGTTTACATATTCTTCTTACAGATTTGCATGTCCACAACCCATCTTCACTAGCCATTTGATTCGAATACTATCTTTGCACTTCAACTAGCAATTATTCCATTAATTTCCTCTCTAGCATAGTAATTATATAAACATTGATCGTGCTTAATGTTGCAACTATCGGCGTTCCTTCCTGACAATGTTTTCTATAACGTTCGTCTTTCATCTATTAATTTAACAATGTTGTTATTGCTTACTCAGCTCTTTGCTTAAATATCTTCCATCCTCCTTGAACATCAGGTCTTAAAGGTCTCTATCTGTTTTTCTCCTTTCTCACGCAGTAAATGTAGTAGCTTCAGGAGCCAAGGAAGTGGCTCAATTCGCTCAGTCGAAGAGGTATTGAACGAAATTTTGCAAAATACTGATAGAGATACGAATACTAATAATTACAAATAATTAGAATGCTATATAATTAGAATACAAATATGCAGCTAGTAAATGTTGTGTTCATTAATGAATTGTTTGTTTTATTATTAAATAATTATGTTTTTTTCATTAAATTGTTTGTAAGTGTTCATTACAGCTTGTATTGGTTTCTACAAATACATTTTTTTACAGTACTTTGTTTTGTCTTACCTTAATGTGACTGATATCCTCTCTTCCGGCGATATAGCGCTTCTATAATTTGTATCTTTCTTAGCAGTATGGGTTATTATAAAATTTAGAATTTCATCAAATGACTTAATAGAAAAACGATAGAATTTAAAACAATTATTAGTATTTGCCCTCAGTTCTCCGTACAAAGTATGGAATTGCCCAATATTTGAGCTTTTACTATGTAAAGGATGAACCTAATATTATCTTTTTCTCTTACCTTGTTCCAAAGCTTCATTAGTAGCTATTAATGTTATAGGATCCATGCTAGCACAAACAAAAAATTTGATTTTACTTTATAAATAAAAATAAATATTAAAACAGTACTTCACTTGTTTCTCAAACACACTTCTGACTGCAGAAAACTCGATGTGATGTACATACATTACATGAATAACACTCCCGAAGATGAGTTGTATGAGGCCGCTGTCGGCCGACGGAAGCAGACCGATTATACGCCACCGATCTCCGGACGCGAATCATGCGTCTAGTGTGCTACTAGTCTAATTCAAGTAAAAACATGTGGGAGATTAACAAAATGTTAATTCCGAGTAAATGATAACTGCATAAGCTTTTATAGACTGAAACATGTATTTAGATAATGCTTCATTCTTCGATGCTTCGCTTTTTTTTGATAAATATTTTTCTACTAAATGAGTTTCCAATCATTACCGACGGAGGAGACTCTCTCTGACGGATGATCTGAGTGGAAACTCGGGCATCAGAATCATCACCAGCATCATCAACATCGTCCAGGACACAACATACACACGCACCGTAACAACAACAAAAATAAACACGTGAAAAATGATCAATTATACTTTCTTAACAGAGACTATAAATAGAACTTAAATGTGACATAAATAAAGACAAAACGCATACATAAGAGAAATAATTTAAATACAAAAATTAAGAAATATAATAACATTTTATAACTTCAAAATTATTTTCTAATAACTTCTACATTTATTTTAAACGAGTACACATTTACTAATATATTCTTGAATAAAAGTAAACAGTATATTTTAATACTACAAGTCAGTTTTTATTTTTACACGATAAATATTTTAGTACATTTTGATACATGTGATTTATACTATTTAAATTAATTATGTGCATTAGATACATGTGATTTATACTATTTAAATTAATTATGTGCATTAGATATTTATGTTAGGCACCCAAGTATCTAGAACCTTGTCTCATATGTTTGTTTATATATAATTGTTTATATGGTTGTTTGAATAATATGATGTATATTTTTGTAATGTGTATAATACTGCTAATGCTTTTGAAACATCTTCTCTTAAAAAGTGACATTTAAATTTATATTTTTTTTTTATTATCTTAAGAATTTATTTCTCTTCGATTTTGTTGTCCATGACATGTCGGTTGATTAAGTAGTTATAAGTATAATACTACTGACGCAGAACACAAAGTTTTTATTGGTAAAAATGTAAAATTTTTGCCTTGCAGCCTGAATTAGTTTTCGCTGCTTATAAGCTTCGCCACTAGGAGCGCTGTCCGAAGATCTAAAGATACATTAGATCTTTTAAAATACATTAATTTAGAAGTGTATTTTTATGTCCCGTTGTAATCGTATTGTTACGTCATACGAAAGGTTCTACAAGTTTCTCGGCTATCCCAGCAGAGCCCAGCTGTAATGTGTGTGTGCGCGTACATATTGCTGCTACTTTGAGGTGAAAGACAATTACGTGACACTTATCACGCGTCAACGAGCGAGACTATTCCAGACCGTACCGGTCCGTGTACACTGTGTTCAAGGCCAGACACGACAATGTTTCTAGTCGATTCGAGAGCGCCCGTAAGAGGCAATTGTTTAACACGTCACCCAAAAGTGACAGATTATTCTCAGCGGGCTATAAACATAAGCATCCAGCGACGGTCAGTTCAGTTTTACGTCGGCGATTACTCAGTGCGTTTAAGTGACGATTTATTCAAGTGATGTTCGAAGTATTGTGGCGAAGTGTTATTGTTTTAAAAATGTGCGGGTCTCTATTAGTTGACATTATTATTGCGTGTGGACACATTTCGCCTGGATTATTGTACAAATTGATTATAAACTGTATTTGTCATTAATTAAAGCTGGATATTAGTGACTTAATTGGTGTCTTGTATTTTGTTTACTACTGTACCACACGATGATCAGTGAGACAGTCGTAACAGTATATTGTCTCGTAAAATTAAATTACAGTTCATAACTGTTAAATATAGTATTGGTATGCACCATCTATTATTACTTATTGCCCAGAAAGATGCTTCGAATTCGTGTAATAATTTGTAAAATAGAGTTTTTAACCACTTTACGATTTTACTTCCATTGCAGTGAGTCCGCCTGTTGTTCTCACTTCCTCGTTCTCCTTTTTTTTTTTGCTTTCTTCTTGTACACATTGTCGTAATGACCGACCGTTTGGCTAAAATCCAGTACTATTTGGATCTACTCCAAACGACTTAACGAAAATCGTCCTTATTACCATTAGTACATTAAACCTTCCGTTAATATAAACGATTGAAAAACAAACTTTGATATTACTTTGAAGGCGTCCAATAAACACAGTCTATTGAGCACTTTCTTGGCAGCACACAATTATTAATTTATTCTTATGTTAAGTGTGCTTTATAATTTACTCACTGATAACAGAGATGTAGTTTTAAAAAATATTATGTTGTGGAGAAGGAATATTGTTTCTAAAATGTTACTAGAGACGGAAATCATCATCTGGATGTTCAGTCAAAAAGCAAATACTATGGATTTTTTGAAAAAGGATCCAATTTAAATGAAATTGTTTTAGTAATGAATGTAATTTAGTATGTGGGCAAGTGTATTTATATTTGGAAGTAAAGACATGATTGGACGAACCATGCTGGACAGCCTACCTAAGCAACTGATCTTTTATCTTTCCAAAGAAAACCATAACATCAGAAGACATAAGGAAAGGTGGTCCATAGGCGAAATTAATATGCCATTAAAGAATGTTGATAAATTAGATATTGATATGAGTAGTAAGGTCCAAAAAGTGTGTAATGGAACACGTTTTGGAAACTTACTCCTAATTATGTTAATGAACTTATAAACATGTTTAGCGAAATATAATCAAGGATGAATGGGGTAGCAACTTAGTAGAAACAAATCTAATAAGTGGTATTGATTGGAAGGTGCAAAGTGTAAAAAATGAATTATCAAATATAATCAATTGTATGAACTTGTTAAAGCTGATACAAGACATGTCAGTTCGAAAAATAAAGTTTTTTTTTTTAAGTTTTTCACCGGCTTTTGATAAAGACGACAGTCTTCTTACGCATAAATTAATTGGACTATGCAGAAGCTAATGTAAGTAAGAAAATTGCGCATTTAGACGATGATACTCTAAAATGAGAACAATTGTTGTATAAGAATAATAATTTATTAAGTTAATTAAAAATTAATCTTAATCATTTTCTCTACGGTTGTAAGCAGTGAAAATAACTGCTGCGTCTCGTGTAAGCGGAGAACGCCTCAGAAAGATTAATACTTTTTGCAAACTAAGCGAGGAGGTAAGAGACTGTAGGCTAGCTCCTGTTTCTGTAAGTCTAAGAAGAGTCAGTCCATTAGTTAATTTAAAGTTAACTACTGAAAAATATTTTTTTAACTAAATGGGTAACTAATGACGTCCCGAAGGCGGAGTGTAAGCGCTTTTATCCCACGCGAAGTCATTGGTAATAAACAATCCGCATTTGAAAGTGGAAGTTCATATCGATTTTGAAGATGGCGTCTACAGTTAAAGATTTCAGTATTATATTTTACGGATATTGGCTCAAGGCGACGGTAATAATAATGGAAATGGCAATAAGGTTTAATTGGTAGATGGTGTAGTAGTTTGAATTGACTTTAGTTGTTTAGTAGAATTAAGGTTAGAAAACATATTAAAATTATAGACAAAGTTGAGTATCCAGGGATTATTAGCACGGTTAAAGGAAACACTACCAACTTGCAGACTTAAACCGTAGCTCAGTGTAACAGCAATTTGACTCTGATTTACAAGGAAGGGGGGGATTTCTTCCTTTTCGGCAGTCTCACGAATCTTTATAGTGGGTTCTTCGAGGGTATGACTATACCAGCACACAAAGGCGGCTAGAGCTGGGGATACCAAACTATTTTTTTCAACTTTGTCGTGTTTACTTGTTAAACTGCTACTTGTCATGTTCCGGACGAGGCCTTTCAGCGTTTCCAAGTCCTACACCAAGATCTATCTTTTACTGAGCGTGAGGATAATGACGCTATAGGTTCCTGGAGAATAATGATATTCGTCCACTTCCTAAAGCTGGGAAGATAACTTCAGCGATTTTATCATAAGGGTTTTTACACTATAATTTAATATTACTAGGAACATACGATTGATTAATGAGTTGAAGATGTTAATCTGTAGACGTCATTCAGTTAATTTTGTATGTAGACAGTGGCTGATATTGAGAAGAGAGGAGTCATTGGAGCTATGTTTATGTTCAATAAACAAATATTTACTTGAATATTATGAACCCTAAGTTTATTACAGTCTCCTTCCAAACAGACCGTGTTGGTAATCAAGAGCCTGATCCCAACACAGTAACGATCAAAAAAGGCTAAACATTTCGTTACCTTGAAATCAAGAATGTCCGTGTCGATAGCTGGTATCCAGATAAACTTGAAAATGTGAAGATCAAGTGGAATCTATGCGTTGCTGTACGAGATGTATTGTGATTATAAAAAGTGTAATATAAAAACAACAAGATATATCTCAAGCCTAAAAAGTTTATAAAAATGTTTATAACGTCATGCGTTATTGATTGCAAAAATCAAATGTCTACTTTCTCGAAAGGTAAATCTAACGTTATTGTAAATATTGACTTTCGAAAAATATAGCAGCATCTCCAGATAGAAATATTGAAAACATTGTATAGATTGTTAAAAAGGTGATGGAATTATTATGAAAACACCGTGTCCAAGAATGTGATGTATTATGATGCTGTGAAAAATGTTTTGACACAACTTATAAAATATTACGTATTTAAAAATATAACTAATATGTAACGTAGAAATTTTTTATAATAAACATGTCTTCTGGCTTCAGTTTTAAATTCCATTTCCTGAAAACAAAATGAACTTGAATCTGACTGATGATTTTCTACTGATTGAAAATAGTACACATTTTTCTATAAATGAAGTAAAATCTGGAATTATTAGATAGAAGAGACAGAGCAAAGGCTACAAAATTAAGTATTTCTCGCATTGTACAGTGAAACAAGTATAGTAAAGAACTACTATCATAAATTTTGGTAGAGAGAGATTGTACAGCCACAAAACTCGTAGTGGCTTATAGCCGCACGCATAGTAGTAGCTTAGCTAGGAAAAACACTTTCTGCCGTTAGAGCAGTAGAAGAGATTTATGCCGTGTGGTCAAGTTAGATAAGACTTTGTCCCCCCTCCCCTCTTCCTAACGCAGAACTTAACATTTGTCTGAATGTTTGCCTTAGGCTCAGATTTCTCTCTCCGTCTTCCTATCATTATTTCTACCTGTTCCACTTTTATCACATATTGCGGCTTTATCTCTCGGTTTGAATGAAACTTTTACTTTGTGTAAAAACTTGTTCCTGTTTTTTCTATAATTACTACTTAATGGTTATAAAGTTATATGGTTAACTAACACGCAAGGCGTACCTAGTACTACATATCAATTGCTAGAATATATAAACCGTTTTAGGTAATCAAATACTCGCCGCTGCACTGGATTTAAAAGTTCGAAACGTTTCGACGTGGCTAACAGGAAGCTGATCAGCAGATGGTTGCTTGGAGATCTTTAACCTGCTTTGAGATCATGTTCACCGTCGCCTGGCACCATTTCAGAAGAAAGTAAGCGAGCGCAAAGCAAGTATTGAACAGGTCCGCAGGCATTGATCCGGTCAGTCCGAAGTTCCCTGTCTCTGTAGTAGAGCGTTTGTCCGATCCAGGGCTCCTACGGGATCGTAGAGGAAGGGGCAGCCATCTGAATACTATGGTTACAATATAGACGAAACAATATTTTATTAATATTTGATCTGACACATTACAGTAAGTCCTATAAAATTGGAAATTAAAATTTAACTTAAAATATAATTCTGTGTAGGCTGTAAAGGGTTGTACCAGAAGTGATGTTATCCGAGATGATCATATTCGAATAAAGCTAGGCATAGCTGATAGCTTAAATGAGAAAATCTTCTTCTGCACTACAAGGATTAGGCATTTGCCTGTTCCGTCCCCACAAATTTACGACCACCGTTTTCGTGGTCTTCCTATATCTCTTTTCCCTCTTGGGTTGTAGTTAAGTATTTTTTGGGTATTCTCGCATTTCCCATTCTATTTACGAGGTGTTTCCATTTTTTTTTTATATTCAGTTAATTTTTTCATTTATCGCATATAAATTTAGTTCATTCCGCACGTCTTCATTTCTTACTAAATCTCTTCTTGTGCAGCCTTTGACCCGCTCAAAAATCTCATTTCTGCTGCCTGTATTTTTGCTGTCTCCTTTTTTGGTATTTATCGAACTTTCACTCCCATACATAAGTACAGGTACAGCAATCGTTTTATAAAATTTTATCCTTGTGTCTTTTCGTGTTTGTTATTTAGTGTTCTATTTATTGTGCCACATATTGCCTGGAACTTATTTAATGAAGAAATTTGTGTTAGTGGTTAAAATCACAATCAGAATGATCAATATTGCACACCACTAATAAAAATTATTCCGATTAGCGCTTTCAAGCTTCACAGCTCATCGTCAGATCAGGAATTCCTGATCTGACGATGAGCTGTGAAGCTTGAAAGCGCTAATCGGAAAAATTTTTATTAGTGGAACTTATTTATTTTATTGTCCATGTCATTGTCATAATTGTAGCTTGTGTCGCAGCCCAAGTATGTATAATTTGATACTTGTTCGTTTGGCTTATTATTGACAGTTAATGAGAAAATCTCACGCTACAAACCAGAGTGGCGGTGTTACGAAGACAGAATGGATGCAACTAGATTTTCAAGAAGACCTCTTGACTATCATCCAAGGGGGAAGAGAAGTGTGGGAAGACCCTGGAAGCGATGGTTGGATGACTTCCATTGAGACCGGAACAGGCTACTGGCCTAAGGCGTAAAGGATGACGATGACGACTAAAAATATAATGATAACATATAGGCCTAATGAAAGTAGCGTATAAAAGTTGTGTGTTAAAAAAAAACTCTACAAACTAAGAAACGATTATAAAAGAGCAGAATATTACACATTTGTATAGTAAGAAAAGTAATTTACAGATCACAACCTTTGTGGAATAAGATAATCATTGTAATAAATATCCACCTCACGTGAAGAAAAAAACCATTATAGTAAATCTCAGGAGAGAGAGAGAGAGAGAGAGAGAGAGAGAGAGAGAGAGAGAGAGAGAGAGAGAGAGAGAGAGAGAGAGAGAGAGAGAGAGAGAGAGTGAGACAGAGGTGTGTACAGCCACAAACTAGACGGGCTTGTACAGCCGCACGCATTTAGCTTAGCCAGGGAAAACACTCTGCCTGTACTGTAGATTTATATTGTGTGGTCAAGTTAGATAAAACTTTATTCCCTCTCTTCTGTAAGGCATAGCTTACATTTTGTTTTTGAAGTCTTCTTCCGGTATGAACGGGCCAAAAATGTCTTGTATGAATCCCGTTTAACGCCGAAGGTATCCACAAAATTCCATGCGTTTGCGGAAAGGTTTACATTGGCCAGACGGGCCGCCTGATTTCCACAAGAGTCCAAGAACATGTCGGACATACGAAGAACTCGGCAGGTAAAAAGTCTGCAATTGCTCAGCGTTCAGCCTTAACTAATCACATGGTAAACTTCTCAAGGTGCATCTGTAATAATGTCGTGTAATAAGTACTAGGACAGATTGGTTCTAGAAGAAATATAAATTAATAAACACAGGAATAACATCAACTGAGAAACAGCAACGCTGAGCACGACTTGGTATCCTTTACTTTTTGCTTTGACTGTAAGATGGGTTAAATGAAGGCACAAATAATGCACACAGCGTAACGCCTACAGGGCAGAGTCCACTTACCGGACCACCCACCGCCACTTCTACACTATATAACTATGTTCGCTTGCCGGCGTTTTTGTCACTTAGACCTTAGGATACTCATTGTAATATAAGTGAAACGTTGTCATACCGGAAGAAAATTTATAAAAAAGTAATTGACATTGGCAGCGGAAGCCTACGTGAGATTATTACCTTACATTTGTCTGAATGTTTGTCTACTTACTCTTAAGTTGACGTTCTCTCTCACTCTCTCTCTCTCCATCTTTCTTTTAATTTCACTACGTCTCTACTCGTAACAAAATTGCAGTTATTCTAAAGTTAGCTTTTAAAATTGAAATGAAAATAATTTTTCAGCTGATTATTAAAGAATAGTTGCCCATACTTTAAATCTCTGAAAGAAAACTTTCGAATAGTGTTCATTGTGGTTTCTTCGGTATAAAACGTTAGTAAACAACTCTGCACCATAATTTTTAATTACAAACTTTTAAACTTTACTAACAAGTATCAAGTAATTTTAAATACTTGTTTATGGTGTCAAATATCAGACACGGATACAATGAACAGACGTTAACTACATTTAATTCTGAAAGTTTGTTGTCCGTGTTCGAGTTTTAACAACAATTTTGTACACATTTTCTGACCATAAATAAACAAACACACCTACCAAAAAATTAAAACAGCAGCATTCTCAGTGATCCGACACCATTTCAATCGCATATACTTTTTAAAGACATATCACATCGCACACATCAACGATCTGTCACCCTATTTAAACTATAACAAACTATATCCAACCAATAACAAAACTCACAGCGCTCCTAGCGGCTGCCTCTGTAGAAGCTCACACAGAGCGTAAGCTGACTAATGGAAAGGTAAAATTTTGCATACACTTTTTCCATGTTCTGGTCTTACAATATTGTTACGTAATGCCGAAAAAGTTACATTATTACAGAAAATTCTCGGTTATTCCAGTGGAATCCGGCTGTAATGTTGTGTGCGTACGTGATCTCAACATGCGTTAGCCAAGCTGATCCAGATTCGCCGGCCTCGCCCACTGTGTCAACGTCGCAATCAATTACGTTCTGGTGTTTTCTAGTAGCGTTCTTGATGCGCAGTAGGGATTGTTATATCTCAGCTGGGTATAAATAAAAGACTTCAGCGGGGCGTAGTTCAGTTTGAGTTATTGTCGGGCGACTGACACAGTGTGGTTCGAAGTATTGTGGCGAAGTGTTATGTTACTTAGTCTTATGTCTTATCTCACAAACAATGTTATGTTTTATAATTGTGCGGAACAATTGTAATACAATTGTGTTTTATATTAGTTGACATTTTTATTGCGTGTGAACAATTTTTATTTTATTTGTTGTAAGAGGCTATCTTGTTTATTAGAAACTGTTCAATTTTGATTATTAAAGCTGGTGATTAGTGACTTGATTGGTGTCTCGTATTTTGTTTTCCACTGTACCATACGACGATCAGTAGACCGTCGTAACAATATACATATATATATATATATATATATATATATATATATTCAATCACTTTTGCTACAGTTCGTTTCCTGATGTATATAAAATATTTAAAATTTGTATTTACTTTACCTACCCGACACCAATATGGTATAAGGGTATTTTGATATTAAAAAAATAAAAAAATTTACTTTACCTGAAGATATTATTTTTCCTTTTTTGGAATATGTTTCGAGAGCTATTGTGCTCTCAACCTCAGCCTTCGCGATTCTGGGATAGGCATTTAGATGTGTTCCAAAACAGCTGGATAAACGTTATTTTGAACATCTAAATGCATACAAAAAAACAGAAATATATAAATCCAATTTAGCCACACATGCAATAAACACGGGACATGAATTCCCAGACACAACCAATGTGACATTAATAAAACACATACCACGCAAAGGGACCATAATGAACATTAGGGAAAATTTACAGATATACAAACATAAAACACAAAACAAACTAATACCTGAACAAATACAAATCAATACAAAACTCGACACAATTTTCAAAGCACTCAACATCGAAAATACACAAAATACTAATACATACACCACAATCACACACAAAAATACCACTTTGAGATACGAGAGACCAACAGGAGACCACAATGATAACAGACCAACACACAGGTACTTCACTAGACGCAGAATCGCGAAGGCTGAGGATGAGAGCACAATAGCTCTCGAAACATGTTCCAAATAAGGGAAAATAACATCTTGAGGTAAAGTAAATACAAATTTTAAATATTTCACACACACACACACACACACACACACACACACACACACACACACACACACACACACACACACACACACACACACACACACACACACACACACACACACACACACACACACACACACACACACACACACACACACACACACACACACACACACACACACACACACACACACACACACACACACACACACACATCCTTGTACTGTATTCCTTCAATTTGTGAAGTTTCAATTTATTTCATTCGAACCAGAATAATTGTCTCTCTTAAGTTGTAAATAATAAACCCGTTTTAGTAATTTCTACTTTAAGTGACGTATGCTGGAATGTGAGAAGTTAAATTCACACCGACAGTAGCGTGATTGGTTTCTGCTTGTCTACAAAATACGTTTCACGATGTTTTCATTTATTGTAATCATCGTTGGCCACTGAATTAGAGCATAAATTATGTTACACCAAAACAGTAATAATACAATTGTTACATAATTATTTAAAGCATTGTGTCTCTATTGGAATTGAAATTAATTTATTAAATGACTCCGAGAAAAAATTAATAGACATTAAGGTAATAATTTTTTGGACCCGAAAAGAGAGAATGAGTTCATAAAAATATAAAAAAGTTTATCGCTGTTTTAGAAATCCCAGCTTCCGTGGCAGTTACAATGGTAGAAATAGAAATTGAAATAGATTTTCAAACAGCAGCAAAACCAAACCGAGCATGCAGCGCACAGCACACAGCGCTCAGCGAGGGGTCTATGTTTGTCTTTCTCTGTTCGTTTGCTAATGTCGGCGAATATTTAAATGAGTGCCTGTAGTCGATGTAAATGTGCGTGCTAGATTCCACTATTTGCCTTTACGTCTACCTAAAGCACAACACCGAATCCAATTTTTAGGTTGTTTAAGTGTAACAAAATTCGCATTTTCCAACAGTCTAATCCAGTAAACAGAATGTAGCAAAGTGTTATGTTTAGCAGTGTAAAGTTGTAAATTATACGAGGGCTATTTTTTTTTAACCTCCGATAGACCAATAAACAGACACATGAATGACATCAATAATTTTATTATACACAAAAGTTATATATATATATATATATATATATATATATATATTTCAATCACTTTCTGCTACAGTTCGTTTCTTGATGTATATAATACTATAATATTTATGATTAAATTTACCTCAAGATGTACTTTTAAATGTATGGGATATATATATATATATATATATATCCCATACATTTAAAAGTACATCTTGAGGTAAATTTAGTCATAAATATTATAGTTATATATATATATATATATATAAACTACTTTTCTACATAGTCACCACCATTGTCGAGGCACTTATCATACCGAGGCACCAACTTTTCTATGCCCATGTTGTAGAATGTTCGCTCCTGAGTAGTCAGCCAATCTGCCACACTGAACTTAACTCATCATTTTGGAGTCAAACCGCTACCCACCTAACCATTTTTTCAAGTCAGTGAACAAATGGTAGTCACTTGGTGCCAAGTCTGGGCTATAAGTTGGGTGATCAAGGAGTTCCTTGTGGACTTCGAGTCTTGTGGATATCTCTGAGTTGTTTGGTAGCTTACCGAGCACAGAGTTTTCTATACCCAAGCTTCTGAGTAAGAATATCATAAACAGCAGACCTAGAAATTTCAGGAAATCGGGTGAAAGTTCAATAATTGTGAAACAACGGCACTCTCGAACCATTCCTGAACAACATCATCAGTAGCCACGGACTTTCTTCCTTGCGCTCTTCCATAATGAACATCAATTCGCTCTTCTTTAAATTTTCGACATCATCCCCGAACTGAAACATCACTCATCACATTTTTTCCATACACATTACACAACCTTCGATGGATTTCTGCAGCACTATGACCTTCAGCTTGAAGAAATCTGATAACAGACCGAATATTACACTTGGAGGCAATTTCAATTGTAGTTGACATAATTAAACTGTCGTCACCACAGTATTAGACAAAATAACTATAAAACCAATGGTTATAGGTTAGAACAAAGCCTCAACAACATTACTCAACAATCAGGTTGTTGCTACGACAACAGAACTAGGTTTGCCAACTTACCGGAAGTTGAAAAAAATATAGCCCTCGTATTATGACTTTTATATAAAATAAAGTAAACATAAGGGTTACATATTATACGCTCAGGTTTGTGAGGTTGTAACATGTTCATTATGTACCAGCTAGGATTTCAAACAGAATATTGTAATTATTATTAATATTACTATCGGGGCCGTAAAGCCGTGATGTTCCAATTCCTTTATGCCTAAAAGTGTTAATAACACGATCAGAGGTTTCGACCGCACCTCTGGGGTACTGAGCCTTTGCCGTGGTTGTACTGACGTACACCTTGTTAGTGTTCCTAGAGGCCTTACACTGAAGATGGCCTCCAGAGGTAATGGTAAATCCTCTGGTCGAGTGATTAACACCTTTCGGCATGAAGGAATTGGAAGATCACGGCCTTTCGGCCCGGATAGTAAGTATTAATAATTACAATATCCTCTTTGAAATCCCAGCTGCTACTTAATGAACATGTTACAACTTCACAAATTGTAATAATTATTACGCCTGTCGTGAAAGCCTAAGAAACACATTCAGCATCTTGTAATCAGCTTTATATGATTTGGTTAAATTTTGTTAAATCATCATCGTCAATAAGGTTTAAACCAAGAATGGTTTGTTCCGGTCTCAAATGGGAAATTTTAAAGCCGGCCACTCCAGCGCTTCCTCGGACGTCCCACACCTCTCCATCACCTCGGCTTGTAGTACCATAGTTGTTTGGGGATGCGGCAGTCATCCATTCGGCAAAGATGTTCCCACCAATTCAGCTGATAACGTGTGATCCTGTCGAGTATACTCATAATATTCAGTTCCTGTCGTATATCTGTGTTCCTTCTATGATCATGGAGAGTATACCCTGCCACACGCCTGAGAAATTTCATTTCAGCCGCTTGGATGCGACTGGTCTGGCCTTTCGTTAAAGCTCAATTCTCAGACCTATAAAGAAGTGTGGGAACAACAATCACCTTGTAGAATTTTGGGTGTGTTCCTTTACTTGCCGACTAAAGGGTTCGCCTGATGGCCCAGCGCATAAGGTTGACCTTATGCAACTTATTGACCACGTCGTTGCTTGCATTATAAGACTCACTATAGCCCAGGTATTCAAAATTGTTAAATTATATACAGTAAAAAACTTTATTAAATCGTTTTTCCTGTATGCACTATCTGCCATCAAAGTTTATTTACATTATGTATCTACTCAGTCATACCATTATCAAAAAAACGGATACCAGTTTCAAACTTCTTCAAGGAGCATTACTGCACGCGACATTAGATCGTTATGATTCGTTAAATGTTCGGGTCAAAATCGAGTTAGTCCAACCCCATGTATCTAATGTTTGACAACGAGTGGCGAGGCTCATTGAATGTGTAGAATGTGTGTGCGCGGTCAAGCCGCCTTCATCGATCAACAAGTAAAACTCCCGCTTCACCTTCTCGATTGACTAGAAAAATCAGGTGAACAGTATTCATTAAATTGAAGATAAGCATATATTATTACAATGTTTCTAATTCTGAAAATATAATAGAGAACAATATAACGGAAATACAAAATGTTTTAAAAAACATATTAATAGTGATTATATAAATTGTTTCAGCAAGTTTTGTACAGTTAAAATAAAATAATTCATCATATCCGTTTGTACAGTTCTTCCTCTGTAGGTCTCAATGAAAAACTCGCATATTATTAAGTTTTTGTAACGTGTTGATTAAATTATTACACAGTTTGTGGGTGCCAATCAAGAAAATTTATTATCGACATATAACTAGTTTACATCAACAGTAATTATTACAAGAAAATAACAATTTTAGTGGCGCTTAGTGTTTACTTATTACTGAATTATAATAAAAACATGATGTTCTAAATATAGCAATTACTTAACTTTAATTTTAAAAAAGTTACTATTAGAATTTTATTAAATCTGCAAATCCTAACTCTTTCTTTACTGTCAACTTCCCTTCATTAAAAGAATTGTTGAAAACCAAACATCTATTTGAAGAAATTTTTAACCTATAGAAATTGTTTTTTCATGTTAGCTCATATTAGATAAAGTAGGCCTTACTATGTTATGGGTATTATAAAAGTAATTCAAGTTTACATTCCAGAACACTAAAGTTGAAGGGAATAGGGAATGTTAACAATAAATATGCTTTAATTTAAACAAAACATATTTGTAGTTTAATTCTTTAGTGAGATATAATTTTTGTAAGCGTTAATAATTTGGAATCAAACGTTATTTATATAATTGAAAAAATATTGAAACTTGTAAAATTTGTGTAGTTTATATATAATATTACTGTGTACAAAAATTCATACAAATTATGAAAATTTACTACAGAAGAAAGTAAGTTTCACAATGTGCAAGTTCCAACTTTCATTAGTTCATCGGCTGATACACTTTACTTCAAGACTGCTTCTTCATTTTCTAAATACCTACCTGCATGTTCCGTTACAATTTTATGAACTGATTTACTTGCTGCATGGAGGAACAGTAGGCTCACTGGTTAAAGCAGTTTGGCCGTAAACAAAACTCAAAACCCTCCTCAAGGATTTCCTCCAAATTTTTATTAAAGACTGGCGGTTTTACTTCCATGTTCCTTAAGGAAATGGAAGTATGGTGATGGCAAAAAAAATCGTATTCGAGATTATTGCAGAATATGATTGTACTACACTCAAAACATGAAAAAAAGTCATTTTTCGAAAAGTGTGTGTGTGTGTGTGTGTGTGTGTGTGTCTGTAGATTTTTTTTTTTTGGCAAACGATAACAGCCGCAAATTCAAACAGAATCAAATAATTTTTTGTATACAGCCCTGACTTGTAGACTACTCGCGACCTATTGTTTTTGGTGAAGATCGGTTGAGGGAAAGGGGTAGTTTACCAGCAACAGTTTTTTTTTATCAAGGGTAATTTTGTTTTTTGGCAAACGATAACAGCCGCAAATTCAAACAGAATCAAATAATGTTTCGCATACAGCCCTGAATTGTAGGGTTCTCAAGATCTGTTGATTTTGGTAAAGATCGGTTAAGGGAAAGGGGTAGTTTACCAGCAACGTTTTATGTTTTAACAAGGGTATTTTGTATGGCAAACGATAACAGCCGCAAATTCAAACATAATCAAATACGTTTTTGCATACAGCCCTGACTTCTTGAGTACTAAAGACCTAATTTTTTTTTGTGAAGATCGTTTAAGGGAAAGGGATAGTTTACCGGCCACGTTTTTTGTTTTATCAAGGGTATTTTGTATGGCAAACGATAACAGCCGCAAATTCAAACAAAATCATATAATATTTTGCATACAGTCCTGAATTGCAGAGTTCTCAAGACCTATAGTTTTTGGCGAAGATCGGTTAAGGGAAAGGGGTAGTTTACCAGCAACGTTTTATGTTTTAAAAGTGTATTTTCTATGGCAAACGATAAGAGCCGCAAATTCAAACAGAATCAAATACGTTTTTGCATACACCCTGTTTTGTTGAGTAATAAAGACCTATTGTTTTTGGTGAAGATCGGTTAAGGGAAAGGGGTAGTTTACCTGCAACGTTTTATGTTTTAACAAGGGTATTTTTTCTGTGACGAACGATAACTGCCGTAAATTCAAAGAGAATCAACTAATGTTTTGCATACAGCCCTGAATTGTAGAGTTCTCAAGACCTATTGTTATTGGTGAAGATCGGTTAATGGAATAGGGTAGTTTACCAGCAACGTTTTATGTTTTATCAAGGGTGTTTTCTATGGCAAACGATAACAGCCGCAAATTCAAACAGAATCAAATAATTGTTTGCATACAGCCCTAAATTGCAGAGTTCTCAAGACCTATTGTTTTTGGTGAAGATCGTTTAAGGGAAAAGGGTAGTTTACCGGCAGCGTTTTTTTTATCAAGGGTATTTTTTATGGCAAACGATAACAGCCGCAAATTCGAACAGAATCAAATAATTTTTTGCACACTGCCGTGATTTGTAGAGTACTCAAGACCTGTTGTTTTTGGTGAAGATCGGTTGAGGGGAAGGGGTAGTTTACCAGCAACGTTTTTATCAAACGTATTTTCTATGGCAACCGATAACTGCCGCAAATTTAACAGAATCAAATAATTTTTTGCATACAGCCGTGATTTGTAGAGTTCTCAAGACCTATTGTTTTTGGTGAAGATCGGTTGAGGGAAAGGGGTAGTTTACCAGCAACAGTTTTTTTTTATCAAGGGTAATTTTGTTTTTTGGCAAACGATAACAGCCGCAAATTCAAACAGAATCAAATAACGTTTCGCATACAGCCCTGAATTGTAGGGTTCTCAAGATCTGTTGATTTTGGTAAAGATCGGTTAAGGGAAAGGGGTAGTTTACCAGCAACGTTTTATGTTTTAACAAGGGTATTTTGTATGGCAAACGATAACAGCCGCAAATTCAAACATAATCAAATACGTTTTTGCATACAGCCCTGACTTCTTGAGTACTAAAGACCTATTTTTTTTTTGTGAAGATCGTTTAAGGGAAAGGGATAGTTTACCGGCCACGTTTTTTGTTTTATCAAGGGTATTTTGTATGGCAAACGATAACAGCCGCAAATTCAAACAAAATCATATAATATTTTGCATACAGTCCTGAATTGCAGAGTTCTCAAGACCTATAGTTTTTGGCGAAGATCGGTTAAGGGAAAGGGGTAGTTTACCAGCAACGTTTTATGTTTTAAAAGTGTATTTTCTATGGCAAACGATAAGAGCCGCAAATTCAAACAGAATCAAATACGTTTTTGCATACACCCTGTTTTGTTGAGTAATAAAGACCTATTGTTTTTGGTGAAGATCGGTTAAGGGAAAGGGATAGTTTACCTGCAACGTTTTATGTTTTAACAAGGGTATTTTTTCTGTGACGAACGATAACTGCCGTAAATTCAAAGAGAATCAACTAATGTTTTGCATACAGCCCTGAATTGTAGAGTTCTCAAGACCTATTGTTATTGGTGAAGATCGGTTAATGGAATAGGGTAGTTTACCAGCAACGTTTTATGTTTTATCAAGGGTGTTTTCTATGGCAAACGATAACAGCCGCAAATTCAAACAGAATCAAATAATTGTTTGCATACAGCCCTAAATTGCAGAGTTCTCAAGACCTGTTGTTTTTGGTGAAGATCGTTTAAGGGAAAAGGGTAGTTTACCGGCAGCGTTTTTTTATCAAGGGTATTTTTTATGGCAAACGATAACAGCCGCAAATTCAAACAGAATCAAATAATTTTTTGCACACTGCCGTGATTTGTAGAGTACTCAAGACCTGTTGTTTTTGGTGAAGATCGGTTGAGGGGAAGGGGTAGTTTACTGGCAACGTTTTTATCAAACGTATTTTCTATGGCAAACGATAACTGCCGCAAATTCGAACAGAATCAAATAATTTTTTGCATACAGCCGTGATTTGTAGAGTTCTCAAGACCTATTGTTTTTGGTGAAGATCGGTTGAGGGAAAGGGGTAGTTTACCGGCAACGGTTTTTTTTTTTAATGAAGGGAAATTTTTTTTTTTTTGGCAAACGATAACAGCCGCAAATTCAAACAGAATCAAAAGATTATTTGCATACAGCCCTAAATTGAAGAGTTCTCAAGACCTGATGTTTTTGGTGAAGATCGGTTAAGGGAAAGGGGTAGTTTACCGGCAGCGTTTTTTTATCAAGAGTATTTTCTATGGCAAACGTAACAGCCGCAAATTCAAACAGAATCAAATAATTTTTTGCATACGTCACTGAATTGTAGAGGACTCAAGGCCTTTTGATTTTGGTAAAGATCGGTTAAGGGGAAGGGGTAGTTTACCGGCAACCTTTTACGTTTTAACAAGAGTAAAGTACTTGAAAATTCATTTAAACTTTTTCAAACAATGGTAATTGTTAAAAATAAAATAATTTTGTTGCCAGGCAATAAAATTATAATTTTTTCATTTTAATGTAAATCTGTACATAGTATAAATTAAAGTCGGTCCGTTTTCTCTCTGTGTTTGAAATCGCTAATCTCAGGAAGTACTGAACGGATTTTATTCAAGTTTTCGCCAATAGATAGAGTGTCTATCGAGGAACATTTATGTGTATAATTAATACATATATATTGTACATTAGCTTAGCTATCACGGTTTATGTCAAGTAAGTCGTATAGTTTACATCTTATATATAAATATCGGTATGGAGAACCATACATGACTTCCATGTTCTAAGATTTATATTTAAAATCACATTCGAAATGAAATATTTCCATAGAAACTACGTCTTTCTACTTATTGCTTCAGCATTAACCACAGTACTGTGGTCACTAACGTATACCACCTCACGTTTTCGCACTCGATTTTCACCGATGATGGCAGTCGATGGCACTGCCGAAAAGTCTGGTTTTGCAGAAAACATTGAACTACGGCTAAAGAGCCCGGGAAGCAATTTTAACAAAAAACTACTTCTTTGTTGCCGATAACGTAGTACACATATAAAAAATTCTGCCCTCCACCTTCAACTATAATTTTTAATAATAGAAAGTTACCCCCACCCCGTTCACATAACCTCTTAATTTATAGATATTTCATCTACGTTTCTACAGTGGATTACTATGAGCTTCTTATCAGGATACTTTATTTATAAAAATTAAGTACTTTATTCTTGTTAAATCATAAAATGTTTCAGGTAAACTACCCCTTTCTCTTAACCGAACTTCTCCAAAATCAACAGACCTTCCGTCCTCTACAACTCAGGGAAGCATGCAAAAACATATTTGATTCCGTTTGAATGTGCGGCAGTTATCGTT
Source organism: Magicicada septendecula (assembly GCA_034769895.1). Classification (NCBI taxonomy): domain Eukaryota; kingdom Metazoa; phylum Arthropoda; class Insecta; order Hemiptera; family Cicadidae; genus Magicicada; species Magicicada septendecula. The sequence continues at coordinate 26,489,349 of CM068373.1, read as the reverse complement.
CGTCATGGAAACATTTCCCTGTTACAACATAAAATGTTGCAGGTAAACTACCCCTTTCCCTTAACTGATCTTCACCAAATCAATAGACCTTGAGCTCTCTGCAACTCAGGAAAGAGTGCAAAAAATTATTTGATTCTCATTGAATTTTCGGCAGTTATCGTTCGTCATAAAAAAATTACCCTTTTTAAACATAAAACATTGCTGATAAACTACCCCTTCCCTTAACCCATCTTCAACAAAATCAACAGACCTTGAGTTCTCTTTAGTTCAAAAAGGTATGCAAAAACCTAGTTGATTCTGTTTGAATTTACGGCAGTTATCGTTCGTCATATAAAAAATAACCCTTGTTAAAACATAAAATGTTGCTGGTAAACTACCCCTTTCCGATAACCGACCTTCACCAACACCAATAGGTATTGAGAACTCTACAATACAAAGCTGTATGCAAAACATCATTTGATTCTGTTTGAATTTGCGGCTGTTATCGTTTACTATGGAAAAAAATTACCCTTGAAAAAAACCGTTGCTGGTAAACTACCCCTTCCCCTTAACCGATCTTCACCAAAAACGACAGGTCTTTGGTACTCTACAATTCAGGCTTCTATGCAAACAATTATTTGATTCTGTTTGAATTTGCGGCTGTTATCGTTTGCCATAAAAAACACCCTTGATAAAACATAAAACATTGCTGGTAAACTACCCTATTCCATTAACCGATCTTCACCAATAACAATAGGTCTTGAGAACTCTACAATTCAGGGCTGTATGCAAAACATTAGTTGATTCTCTTTGAATTTACGGCAGTTATCGTTCGTCACAGAAAAAATACCCTTGTTAAAACATAAAACGTTGCTGGTAATCTAACCCTTTCCCTTAACCTATCTTCACCAAAAACAATAGGTCTTTAGTACTCATCAAAACAGGGAGGTATGCAAAAACGTATTTCATTCTGTTTGAATTTGCGGCCCTTATCGTTTGCCATATACAATACCCTTTTAAAACATAAAACGTTGCTGGTAAACTACCCCTTTCCCTTAACCGATCTTCACCAACACCAATAGGTATTGAGAACTCTACAATACAGGGCTGTATGCAAAACATCATTTGATTCTGTTTGAATTTACGGCTGTTATCGTTTACCATAGAAAATATCGGTATGGAGAACTATACATGACTTCCATATTCTAACATTTATATTTAAAATCATTTTCAGCCAAACAGCCAGGCTGTGTCTTACCTGCCTTTTTATTGCTGTATTAAATGAAAAATATTATATTACATTAAAATGAAAAAATTATAATTTTATTGCCTGGCAACAAAATTATTTTATTTTTAACAATTACCATTGTTTCAAAAAGTTTAAATAAATTTTCAAGTACTTTACTCTTGTTAAAACGTAAAAGGTTGCAGGTAAACTACCCCTTCCCCTTAACCGATCTTCACCAAAATCGAAAGTCATTGAGACCTCTACAAATCAGGGCTGCATGCAAAACATTATTTGATTCTGTTTGAATTTGCGGCTGTTATCGTTTGCCATAGAAAATACCCTTGTTAAAAAAACGTTGCAGGTAAACTACCCCTTTACCTCAACCGATCTTCACCAAAAACAAAAGGTCTTGAGAACTCTACAATTTAGGGCTGTATGCAAATAATCTTTTGATTCTGTTTGAATTTGCGGCTGTTATCGTTTGCCATATGAAATACCCTTGTTAAAACATAAAACGTTACAGGTAAACTACCCCTTTCCCTTAACCGATCTTCACCAAAAACAATAGGTCTTGAGTACTCTACAAATCAGGGCTGTATGCAAAACATTATTTGATTCTGTTTGAATTTGCAGCTGTTATCGTTTGCCATAAAAAATACCCTTGTTAAAAAAACGTTGCAGGTAAACTACCCCTTTCCCTCAACCGATCTTCACCAAAAACAATAGGTCTTGAGAACTATACAATTTAGGGTTGTATGCAAATAATCTTTTGATTCTGTTTGAATTTGCGGCTGTTATCGTTTGTTTCAAAAAGTTTAAATAAATTTTCAAGTACTTTACTCTTGTTAAAACGTAAAACGTTGCAGGTAAACTACCCCTTCCCCTTAACCGATCTTCACCAAAATAGAAAGTCATTGAGACCATCACAATTCAGGGACGTATGCAAAACATTGTTTGATTCTGTTTGAATTTTCGGCTGTTATCGTTTGCCATAGAAAATACCCTTGTTAAAAAAACGTTGCTGGTAAACTACCCCTTTCCCTCAACCAATCTTCACCAAAAACAACAGGCCTTGAGAACGCTACATTTTAGGGCTGTATGCAAATAATCTTTTGATTCTATTTGAATTTGCGGCTGTTATCGTTTGCCATAGGAAATACCCTTGTTAAAACATAAAACGTTACAGGTAAACTACCCCTTTCCCTTAACCGATCTTCACCAACATCAACAGATCTTGAGACCTCTACAATTCAGGACTGTATGCGATACATTATTTGATTCTGTTTGAATTTGCGGCTGTTATCGTTTGCCAAACAAACAAAATTACCCTTGCTAAAAAAAAACCGTTACAGGTAAACTACCTCTTTCCCTCAACCGATCTTCACCAAAAACGAAAGGTCGCGAGTACTCTGCAAATCAGGGCTGTATGCAAAAAATTATTTGATTCTGTTTGAATTTGCGGCAGTTATCGTTTGCCATAGAAAAAAATCTACAGACACACAGACACACAGACACACAGATAGACAGACAGACAGATAGACAGACAGACACACAGACACTTTTCGGAAAACGACTTTTTTTCATGTTTTGAGTGTAGTAGAATCAGAATCTGCAATAATCTCGAACACGATTTTTTTTGCCATCACCATACTTCCATTCCTTAAGGAATATGGAAGTAAAATATCGGTATGGAGAACCATACATGACTTCCATATTCTAAGATTTATATTTAAAATCATTTTCGAAATGAAATATTACCATAGAAACTACTTCTTTCTACTTACTGCTTCAGCCTTAACCACAGTACTGCGGTCACTAACGTATACCACCTCACGTTATCGCACTCGATTTTCACTGATGATGGAAGTCGATGGTATTGCCGAAACGTCTGGTTTTGTTGAAAACATTGGACTACGGCCAAATATCCCGGGAAGGAATTTTAACAAAAACTACTTCTTTGTTGCCGATAACGTTGTACACATATATATCAGTAACGAAGTTACATGGAGGCAATTGAGGCAATGCCTACCCTAAAAAATTCTGTAGAATAAAAATTATAAATACGTATGAACTACATAACGTAAAGATTATACATTGTTACTGGGACTGTCAAATTTATTAAACCGAAACGTGCTTTATTGAGCGACCGCTAGATGGTGACAGGTGAGATTCGGCATAGTTCGTTTAAAGCGAATGAGGCAACCTGAACTTGCCTCAGCGTTTTTTGTATACATCGTATGTAAGCAATGTAGTGGTGTGATAGGGAAGTGTAGGGAGGGGGGATTGTCCCGCGCTGTACACGTAGAGCGTTGAGGCATGCCTCACTTCTGTGGTCCAAACAGTTAAGTTAAAGCGCCTGTGTTGTTTCTAAGTGTTTATTTTATGCGGTTATTAAAAGTGTCACTGTTATTCCGCTGAACTAACAGATGATCAAGATTGTTATTTGAATTATTTGTAACATTAAACATATATATAGAAACTAATCAAGTTTAAAAATTTGAAGTTCAATCAGTTGTATTATTGTGTATGACTAATACAAGGATTATTCAATAGACACACGTATAGAGCTGTAAAGCATTTTTTATTCAAAGATTTTAAAAGAAGTCTCCAATAACATTAAGACATGAGTTCCACTGTTGCGCTAACCTGTAGATTCCCTGCTAGTAAAATTCTTACGGCTGTTTGTGGAACCATTCAGTTACAGCAACTCTACCTCAGCGTCCGATTTGACCCACCGTCCTTTTAGTGATTCCTTAAAAAAAATTTAAGATAAGATTTTTGCCTATCCATTCATTAACTACTAGCTTCGCCAGTAAGCAAATTGATGTCCATTTTTTCGGCTTGCACGCGTTATGTTGGTGTGGGTTTCGTCACTTTCCATTTAAAAAGCGTGCAAACGTAAGAAAATAAACATGAGTGAGGCCAGAAATAACGTGAATTGTGTGTTTGTGTCTTACCTGCCTTTTTATTGCCGTATTAAATGAAAAATATTATATTACATTAAAATTAAAAAATTTTAATTTTATTGCCTGGCAACAAAATTATTTTATTTTTAACAATTACCATTGTTTCAAAAAGTTTAAATAAATTTGCAAGTACTTTACTGTTGTTAAAACGTAAAAGGTTGCAGGTAAACTACCCCTTCCCCTTAACCGATCTTCACCAAAATCGAAAGTCCTTGAGACCTCTACAATTCAGGGATGTATGCAAAAAATTATTTGATTCTGTTTGAATTTGCGGCTGTTATCGTTTGCCATAGAAAATACGCTTGATAAAAAAACGGTGCAGGTAAACTACCCCTTCCCCTTAACAGATCTTCACCAAAAACAATAGGTCTTGAGTACTCTACAAATCAGGGCTGTATGCAAAACATTATTTGATTCTGTTTGAATTTGCGGCTGTTATCGTTTGCCATAGAAAATACCCTTGTTAAAAACACAGTACTTCCATTCCTTAAGGAATATGGAAGTAAAATAAGTCTTAGAATATGGAAGTCATGTATGGTTCTCCATACCGATTTTTACTTCCATATTTCCTTAAGGAATGGAAGTATGGTGATGGCAAAAAAAAAATCGTGTTCGAGATTATTGCAGATTCTCATTCTACTACACTCAAAACATGAAAAAAAGTGGTTTCCGAAAAGTGTGTGTGTGTGTGTGTGTGTGTGTGTGTGTGTGTCTGTGTGTCTGTGTGTCTGTAGATTTTTTTTTATGGCAAACGATAACTGCCGCAAATTCAAACAGAATCAAATAATTTTTTGCATACAGCCCTGATTTGCAGAGGACTCGCGACCTATTGTTTTTGGTGAAGATCGGTTGATGGAAAGGGGTAGTTTACCTGCAACGGTTTTTTTATCAAGGGAAATTTTTTTTTTGGCAAACGATAACAGCCGCAAATTCAAACAGAATCAAATAATGTTTCGTATACAGCCCTGAATTGTAGAGTTCTCAAGACCTTTTGTTTTTGGTGAAGATCGGTTATGGGAAAGGGGTAGTTTACATGTAACGTTTTATGTTTTAACAAGGGTATTTCTTATGGCAAACGATAACAGCCGCAAATTCAAACAGAATCAAAAGATTATTTGCATACAGCCCTAAATTGTAGAGTTCTCAAGACCTGTTGTTTTTGGTGAAGATCGGTTAAGGGAAAGGAGTAGTTTACCTGTAACGTTTTATGTTTTAACAAGGTTATTTTCTATGGCAAACGATAACAGCCGCAAATTCAAACAGAATCAAATAATTTTTTGCATACAGCCCTGATTTGTAGAGTACTCGCGACCTATTGTTTTTGGTAAAGATCGGTTGAGGGGAAGGGGTAGTTTACCTGCAACGGTTTTTTTATCAAGGGAAATTTTTTTTTTTGGCAAACGATAACAGCCGCAAATTCAAACAGACTTAAATAATGTTTCGTATACAGCCCTGAATTGTAGAGTTTTCACGACCTATTGTTTTTGGTGAAGATCGGTTAAGGGAAAGGGGTAGTTTACCTGTAACGTTTTATGTTTTAACAAGGGTATTTCCTATGGCAAACGATAACAGCCGCAAATTCAAACAGAATCAAACGATTATTTGCATACAGCCCTAAATTGTAGAGTTCTCAAGACCTTTTGTTTTTGGTGAAGATCGGTTAAGGGAAAGGGGTAGTTTACCCACAACGTTTTTTTAAGAAGGGTATTTTTTATGGCAAACGATAACAGCCGCAAATTCAAACGGAATCAAATAATTTTTTGCATACGTCCCTGAATTTTAGAGGTCTCAAGGACTTTCGATTTTGGTGATGATCGGTTAAGGGGAAGGGGTAGTTTACCTGCAACCTTTTACGTTTTAACAAGAGTAAAGTACTAGCAAATTTATTTAAACTTTTTGAAACAATGGTAATTGTTAAAAATAAAATAATTTTGTTGCCAGGCAATAAAATTAAATTTTTTTAATTTTAATGTAATATAATATTTTTCATTTAATACGGCAATAAAAAGGCAGGTAAGACACCAACACACAATTCACGTTATTTCTGGCCTCACTCATGTTTATTTTCTTACGTTTGCACGCTTTTTAAATGGAAAAGTGCCGAAACCCACACCAACATAACGCGTGCAAGCCGAAAAAATGGACATCAATTTGCTTACTGGCGAAGCTAGTAGTTAATGAATGGGTAGGCAAAAATCTTATCTTAAATTTTTTTTAAGGAATCACTAAAAGGACGGTGGGTCAAATCGGACGCTGAGGTAGAGTTTGCTGTAACCGAATGGTTCCACAAACAGCCGTAAGAATTTTACTAGCAGGGAATCTACAGGTTAGCGCAACAGTGGAACTCATGTCTTAATGTTATTGGAGACTTCTTTTAAAATCGTTGAATAAAAAATGCTTTACAGCTCTATACGTGTGTCTATTGAACAATCCTTGTATTAGTCATACACAATAATACAACTGATTGAACTTCAAATTTTTAAACTTGATTAGTTTCTATATATATGTTTAATGTTACAAATAATTCAAATAACAATCTTGATCATCTGTTAGTTCAGCGGAATAACAGTGACACTTTTAATAACCGCATAAAATAAACACTTAGAAACAACACAGGCGCTTTAACTTAACTGTTTGGACCACAGAAGTGAGGAATGCCTCAACGCTCTATGTGTACAGCGCGGGACAATCCCCCCCTACACTTCCCTATCACACCACTACATTGCTTACATACGATGTATACAAAAAACGCTGAGGCAAGTTCAGGTTGCCTCATTCGCTTTAAACGAACTATGCCGAATCTCACCTGTCACCATCTAGCGGTCGCTCAATAAAGCACGTTTCGGTTTAATAAATTTGACAGTCACAGTAACAATGTATAATCTTTACGTTATGTAGTTCATACGTATTTATAATTTTTATTCTACAGAATTTTTTAGGGTAGGCATTGCCTCAATTGCCTCCATGTAACTTCGTTACTGATATATATGTGTACAACGTTATCGGCAACAAAGAAGTAGTTTTTGTTAAAATTCCTTCCCGGGATATTTGGCCGTAGTCCAATGTTTTCAACAAAACCAGACATTTCGGCAATGCCATCGACTTCCATCATCAGTGAAAATCGAGTGCGATAACGTGAGGTGGTATACGTTAGTGACCACAGTACTGTGGTTAAGGCTGAAGCAGTAAGTAGAAAGAAGTAGTTTCTATGGTAATATTTCATTTCGAAAATGATTTTAAATATAAATCTTAGAATATGGAAGTCATGTATGGTTCTCCATACCGATATTTACTTCCATGTTCGTTAAGGAAATGGAAGTATGGTGAGGGCAAAAAAAATCGTGTTCGAGATTATTGCAGATTCTGATTGTACTACACTCAAAACATGAAAAAAGTCGTTTTTAGAAAAGTGTCTGTGTGTGTGTCTGTGTGTCTGTCTGTCTGTAGATTTTTTTTCTATGGCAAACGATAACAGCCGCAAATTCAAACAGAATCAAATAATTTTTTGCATACAGTCCTGATTTGTAGAGTACTCAAGACGTGTTGTTTTTGGTGAAGATCGGTTAAGGGAAGGTGGTAGTTTACCTGCCACGTTTTTTGTTTTAACAAGGGTATTTTTTATGGTAAACGATAACAGCCGCAAATTCAAACATAATCAAATAGTATTTTGCATACAGCCCTGAATTGTAGAGTTCTCAAGATCTATTGGTTTTGGTGAAGATCGGTTAAGGGAATAGGGTAGTTTACCTGCAATATTTTATGTTTTAACAAGGGTAAATTTGTTTATGACGAACGATAACTGCCGTACATTAAAACAGAATCAACTACTCTTCTGCATACCTTTTTGAATTATACAAAACTCAAGGTCAGTTGATTTTGTTGAAGATCGGTTAAGGGAAAGGTGTAGTTTATCTGCAACATTTTAAGTTGTAACAAGAGAAATGTTTCCATGACGAACGATGACAGCCGCACATTCAAACAGAATCAAATATTTTTTGGATGCATCCCTGAATTGTAGAGGACTGAAGGTCTATTGATTTTGGAGAAGATCGGTTAAGAGAAAGGGGTAGTTTACCTGAAACATTTTTTGATTTAACATTAGTAAAGTACTTAATTTTTATAAATATAGTATCCTGATAAGAAGCTCATAATAATCCACTGTAAAAACGTAGATGAAATATTTATAAATGAAGGATTTAGGTGAACGGGGTGGGGATAATTTTCTGTTATTAAAAATTGTAGTTGAAGGTGGAGGGTAGAATTTTTTATACGTGTACTACGTTATCGGCAACAAAGAAGTAGTTTTTTGGTAAAATTGTTTCCCGGGCTGTTTAGCCGTAGTCCAATGTTTTCTGTAAACCAGACTTTTCGGCAGTGCCATCGACTGCCATCATCAGTGAAAATCGAGTGCGAAAATGTGAGGTGGTATACGTTAGTGACCACAGTACTGTGGTTAATGCTGAAGCAATAAGTAGAAAGACGTAGTTTCTATGGAAATATTTCATTTCAATAAAATCATATTTAAAAGATGTTTTTAAATATAAATCTTAGGACATGGAAGTCATGTATGGTTCTCCATACCGATATTTTTAGTATTGTCTCCGTGTTAGGGACCTATGGACGTACTAGCCCAAAAATATTTTATACATGTTAATTTTAGAGCTATTAAAATACAATCTATGTAGATGCAAAGGGATAGGATAGATAAATGAATTACACGTATTATCAATGATGCAATTTCTATCAGAAAGTTAGCATCTGATCCAGTTGCTCAGTGGCCACAGCAATTTTAATGCCTACCTCCATAGAATGGGAAAGGTGCAGAGCCCAGCATGTCAATACGGAGACTCTGTCCATGAAGACGCCTCGCACACGTTTTTCAAGTGCTGCAGATTGGAAAGACAGACGATGGTACCGGAAAGGGAGCTCGGGGACTTCACGCCCGAGAGGGTAGTTGCGCTTATGCTTCGTGGTAAGGCGGGATGAGACCGCATCAATACATTTATTCAGTGCGTCCTACTAAATAAAACAGACAGGCCCAATTTGCATCCAACGGGCAGTAGGAGATGAGGAACAACTAGAAGGAGCCGCCCGATAAGGGTCCAATAGGGTCCATCCTAAAGTAATACCCAAAGTGGTTCCAGGATGAATATGAATGCCTGAACTAGAGGTGGGTTTTTAGTGGGTGAGAGTCACACACACACACACACACACACACACACACACACACACACACACACACACACACACACACACACACACACACACACACACACACACACACACACACACACACACACACACACACACACACACACACACACACACACACACACACACACACCAAAGGAAGCACGGCCTCCTCTGATGGTGCATTACATTTTTGCCCCTCTATAAAACAAATATAAGAGTGTATGTTTCAGCATTAAATATACAGTGTTATAAGAAACTGTATAGCTACAAGTCCAATGAATATACTAAATTCAAGTTTTGCGAAAATTCTTTTTTATACAGAATGTATCATATTCAAACCCAATAGGCTACATTTAAGGATTCAGCTTTACTGTGATGTTGTATGACACACAGTTGTCTAAGATTACCAAAAGTCCTTTACAGAATCCGACAACTCACGTTTACATTCATAACAGTAAATAATTTGTATGCCAGGGAGCACGTGTATGGCTGGCTACTCATGTTTCATGGAAAATATCCAACCGTATTCTCAAGTACGTTACAACATAAAGTATATAAAGTTATAACATTACGCAAACTGAATAAATAAAAGCTTTTTAAATAATTTTATTTTTTTATTTATATTTCTTGAGACAAAAATTGATGAAGTTTATGAAGGGTGATAACTTGAAAAATGCGTCTCCGGGAATATGTTTTGTAAGAAGTTTTCTTTATTTTAGCAGGTGTAATAAGCTTTAAAGAGGAGAATATATGAACCAACCCTAGTCAATGGGATACGGAGAATACGTTGCAATGAGGAACTATACAAGTTATATAAGGACAATGATCTGGCCACCACCATCCGACTACATCATTAGGATGGGAGACAGCCGAGTTACCTAGAAAAGTACTATTTAGTCAAATCGATGGTGGAAGACACGTCGGAAGATTCAAGCATTGCTGGGTTGACCCAGTGGCAAGGGATGATGATACTTTATTTAAAATTTAACGATGGACATCAATGGCAAAATGGAGGCTAAGGTTTTACTCCAAACTCTGATGCTATAGAAGAAGAAGGGGGAGAAGGAGAAGGAGAAGGAGAAGGTGGTGGAAGAGGAGGAGGTGGAGGAGGAGGAGGAGGAGGAGGAGGAGAAAAAGAAGAAGAAGGAGAAGAATGAGAAGAAGGAGGAGAAGAAGAAGAAGAAGAAGAAGAAGAAGAAGAAGAAGAAGAAGAAGAAGAAGAAGAAGAAGAAGAAGAAGAAGAAGAAGAAGAAGAAGAAGAATTTTGACCGTTTAAAACGTATTCCCTTTTTCTCTGTCGCTATTAAGCTCTGTGAACATTAGCCCATTCTGAGACTAGCTCACTTGGCCTTATACGCGCTTCACAAAATTACAACTCCTCGTTAATTCTTTCTCTCTCTCTCTCTCCCTCTGTTACTCTTTGCATTTCTATTTAAGTTTAATTTGAATGGATGACAGTTTTACTTTTATTTATAAGTTTGCTACGTCATACATTACTATCGTTACCACTCGTAGATAATTTGTAACTCACTTTACAAAATTCGGCTGTCTTCTCTAAATATTATAAAATTAAAGTGTGTTTAGTATTACTTGAAATGTCCAATCTTGTAAATTTGTTTATCAACATTGCTTACATTGGTGCCACAGAGCAATAGGCAACGTGCTCCATATGCAATTTGTTATAAACATTTTTTATTCATAGTACCGTATTTGTTACTTCCATGTTCCGTAAGCAACAGAAGTATGGTAATCGCGAAAAACACATTGTGTTCGAGGTGAGGACTGATTCTGATTGTACTAGACTACCCTAAAAACATGACGCAAAGTCATTTTTCGAAAAGTATCTGTGTGTTGAATTCTTTCTATGGCGAACGACAACTGCCGCAAATTCAAACAGAATCAAATAATTTTTTGTTTATGTGCCCGAGCTGTAGAGGACTCAAAGCTATTGACTTTGGTCAAGATCGCTTAAGAGGGAGAGGTAGTTTACCTGCAACGTTTTACGTTTTAACAAGAGTAAAGTAATTATAAATTCATTTAAACTTTTTCAAACAATGGTAATTGTTAAAAATAAAATAATTTTGTTGCTAGACAGCCAGGTTGTTTGTTTAGGAAAGAGAGGTAGTTTACCTGCATTGTTTTGTGTTTTAACAAGAGCAAAGTATTTAATTTTAATAAATAAGTGATCTAAAAATAAAGTCAAATTCATCCACTGTAAAATGGTAAATGAGATAATTATAAATGGATGGGTGATTTTTTGAAAATTGCTTAGCTGAAATCAAGTAAAGTACGCATACTTAATTTTAAAGGATAAGATACCTTAGAAATTACATATGATAAAACTATTATTCTATGAAAGTGTAAATATCATATATCATCAATAGTGGGGATCGGTTGAGAAGGGGGTATGATTATCTGCGTAGTTCAGTTTTTATAAGAATAAAGTACATAATTTTTATAGATAAAGTGGCTCAAATATAATATCACAATAAACGACTACCCCATAATAACAAAAATATCTATAAATAGTAAAAATAGTTTGAGGGTGGGCGATATTTTTTTTTAGAAATTATTGAACCGAATTCAAGTAAATGATTTTAAATATAACTCGTAGAACATGGAAGTGATGTATAGTTCTCCATATCGATATTTGATTAACATATTTGTAATGCCGCACCTTCATCGTCGTAGTTTCAATTTCTTTAACTTTTAATCTCAGTTTTCTTAAATCACTGTTAATTATATTGTTATTTCTTAGTACAGGTCACTTTTTTCTTTGATTCTCTAGACATCCGATTAAAAGTTTCTAGCTGATTCACTTATTATATTCTAATTATGTGTCCAGTAGATTTTCACTTACTTGCGAATTATTTGTGTCTAATAAACTACATATGTTCACAAAGAAATGCGGAACTATAATGTGAACTCTAAAACCAGCAAGTAATGAAACGAGTCTAAGGTTTTACAAGGTCAGAAACCATCCAACATTTTTTTATAGGTCTGAAAACTTCAACTTGACTAAAGGCCAGGCCATTCCGTATTGGAAAAGATTAAATAAGATTCCACAGGTATGTGCGAGGATATAGTCTTTAAGATCATAGCACAAATACTGATATACTGTAAGTACTGGATATTATGGTAGTTAGACAATGTTGCCCAAAATCTATTACATTATTTACAGAATCTTAACCGAAAGGACAAATGAGAAGAAATGGGAAGATCTAATGTAGGAAAGGGTTTGACTATTTGAGATCGGAACAAATCGACTTTTGAGTTGATTATAATGTTGTTAGAGTATTGTATTAACTTTAAAGAGGAAATGACTGTTAAATAGTTATAGGTTCGAAGTATTTAAATACAATTTACTGTTCTTCTACTGTCATTTCGTCATCATCATCATCATTATCATCCTCAAGGTTTAAACCAAGAACGGTTTGTTCCGGTCTCAATAGGCAAATATTACAGCTGGTCACTGCGGCGCTTCCTCGGACGTCCCACACCTCCCCGTCCCCTCGGCTTATAGTTCCATAGTTGTTTGGGGACGCGGCAGTCATCCATTCGGCAAAGATGTTCCCACCAATTCAGCCGATACTGAGTGATCCTGTCGAGTATACTCATAATATTCAGTTCCTGCCGTATATCTGTGTTTCTTCTACGGTCATGGAGAGTATACCTTGCCACGTGCCTGAGAAATCCCATTTCAGCCGCTTGGATGCGACTGGCCTGGCCTTTTTGATTCTCAGACTCATAAAGAAGTGTGGGAAGACCCATCACGTTGTAGAATTTTAGGCGTGTTCCTTTACTTTCTGGACCTAATGATTCGCCTGATAGTCCCGTACTTAAGGTTGAACTTATGAAACTTATGTACCACGTCGTTGCTTCCATTACAAGACACATTGTAGCCATTATGTGCAAGTACTCTTACATTCCATACACCAATTTTAAATTGTTCCGCAATACCAAGTCGTTTTTTCCTTTTATTCACAGCTGTGTTCACCAACTTTTGATATGTCCGGCTATTCCTTATTTGAGGCAATTTAGTAGTGAATATGTCCCTTTGGATATGTTACTAGCATATCGCAGGGCAAGACGTATGGTGGGGCTGCGACCTTCAGGCTTTACGTCATTTCGTTATCCTACACTAAAATAGAATCAGCATGACACTATTGAACACAGACGAACTGCATGATATTGTTCCGGGAAAACAACGTATTGTGTGAGGCGTAGATGGCAAGAATGTTATCAAGGAAAGAAATTAAGGAAAATCGTTTGAAATTTTATAAATTTGATAGCAAATTATCCGTACTACTTTTGTGATGACAAGAAAATCGTAAAATTATTGGAATGTTCGCATGCATAAACCACCGCTATTTCCGTTCGTCATTGATGATAATACTGTGGAGATACACTTTCCTCAGCACCACTGCTTTCACAATTCCTTTGAAATAGTTTGATCTCACTTTAAGAAATATACACGTGAAAGAACTTTTTTTGAAGCTGTTGAGATGTGACATGAACAGGTAGAACACACTGTAACCTCATCATCAATATCTTCATCATCAGCTAAAGGACATGCCTTGTTGTGTTAGTTTTACACGTATCTCTCTCTCTCTCCAACATTGCCTTATTTAAATCGCAACTGTAAAACTAAGAAATAAAAATTAGAAGAAAAACCGAAAGGCACTCTCACAATTGAGTCTTTAGTAGTTTGTCGTAAACCCCCAGGTGACTTTGACTAACGCGATGAATGCAATACTAATGGTGTTAATTATTATGGATTTGTCTCTTTACTATTTGTCTATACAATTCTCCTTCAGACGCTCTTGTATCCTAATGTTAGGGTAAAGACATTATTGAAAGCAACAATGGTGGTTTCAAAATGTAATTTTAGACAAAAACGTTTAAAACTTTAAATAAGGTTTAAAAAACTTTAAAAACATTTAAAAGTTTTTAACAAATAATTGTTAGTTTTTTTAATATTGTACCCTTTCATAAGTTTGCAAAAAGCCCTTCACTCTTTGCAAAAAAGCAAATTACTGTTTTAAAACCTTTATAAACTAACGGTTTTGTTTTTTTAGTCAGCACTGTAAATCTTATAAATGTGTGTAATTATGTCAGTTTCTTTTATTCCTTTAGTAACTACACGATTTTTATAGTTAGGTAGGTCTATTATTAGCGTCATCCCATAGAAACTGGCGTTATCTACCCGCAGACTAGTAAACTAGTCACAATAGCATATCCGACAGCGAATTGCTGGAAGCATTTTGTTTGTCACGCAGATTGCAAAGGGGAAAAGTTTAACAAATCAATTTAAATGCAAATAGTGTAGGTACTCGCAGCGGACAAAAAATATATTACATTTCATTATTACGAACTGCTGACTTTGGTATGAATTTTTGATTGGATGTTCTAACGAACTTGTTAAAACTCTATAGACTATTAAAAGAGAATAGTACTGGTATATGTTTCAAACATTTGAATAGTAAGTTAATTATTTAGGAAATGTTTAATAATTAAAATTCTCTTCTGTTTGAAAGCTGCGGTGCTTAATACATCCTACTGCAAACTAAAATAATTGTTTTCGGTAATATGTTGTACAAAAGACAAGTAAGAATTTTGTTTGAAAATTTGTTTTTTATCAATAGCGTATATTTTATTTCTTACAGGACTTATGAATACTAACAAATAATTTTTTAACCCATCACATGCAGAAAGAAAATTAGTAGTTTGGCATTTCTTAAACTCAATGAGCTGATTTCGCATTCACATTTCCATTAAAAAAATATATGCCAATGAAAACGAATTGTTTTCCTCCCTCCGTGTTTGTAGTTACATTTTCCCTGTTTTAAAACTGACATAAAAACTTTGAAGCTGACGTTAAGGAGGCAAACAGTACCAGGTGCTTTTGTTTTGTCTTTGACATTCCCTGACCATTCTTGCTATCTCTTCTAAGTCTCTCTCTCTCTCTCTCTCTCTCTCTCTCTCTCTCTCTCTCTCTCTCTCTCTCTCTCTATCTCTCTCTTTCTCTCTATCTCTCCTTCTACCTCCTTATTTCAAAATAATTTCACAAATTTAGATTGTGTGTGCTACTCTTTCGCCGTCATAGTGTTACTGAAATGAAAACATAGGTTGATTTCAAACTGTGCGATACTGTTAATACTGATAATAAAACAAATATTAACAGAAACTCAAAAACAATGATGTCATTTAAAAATATCTGCTGACATGTAGTTGGACTGTTTATTGGCAACTAGTTTACGACGACCGTGTGAGATTCACATTTCACATTTGTGGTATCAGTTACTCTGCTGAGGGTCATGGAGAAGCGAAATACTTCCTCTTCAGTAAAAGCATGCACATTTATCGAGGGCGCTTCAAGTTTTTTATGTCCCCGTGCACTTTAGAAATGTTTTTTCCGCAACTGTCTTGTTCAAGTTAGCATAGAGTTATTGCTACTGTTTTTTTTTAATTGAATTGTACGTTTGAAAGACTTTCCCTTGAAAAGTACATAAACAAAATATTATCAAACTTTATTATTGATATTACTGTACAAAAGGGAGAAGTTAGTTTCACAAGTTTTTTTTTTAAATCTAGAAATACGATATTTAAGTTTAACATGCTAACAGGGGTACTGTAAAGTAGTAAACATATTATAACAACACACATATTATATTGTAAATTTACGAATTTAGTGCAGTGATATTTATGCATGTGTGAATTATATAACATAACAATGTTGTTAGGTGTAATCGTAATAACAAGAATGCGTAATACGTTTCTCAAATATTTACATTATTTATTTAACAACTTCTTTACTTATTTCGGAAATGACAAAATACTCCATTATTCATCGCTTGTGTGATCTTATGCATGTGACTTCTGATGAACAAATTACATTTAAACAGGTTATACAAAAATATTATTATCTACTCTTAACTATCAATTATTTTTGCTCTCGGCTTACTCATTCAGTGTGGTCATCTTTGTAATTGCTTATTAATTTATTTCAACAATGATTTTACTTTTTTTTTTTCAATTCCTTTAATCATACTTGGCTTTAATACTTTTCTACTGCATATGCATTGTACTTTTATCAAATAAAGATTTTATTAATTACTTTAATTTACATCGATTTCAATCAGACATTGCTCTTATAGCATTTACATTATCTTCAAATGCTAATTTCTATACATGAGATGTTGTTCTAAATTAACAATCTGCATTTACACTACTATGTACAATTTAAATATTTTTATCAACAGTTCGAATGTCTTTCATTCTAGTTTTAATTATTGTATTTCAATTGTCGGTAATTATTATGGTTTTTTATCACCTCGTTTGATGTTGTAAATTATCGGTGTGTCCTCTCCGGTCCTCGACCGTGTCCTCAGCGTCCTCGGGTCCTCTTCCAGGGTTCCACTGCATGTACTGCTTACTGGTTCTCTCTTCACATCATGGGCTGTAGGTGTGTCCATAGAACCTCTGCATATGTGCTCTGCTACTCTGCTTTGACTTCCAGTTCGTCCTGTGACTCTTACAGTAGATTCAAGACAGCATTGTTGACTGACATAGCCTCCAGCGTCAACGGTTGAATTAAGAAAAAGAAACTTTATTAGCGGGACCTGGTATTTATAGCCACATCGTGCAAAACTCGTGTCTGAACAATATCGGTCTTGTCAGAGTTTGTCGAAAGCGTCCTTTCTCCCAATCTCGTTCGATTCACTAATTTCGCTTGACTTCGCGAATTGCGAAGTGTGTTTTACACTACACTCTGCTCAATCGATCGCTAACTTTCATATGTCTATTATGTGTAACTTACACTTCTTTATTATAATTATTCAGGGAGTTATTCACTTTTTTATTCATTGTAATTTCACTTTACGTCACTTTTAAACGGTTTTTTAATGCTTTGTGCATCTTTATAAAATACATACTTTGGTGCATTTAGTTTTACATTATTGTACGTAGTTTTCTTATAATTTAATTAATATTTAAATTCTAACATCAATTGAATATGGGTGGTTAAAGTTCAGGAACCGACAGGTTTCACGCACACAAACAAAATACACATGTACACACAGCTAGAGCCAGGTGGCCAGATATGCGTGTACATGCCTGAACTGTGCGCTCTCTATATTTTAATCAATCCAGCTTGCAATCTGAATCATGTCTATCAACTATAGGTTTATTTATTTTTATTAATTCTTTTAATTATTTTGCCCCAATGCACAGTACCATGTATGGTTGTACTGTCGCAATATTTTAGTAGTTAAATCTCTATTACTCGCTATCATCATGTCTTTGAAAAGTGGACAGAACACGCATGCTTGTTGTAATCGGAACGTTACAGCCGAGTGCAATAGAAACGTGAATTGGTACCTTCCAAACAGGTAGTGGAGTGCCAATAGAGAAATGCAAGGTCTACTAAAGTCACTGACTAGAAAAGTACAGATTTGTTTATTTTAAAGAGGTATTACGATACTTTCTAGATCATAAAAACTTATAGATTCATTAGTGAAGTGAGTATCCTACTAATCGTAGACCAAGTAAAAAAGGAAAAGGAGTGAATAATGCAAATAGAGTAAATATAATGAAGATGCTTTGCAAACGCATCTGACGGAACGCTGGGAAGATATTCCACTTGCAGATAGAGTGCAGATGTGGTTTTCGAATGACGGTGTATCTGCTCACTACGGTCATGATTTGATGAACCATTTTAATAATTCATTCGGTAGGCGATGGATTGGTCGAAACGGACCAGTGAAATGGCAAAAAAATTAACTATTGTCCTCTATTAAGCCTTGGTGGTAAGAAAAAAGGGCCTAAGAGATTATCACCAAGAAGACCGCACCACACGTTAAATAAAAAAGTATGTTGGTCATGTCTTGGGGGCAGTCTCGTGGGTTTTCGTCTGCCCAAGTGTAGGTGTTTTGAAAGTATACAATGCCATTTCTTGTAAAATTTGTACTTACTTTTAATAAACATTATACACATCAGTTTTCTCATAATTAAAATCTCTACAAAGTTAGATAGAAATTTTTATTTGTTCATTAGCAAATTAATGAAGTTATTTTATCCAAAATTTAAAAATGTGTATTTTTCGTCTCCAATTTTTGTGTTTTACCCAGTTGTTCTTAAAAACTAAGATAGAGATGTGGGACCTTTTTTATTAAAATTTGCAGACAAAAAAATATAAGAATCTACCAAATTTACTTTTCACTTTATACCCCACAAATTTTAGTATTTCGTTATTTTACCGTGGTTGCAAAAATCAGGGCGAATTGGTTCGCGAGCCGTAACTCGCTAACAAACCCTTTTCGGACCTATGTTTACCTGAACTTATTTTCCTATTTTTAGCTATAGAATCAGGTTCCGAGAGATCGCCGTGCAATTTTTAATCACCCTGTAGAATGTAAGTGTAAGTGTGGACGGTAGGCTGTCTGTGTTAACCGTTTGGTTTACCAGGAATACGAATCACCCGTCAATTATAATTCCAGAATGTTTCCTATCTGGTTATCTGGTACTGACTTCCACAGGCAGGGGATAAGTAAACCACTTTTTTGGGTGGTAACCGGAGAATCGTCCTATCGGTTAGTCGAAATCCACCGTGAAGAAACATCCAGTTTTTGAAATAAATTATTCTTGTAAATGATTTTAAAATTATTGCTTTACTGCAATATTTGTTATCACTGTTTGTTTGTTTTAATTTATTTGCATTTTAAATCTTCATTACTGACGTGTTAAATCATTTTTACATCAAATGTGTAGCACGTTTTCCTTAGATATTGTACTCTAAGGCATTACTATTCGCATATGCAATCAGAGTATGAATATGGATCACGGACTGACAGCCACGTGGCACACAAACAGCAATACTGTGCTGCCCGTATGTGTTGTCTTGCCTTTGGTTACGTTAGCGTGAGGGCTGGTGATTGTATTGAATTTGTGTACCTAACTGGTGCAACCAGCCGCGATATTGAACACTCAGCTGTATTTTGCATATACTTACTATGTCCTTGTATGCAGCTGATGAAATCTACGTCACTACTTGCAATCTTGATTATACGATTTCCTGTAAGTATAGTAAAAGCAACATAAATGAAAATACAATAAGTATTAAATACTTACACATGTAGTTTTTTCATTTTTTATATTTATTTATTTATAAGGTCGCTGCAACAGCATCGGTCATTAGCGACCAAAAAAATTAAAAAAATGAATTTGTAAATCATACAGAAGTTCTCATACAGCTGTAATAAAATACATTAAACTAGAAGGTGCTTAGTGAAGGCAAACATTGCAACAAAATACACAGGAACTGGTACGATTTAAAAACTAGATTAGATATTTGTTTAAATACCAGCAATAATACAAAATAAAACGATAAATATTGCCCTATATAACACAAAAATTATAAATAAACAGCATGCAGATATATAATTAATAAATAATAACATATTAAACCTATATGTAATAATAAATATAACACGCAATAACATATGCAACTGCAAACAATATATAACAATAAGTGGAACAACAAATCGTGTTTTTAATAAATAAAACAGTAATAACAATCTTGACCATATATCAATCAATTAACTTTAACGTCCTAGAAATTACACAGATATTAATGTTCTTATAAATTTAATAGTCCGGTACCTATATTTTTGCTGTCAACAGAATCTCCGTTATGAGAAGTATTTCGCCGGCTGCAGTCTTCTCATTTCAACTTATTCTAACATCTGCAGCGATATTAAATTTGTTTGGCAGACGATGGAGAGCAGGGCACTCTGAAACGAGATGGAAAGTTGTAGTTTTAGTCGTAAAATATTCGTCAGCCATAAAAATGAAAGCAACGATACACTATCCGTGTGACTACATTAATACATTGTACAATTGTACAACTTCCCATTGTACAACGCATATTTCACAACTCATAACGTCAAATTACGTCACATACACACCTCCGTGAGACTGTATATTTAAATCGTAAACGATTTTTAATAAAATTTATCATCTTCTCGTTCTTCGTTAGGGCACTTAAAGGACTTCGAGAGAGAGTGAGAGAGAGCGAGAGAAAGAGAGAGAGAGAGAGAGACAGACAGACAGACAGACAGAGAATGAGAGAGAGAGAGAGAGAGAGAGAGAGAGAGAGAGAGAGAGAGAGAGAGAGAGAGAGAGAGAGAGAGAGAGAGAGAGAGAAAACCAGAGAGACAGAGACAGAGGAATAAACTGTAGATTATTTCTGTAGTCGTGGACAACTATAGTTTACGTCGGAACGCCTACAAAAGTTAATAAAAAGTTTTGACAGAAACTCAAACTTGGTAGTTGAAAACAACCTTCGCTCTTCCAAAACTTTTTGCTTTAACAGTGTTTTTTTTTTTTAGATATAAATATGTGTCAGGAGTGACATCGTGGAAAACACTTTTCTTTTCCAGGAAAGTAGTGTTTAGTGAAATGGGAAAGGCATCGACAGATTTGTTTTAATAACATTTACCCTGCTTTCTGTATTTATTCCGATAAAATTTTATAAACTCAACGAAGAACAAAGACTGATATTTTGGACGATAATTAATTTCGTGAGGCAATAACTACATAGTCCAAACTTTGCAAGTTTTCATTAGGTAACTTGTATAATCTTGTATATTATTCATTCAATTTTTACCGTCGCAACACACACACACGTACTGGTGTGTGTGTGTGTGTGTAATTTGTAATAATAGATTACTTCTGCAAGCGTATTTTAATTTTAACAGTAATTTTTACATACAAAGAGAATTCACACAAGTTTCATAGAATCTTATCATCAGAGGTTTCAATATACATTAACGAGTATTTGGTGTTATTTCAATTAATAATTTTTAATAAACAATGCCCGTAAAGGATGTAAAACAAAAATACACGTATTACGTAATAATCATGCTTTTCAGCCGAAATTCATAAAGTTATTTACTCTTAAGTTCACTGAATACGATATAACGAGTCTATATCCTTAAAATTACACATACCATCAAAACGTAAATAAACATATAATATTCAATATCAGAGTTGAAACGGAATATGTAACTAGTAATATGTAGAGACAAACAAGATAAAATAAGAACAGAAGCCTCAATTAAAAAAATTAAATTTATCAAAAAAATTTGTACCATTTTATAACATGAAACATAATACATCTGTAATGTCACCCTTGAGTAAAATGTAAAAAAAAACAAACTTGTCGTTCATAGTATGACTGGAACATTAATTTAGTATACGTAGTCTACACATACGAGTGGGGTAAATAAAGTGGCCCCAGTGCCCACATACCTGTGTGCCATTTCCGTGGGAATGTTTAGACGTAAAAGTAAGTCACACGATAGACAGAAAATTGTACTTATCCCAGTAACAATTTATTATATATAAAAAAGTAGATCGTATCAGTTTTTACAGGTTATTTTCCAAAATAATCATGTTAAATATCATCAGATCTCATTTACAAACTCAGTTATAATTTATATGTATTTATAATTCTTATAAAGAGAAATGTAAAAAAATGAAAGCTGTTCAGATTAAATGTTTTGAAAATTTTCTAATCAATCAGTGATTATGTATGCCAACAAAAGTAACTTTTGCACTGTGTGTAAAAACTAGATCAATTTTTCTTAAAGAGTATTTAAAATAGCTTCTCAATCATGAAATATTGCATTACTAGCTGTTACCCGCGGCTTCGCAAGCGAATATTTGACTATTAATAAGTATTTTAATATAATTTTTATTGTCTATGTCTATATGGCGTTCTGTCAGCTAGTATAACAATTTTGTACTCATTAGTCAAATTCTCTCCAAAGCTTTCAACACTTGTATTACTTTAATTTGTTATGTTGGTGCAACAGCCTTTGGAGATTTAAAAGTACCCGTTTATAAAGGCTTCGGAGACATTTATAAAGTACCTGTTACTTCAAAAACGCTAAATTCTTTATTTTAAGTGTTACTGTGTTAGAAGCATTGTATAACACATTAAACGTTATGTTTTCCTCAACCATGGCCTATTATTTATTTCAGCAGTGAACCGAAAACCAAAAACCGTTGTCACCTAACCTCACAAATGAAAACAACACGTACTTTCGCTTTGGATTAAGTAGTAGGCAATTTACAATTAGCACACTTCTTCTTTTCCACATCGTAATATATCGATACAATCGCATTATATATAAAACATCGAAAATGTGCTGCAGGAATGGATAAATGTGCAGTTCCGATGTCGCTAAATAGCTTTTGTTTATTTACTTGTTACTATTGTAATTAATTCTGGTGTTCATGGTGTTGTTGACATCTTTAGTAGTAGTATTTAATATATTTCATTACTTATTTATTGCATCATCAGAAATACGTATAAACATAAATCCTATAATCGTTTAAGAAAATTACAAAATATTACGTTATCTGCATACAAAATTACAGAATATATCAATACAATCGCATATTAAAAATATTAAAAACTGCAGGAACGGATAAACGTACAGTTTTGATGCCGCTAAATATCATTTTTTAATTAACTTGTTACTATGGTAATTAATTATGGCCTTCATGATGATGCTGACATCTTTATACGCGTCAATAAAAAGGCATAATTAAAAGGGCCTAAATCCTGCGAACGGGGCAAAATATTAAATTCCAAGTTAGACAGTATTTTTCCCCTTGTGCCAAAGGCTACCTGTGGAAAATTTGGTGGCACTCAGTGTAACGGTGTGTATTTGTATTCAGTACGCATAAATCCTCAGACTTTGAGTTTTATATAATATGAGATAAGACTGTATTATATAGCCCGTGAAATAATAGAGATATTTTCAACTGTACAGTTACTTTGTTTTTGTAAAAGTAGCTGCAGTGTAGTCAAAAAACCAAGATTGAAATATAATTTGAATAAATGGGATTTATACTAAACTTGTATTGCAACCACTAACACGCAATTATACTTTCCACAAGTGTTTTCAAGTCTCTCGGCTCATCTACAGATGGAATACACAACCATGAAAATTGTGTTGTGTTCCATTGAAGGTAAGGTGACAGGCTTAAAAGCGCTTATGGAAAGTATAAGTGGTTGCGTGTCAGTGGTTGCAATACAAGTTTACTAAAAATTTGACTTAACCAGTAAATTGTGTTTATCTTTCAATTGGGATAGTGCGTTTTCGTCGCCGTAGGCTTTATCCTATATCTGAATATATCGTTTAAATTATCTGCATAATATAGTAGATATTCCATTTCGTATCATCATAGTAAACATGTAACTTGAAATAATATAAAAATATGAAGATAATTTACTGATTTTTAAGACTAACTGTAACGCACATGGGTCAGAATAATCGCTTATTTGAGTTCACAGTACAAGTAAGAACTCGTGAGTGGTATAGCGTGAGCCGACAAAGAGTTAGTGTTGTTTTAAAAAAATACAGATGATGTGCAAACGACGATTATAAAGACATGACTGCAAATAAAAAAGCTTAAAAAATGGCCAGAAAACAAAAGTAAAAACAAACATGTTACTAAGTAAAAAGGAGAAAGTTCAAATTTGAAATGAGAAGTAGTGAGTTCAAATTTTAGAGTCTAACTCTATGTAAACGAATTAAATTTTAGGTAAAAATGTTGGAGAAAGTAGAGTTGATTTTCAGTAAATAAACTGTGCAAGAAGATCAGAACGCATATTATTTAGAGAAATTACCATTATCAAGAAACGTAACAGATTTGGAAAACAAATTTCAAAATTCCTGTTGACTATTAATCATAGTGTTACGACATCACAGAACAGTCTATGCTCTGTATGACGGTGGTTGGCGTGTGGACCCTTGGCCTACCTGCTGCCTCTGCCCCATTGTAATACTTCCGCCCGGGCTCGACAGCAGCTAATTGCCGCGTGAGTTATCTCACTGTGCGTCCAGTATGAAACAATTTTTGTTTGCCTCGCCCAATACTGGTAAAATTTTGTTATATTTGAAATCAGCAAAATAATACGATGAAAATGACACCAAACACGACTAAAAAATTTTCAATTTTAAGGTGTTTCTAGGTAAAATCTTAACAACTACTTTAATACACATCTTCAGTGCATAGTGCTTTATAACGCCCAATTTTTAATATTCCTTAGTCGTGTTTGGTGTCATTTTCATCGTATTATTTCGCTGATTTCAAATATAACAAAATTTTACCAGTATTGGGCGAGGCAAAAAAAAACAATTATTTCGTACTGGACGCACAGTGAGGTGACTCACGCGGCAATTAGCTGCTGTCGAGCCCGGGCAGAAGTATTACAAGGGAGTAGAGGCAGCAGGTAGGCCAAGGATCCACACGCCAACCACCGCCATACAGAGCATACGTGTTTATTGAATGTTCCAGAAGAATCTCGCTTTAATGTCTGTGGCATACGTGATTGTCGACGCATTTGCTAGACTGTACCAGAAGCAGCACGCACTGTGTCAAGGCAGCAATTAACTACGCCGTAGTAGAGATAATGCGTAGTTAGGAATGTTCTCGTCTGTGAACGTGGGTATAAATACAGGCGGCAGCGGCCTTAGTGTTCAGTATTAGTTGCGATATAGTTACAGTGCGGTTCGAGTTTATTGTCGGCCGATTACAAGTGATTACTTTGTGCGTTAAAGTGGTTAATAGTGATGTGTGGTGTTTTATAATCGGGTGGTATAATTGTAATACAATTATGTTTTATATTAGTTGACATTTTTCTATTGCGTGTGAACAATTTTTATTTGATTTGTTGTAAGAAACTGTGTTGTTAATTACAAACTGTTTAACTGTGAAAATTAAAGCTGGTGATTAGTGACTTAATTGGTGTCTTGTATTTTGTTTTCCACTGTACCTACGACGATCAAGTAGACCGTCGTAACAATAAATTAGCTAGTAAAGTTAATTAGTTTTGAGCAATCTTTACAACTACAATAGATCTCAAACAATCACAATGTTACTGTTAAAACAGAAGAACTATTCTAAGAGCTGGACACTAATTTGTTCCAAACCACTGCACAAAATTCATAGGAAACGTGTGCTTAAAATAATTTTTATTTCGCTCTGTATCTTTTCAATGATTTTGTTGTGAAATTAGAAGTGCAATTATGTATGTAAAATACAGCATGGTTGAGTAGGGTATAACCGTCTCTAACGTCAAGGTGTATTACGCTACTTCTGTACACTACTACTACTACTACTACTACTACTACTACTACTACTACTACTACTACTACTACTACTACTATACAGTTGTTTTATATTTTCTTCATAGAGCTTATCACCATACAAATACATTCTTATCAAGCCGAGAGTTTTATACGTAACTTGCTGCCATCGTCCAACGACTTTGCAGGTATCGATAAAATATTCTTTACAATAGGAAATGTCTATACACTGTATCAGGTCAGACAGGTTTAACAGAATGTAAAAGTTCTGTAGTTTACCTCGGAACGTCTACAAAAGTTAATCAAAAGTTTTGACGAAAACTCAAACTTGGAAGTTGAAAAGAACGTTCGATCTTCCAAAACTTTGCTCTAACAGTACTTTGTTTTTTTGAGGTATAAATATGTGTCAGGAGTGACATCGTGTAGGAAACACTTTTCCTTTCCAGGAAAGTAGTGTTTAGTGGCAAGGGAAAGGCATTCACAGATGATTTATTAACATTTACCCTTCTTTCTGTATTTCTTCCGATAAAATTTTATTAACTCAACGAAGGAGAAAGATAGGAACACTGATATTTCGGACAAAAGTTAAATTTGTGCGACAGTAACCACATAGTTTAAACTTTGGACGTTTTCGTTAGGTAACTTGCGCTTAACCAACGCCACTACTTTAACAGTCACTGTCTTTACGTGATTCTGGAACCACAGTCTGACATAAACAATCACGCCTGTCCAAATTGGTCATTACAGAACGTACTGTGTAAGTGCTTTCTAGCTAACTCCCACGTTTTACCAAAATCAGTGGACGGCGACATTCGCGGCGCCGGGCGATCCTCGTCCAACTCGACCTCGTTATCGACTTCCATCACCTCCATTGCATCTTTCTCGACGTTCTCCACATTTGGTGGATTGTCCACTTCCATACAGCCGCTCTCATATGTGGGCCGGAAGTATATGTCTTTGTGGCCTTGTCGATGATGTTGGCGCCTTCTAACGCTCAGCATAACTTATTTTGGATTCGGTGTGCCTACTTTACTCTTCAGTATGCGTTCAAGATACTTTTGAGCACGTAGGGGAGAGTGGGGTAGCACAGATCAGCGTGTAGCCCCGATCAGGTCGGTAACGAGAGTTTAGTATGCTGTAGCGACATCTGTTGAATGCTGAACTATAGCCAGTTGCACAGTGAATTAATTAAAAACGACCGCTAAGCATTTCCGCCATTGTACTTACAGCGAATTACAGAAGTGTGTTTTAGACAAATTTCTTCTTATTTCTTCACATCTTTAAAGCAACGTAATGATATTTTCACTTAAATTTTGAATTATTTAATTGTACAGATGTATTGTCAACGTTGTCAGCATTATTTCAATTCGTTATTTACGGTTTTAAATTAACTTACTGTAGTCTCAGGTTATAAAACTCAGTAGTATACGCGGTGGGGTAGCAACGATCAGGAGAGTGGGGGAATGACGATCAACTGTAGCCTACTGAGTTACAACTGTACAACACCATACTGAGTTAAGTACTATTAAATACTAATGAGTTGCCCTTATTTGTTCGTGATACTTTCCGTGGCGTAGCTAGGTTTTTTTTTGAGTTTTGTACTGATTAATAAAAACTTTTTTTTTATTATCGCGTATCATAATTTAAAAGTTACCCTCAGAGTCAAAGATTGTAAATATTAGTGTCTTTTGAATGAGAAACTATTATAATTTATATTATAGGAAAGATTTTTAGTAGGCCTATATGGAGAAAATATACACACAAAAATGAAATTGCATTATTTCCCATACAAAATACACAGGATATAGTACATTGGCTTATGAACTAAAATAAACCTAATTTTTAAAATTTATTTTTAGACTTAGAATGTAGTAAGGACCATTTGTAGATATAAGTAACATTCTAATGTATCTTTTATCAATATATCATTTGCTTTTTACATTGACAATTTTTTTTTTAGGTTTTTATTTTTCCCCATTTAATTTGCATAAGAAATCAACTGATCGTCATTAACCCGCGGGTGGGGGAATAACGATCAAAGCCCATTTTTTACTTTTTATGCAATAAGAAAAGCCCCTTTCCACTTTAACGCTTACAGTGTATAACTAATAATCTGCTCTGTTATATCAACAATTTTGTACATTTGTTTTTAACTTTTAGCCGTTTCTTCAATTTTTATCGAATTTTTCTCCCTTAGGTGATCGGGGCTACCCCACTGTCCCCTATAGCATTTACATGCTGTGACAAGTTGTCCAAATACACAATTTTCACACATGACTATTCACACACAATTACTCGCGTTATTGTCACCTCTGTTAACATACACAATGTAGATACTCATCGATTAGGAAGATTCAATGACACCTCGCTCAACACTGTATCACTTCGGATTCTCGAGCTACACACTAGTCTCGGCGTTTCTCACCCTTAGCTAAGTGATAAGTTTCTCACACCCTCCCGGCACCGGATGATACAATACAGCGCTGAGTCAGTCCTATTTATAGCCTTTGTTCCCGCGCATTTTTAACGGAATATTCTGTTCATGATGCGATTTTGTATCGCTTGAAATCCTGCCTCTACGAGGTGGGCACTGCTGACCTGAAAGATAAGACTTATTCTACGTGAAAAGTAAGGATGTACACGCAAACAGAAGAGCCGATAGAACTTACAAGACTAAGGAAAGAAAAGAAAAATATTGTTACGAGGCGACGGTCTCACTGATCGTCATATGGTACACACAAAACAACAAAATAAAGACACCAATGGTGTCACTAAAAACCAGCTGTAATTATCACAATTAACAGTTTGCAATCAACACATTGTTCAACAAGATTGTACTCGTACAATTTTTCCAGTTAAATTTGTCCACACGCAATAAAAATAATGTCAACTAATAGAATCTAGCACAATAATAGCCACTTAAAACGCACTGAGTAATCGCCCGTAGTAAACTGAAAAATAAGCGGCAGATGAGGGCTATGTATAGTCTGCAGGATTCCATAATATGCGTTCTTAACAAGCACTTGAAAATTCTAGAGGATACTAAAACGCGACCTTGGCGGAAACACATACCGCCAGGGCTATTCGAGAAGCTCGTAGAACGACACCATCGAACGCACCAAAACGTTCCGCATTACGTAATAATACGTTAGTACATCCAAATAATAAAAAATAAAACTGATCGGGGGCGTTATTTGATTAGAGCGTAGCAAACGTGAAGAGACTAAGCCTTCGCAAGGTAGAAAGGTGACATGTTTAAATATTGTTGTGCAGATAATGTCAAATATCATAGGATTGGTGACAGAACTAATGAAGAGTGTAAGGTAACATGTAGGTACGTGTTTACTTCGTTAGCGTGGATGCTAACGAACGTCAACAGAAGGTGTAAGACAAGATTTATGTTAACGAGGCAGACGCTAACATCAGTGGCAGTACAGGCATGTCTCTGTGTGTATGACAGTAAGCAGTTTGTGTATACATGACTAACATGTTAGCCGAGTAGACTACACCGAAGGTTGCTTATCCGCATTCTGTACATCGCAGCGACGAATATGTAAATCGCTGCGACATACTCGAACAAATATATGCATGGATAACCTGTACCTACTCCACACTGTCTACATATGGAAAAAAGGGAGTGAAAAATGGACCTTTTTGTATAGTAGTTACATAAAACATAATAACAATCTGTTAAATTTATTGTTAAAATTCATTCCCAGGATGTTTGGCCGTAATCCATTGTTTTCAACTGAAACAGACGTTTTGACAGTACCGTTGACTGCCATAATCAGTGTAAAATTTGTACTTTGCTAACGTAGGGCGATAGATGTTAGAGACCACAGTCGTTAGAGAACACTGATGACGACAGTCGATGGTAATGTCGAAACTTCTGTTTCTGTTGAAAACAATGCACTATGGCCGAATAGCCCGGGAATGAATTTTAACTACATTGACTCCGGACGTGTAAGCCTACGAAGTGTATATAAATTATTAAAATTATTGTATAAATAATAATATGTTAAATTAACATGAAATATCGTTTACAATGCTTTGCACACTCATGATCGAATAAGTAGAGCGATAAAATTAACAATCAATTCAATATTTTTAATAGCACAATATATTTTGGTATAATGCTCTGTTATAACAAATATGGACATTCTGTGAAAAAAGACTTAGCCGTCTTTCAAAGAGAGATCCGTACTAACCTCAGTCTTGACTTACATATAAAAAACAGACATACATAATAAAAAATATATTATATTGCTAGAACAGGGTTGAAGCTGACTGCACTGACAGAAATAAATTCTGATTAGGTGAATTAATACATTGGTTAGTTACTTTTTATATAACACGTATACAGTTTATATTTGATAATTATAAACTTATCATAAATAAATTTATTATAATTCATGAGCTTAATAAATCAATAAATTTCGATATATTTTAAAATTATCAATTTAAAAACAGAGTTTTTACTTGTTTTTGTTGCGTATTAGCCACTGTAGACTACATTTGTTCAACTGGTTCCTCTCTTTTTCTTCTCTCTCTTTTCCTCCTCTTCCATATCTCCTTTATTATTGATCGATGTCTCTCCCTCTTTTCGTCAGTCCAGATACCACTTGTCCTCTTCTTGGTTTTTTCTTGAAAACCTTGGATATTTTGTAATTTATTTTAGATTGGCAAGGATTTTTAAATATCTTCTTGAGTAACCTGAAGTTCTTCTATGTCTTTTCCCGTTTCTTTGAACTACGTACTGGACATTTTGAGCTTTTTGAAATAGTAAAATGTTTCCCTGTTAGTCTGTCAGGATTCATTTCTTGAACATGAAAGTAATTCATATGTTTCTAATTACGCCTGTGATTTTCTCAACTCATGTGTAGAGCTCATTATTGTGGCGTCTCCTGTACTGTTCTTCGTCTTTTATTGATCCCAAGATTTTTCTTAATATTTTCCTTTCTGTGACTTCCAGTTTTCCATTATCATTTTCTTGTTCAGAGTGAGACACTCAGCAACATGAAGTACTTCCGGGTTAATTACTGTTAAATAATGCCCAAGTTTAATTAATGGATAGTGATTTCTTTTTATATGTGTCCTTGGTTAAATGGTATGCAAATTTTATCGTATTAACTCGTCCTTTAATGGCTTCTTTCTCTGAGACATTTCTTCAATAACTTCTCTAAGATACTTGAATTTGTCAGTTCCATAGGTTTGCCCGTATTGGGTTTTCTTGAATATTGTCTTAATGTTTGTCGTGATCTTGGTTTTTCGAAAAGAAATTTCTAAACCCACTCTTTCGGCTTGTTGTTTCAACAATTTCGTATGCCTAATGGCTGTTTGTACTGAAACTGACAGGATTGCTAGATCATCTGCAAACGCTAGACAATCTATTGACACATTATCTCTACTATAGCCTGGTCTAATTCACTGGCTGATGTGATTTACTTCAATGATTTTTCCCATTCTCTTATTAATTTTTAATTTACTTGTTTTATAGTATATAAATAAATTTTGTTTCTTTATATAAATATATATATATAAATAAATTCCATTTTCCTGGATTTGCTATGTTAAGTTGCATCAGTCTGGACGATCTCGCGGGCTGCTCCTACTCTTTACACCCGCCATAGTGCTCCTAAGGTGGGACGTCACCTCAGGGTTTCCTCGACGAGGTTGTTCCGTCCTAGTTGCTCCTGACTTAGTCCTCGTTGAGAGCCATCGGTCGGTGACTATCTCGAACGCCGTGCCTGAATTCGTGCTACTAATTCAGTCGCTCCCTCGACAATACACTCCGGACTGGAACTCCGTAAACTTTTCACCGTAAACTTCAGAGTGAATTTGAGAAATAGCGTAGCTCAAGACTAACCAGTATTTGTATAGGCCTACACACATGACGTCACTTTACATGTCAATACATTCAAGATTGGGCAATAAAGTCGACCACTTGCTGGCAGACATGCATTTCTAGTTTCTAGAACTTTTCTAACCACGTATTTTCCAAATATACAGGGGCCAGCAGAGAAACCTGACGGTTTTCTAAGTGAAATTATGACCAGAATAATAGTTTGTAAACAATATTTTATTTCATAATTAAAGTACATCTCAAAGTATTTTTGTTACATCAGGAACTATTGAAAACTACATTTTTTAGATGGTGTCCCTCATTTTCAACACATTCTTGGAGCCGTAACGGTGAACTGCGCATTACGCGTCGCACAACTTCTGGAGAGATTGCCACCACTTCTGTTCGAATATTCCGCTTCATATCCACCATTGTCCTCAGCCGGTCCAGGAACACCCATCTCTTGAGGTACCCCCATAGAAAGTGATCGCAAGCGTTGAGGTTGGGCGATCTTGAAGGTTACTGAATGTCCCCTCGGTGTGAGATCACTCGGGCTCCAAACATCAATCCCTATTTATTTATAGAAGCCCTTGCAGTGTGAGCAGTTGCACCATCCTACTGGAACCACGTGGTTTTTAATGCAATACTACGTTGTTATAACTCAGCTGCAAGAAATGTTGTAAGCATGTGAACTTAACGTTGTGAGTTTACGGTCACTGCATTCCCCTTTTTATCTTCACAGAAGTAGGAGCCAATTATCACAGAAGACGGTAAGCCACACCACACAACAACCTTCTCACTGTGTAATGGTCGTTCAAACAGCTCTTGAGGATTCTGCAACGTCCAGTACCGGCAGTTCTGCGTATTAACGTAACCACACAAATGAAAACTGGCCTCATCGGTGATTACCAGATTGTATAGCACTTGGTCATTCACAATATTCTGAAGTTCATGACAGCAACGCATGCAAATTCTCTTATTCTGGGCACTCATTTTTTGCACTACAACTTTTTAGGGGTGAAAGTCGAGTTCTAAATGCAAAATTCTGCGTACGGAGCTGTCCAAAATCTCTAGGGCTCTTGCGTGTTTTAATGTCGATCGTCGAGGACTGCTAAGAACAGCGTGAAGGACGCGTACAACATTCCCCGGTGTTCGAACATTACGCCTGGTGGTCTCTTCTTTATGGCACAAGCCATTTCCCGAAATTCGCCACCCACAGCAGTATAAAATTGCGGCTCATACCGATAAATGTTGAAATGACTCCAAAAAGCGCGCTGCGTAACTGTCACTGATTCATTGTTTTTAAGAAACATTTCCACTACGAACGCGCGATGTTTTGCCTACCTACGCTCCATGGCGACTGAAATTGAAATGCTTTGAGCTGTCGAACACATGAGCGCAAGGTCGATCACAGGGCTCCATGAACTAATTCAAAAACCGTCAGTTTTCTCTGTCGGGCCTTGTATGTGTTTCCATTAGGTCAACAATAAATTCTAATTATAAATTAACTTACTAACTAATTATAATTAATTCACTACTCACTCGGAACACAAGGTTTTTTATGGATAAAAACGTGAAAGTTTACCTTATAGCCTTAACCGGTTTTCGCTTTTAAAATGACGCTTCTTCAGAGGCTGGCGCTGGGAGCACTGTTCGTCTTGTTCTTGGCGACGGTATCGACTTTGGAAGGATCGATGTTGTGTGTGTGGGGTGTGATATGTTCGAATAATGCGTGTGATTTGAATTGTGTCTGTTCGTTTAGGATGTCGTTTTTATGTCTTTTCGTCTGTATGTAAATTTCCAATTGTTCAAGAGTGTCCAGTTTTCCGCCTTTTTTGTGTACGTGTAGAATGTCCATGTTATTGTCGATGTTTTTGTATGTGTGATTTGCTTCAATGAGATGGTTTGCAAAGGTGGATTCTGTCGTGGAGTGTAGTGCCATTGTGTGTTTAATGTATCTTTGTTTGAAGCTACGTCCTGTCTGGCCAGTTCTACAAATCACACTCATTATTCAAACATATCACCCCCCCCACACACACACACACACAACGATCCCTCAAAAGTCGATACCGTCGCCAAGAACAAAACGGAGACTGCTCCCGGTGGCAGCCTCTGAAGAAGCTTTTTAAAAGCGAAAACTGGTTCAGGCTGTAAGGTAAACCTTTACGTTTTTACCCATAAAAACTTTGTGTTCCGAGTTGGTAGTGAATTAATTATAATTAGTCAAGTACGGACAAGTCATGGACAACGAAATCCAAGAATTTAACTTACCAAACTTTAGAAACACACTTTTCAACATTTTCAGCAAATCCTTCCAATCATCAAATTTGACCTACTGACTGATACGTGTCTTTGAGACTGTTTCTAAAAGGTGAGTTTACAGGCACGTTCGCACACTCGGAAAGTAAAGACAAAGTTCGTACGTGCTTACGCGACAGGAGAACAGTAACCAGACTTCTCATCACATTACAGTAATGTTTACCATGTCAGTGCACTTACTTTCTCAAAGCGTCTGTCACTTTATTGAAAGAGTTAAACGTTTCACAAGTAGCCTACACTTTGAAGAAAGTTCTTTCTCTAAGCACTTTCCTTCATAATTAGCAAACCGTATAATTACAACTTACGAAGCATGTTAAGAAAAATTGGTAAAGAATTAGTTGGAAAAGCGAAAGAGAGTGCATGGAAAGATTATGGAGAAAAATTTGAAAGAGATAGGTGGGAAAATCAAAAGCTTTTCTTCAGAGTATTGAAATCTTTTAGAAAAGAAAAAACTGAAAATGATATATGTATATATATAATGCTAATTGGAAAATACTGATAGAAAGAAACGATATAATGAATAGATGGAAAGAATATTTTCAAGGATTACTAGGTGGTAAGGAAATCAACAAAGATGATCATAAAGTCAATATTAATGAAGAAGAAGATAGAGAGGATGGTGAAGTTGCAGAAGAAAAAATAACGATGCATGTATTAGAAATAGTGATTAAAGGACTTAAAATTGGGAGATCACCTAGAACAGATAAAATTACAGCAGAAATGATAAAGAATGTGGGGAAAAAGGGGAAAGAAATACTTTTAGAAATTATCAATAAAGCGTGGACAAGTGTAGACATACCAAGAGAATGGGAGGAAGCATTGATAGTTCCTATTTTTAAGAAAGATAACGCAAGAGATTGTAATAATTATAGGGGTATCAATCTGTTAAATACAATTGTTAAGGTTTATGAGCAGATAATTAATAATAAATTGGTCCCAATTTTAGAAAATAGTTTGGAGGAATCGCAGAGTGGCTTTAGATCAGGGAGAAGTGTGCAGGATCACATTTTTACTCTGCAACAGATAGCTGAGAACTCGATACAAGAAGATAAATTGGTATGTTTGGCTTTTATTGATCTCGAGAAGGCTTTCGTTGGTGTGCCTAGAGCAAAAATGTGGGAAAGTTTAAAAAATAGAGGAATAAGGAGTAAAATAATTAAGGTAGTACAGAGGTTATACAAAAATAATGTTAATTGTGTAATTGGTGAAAATATGAGGTCGTTAAGATTTACAACAAACTATGGATTAAGACAAGGAGGTGGACTGAGTCCGACATTATTCAACTTGTATATGGACGACATTATTAAGAAGTGTTCACTGAAGGTTAAGAAAATGCATGTTGGATACAGGAACTTGCGAAGTATAGAAGTAGCAGAAGGGGGTTTTGCGGATGATGTAGTGCTAATGGCTACAAGTGAAAGGGCGTTACAGGGTAATTTGAATATATGGAATGAAGTTCTCCAGGAAAAGGGATGAAAATAAATAAGACCAAAACAAAGGTAATGGTAATGGGGGAGAAAATAATAAATATAGAGATTGGAGGAGTGAAGATAGAACAAGTCAAACAATTCAAATATCTAGGGGTTATAATAGACAGTAATGGGAAACAAGAAGCCGCATTAAATGAAACAATTGAAAAGACAATAAAAGTATACTATGCATTAAACAATAGATTTATAAATAAGAAGGAGATATCAAGAAAACGAAAATGAGTGTGTATAAAATAGTATATAGACCGGTTTTAACATAAGGCTGTGAGACGTGGGTGCTATCCAAAAGCCAAAAAAGTAAAATCCAGGCGGCAGAAATGAAATATCTTAGGAGAGTAGTAGGAGTAACAAGGAAGAACAGAGTTAGGAATACACAAATAAGAGAGGATCTGGAAGTGATATCGATTCTGGATTTTATTGAACAGAGACAACTATGCTGGTGGGGAAACATGCAGAGAATGGATAGTGATAGAATGATAAAACAGGTTTGGGAGACAAAATCAGGGGGGAGAAAGAAAAGAGGAAGACCGCGACTGACTTGGGATGGAATGATGGGAAACATTTTGAGAGAAAGAGGCTTGGGCTGGAGGGAAGCGAAGACATTGTCAATGGATAGAGTAAGATGGAAAAAATTTGTATATAGAGTGTAGTTGATGTACTTATCATATATTGATGTAACCCGACACCAATATGGTATAAGGGTATTTTGATAATAAAAAAATAATTACAACTTATGCCGTTTATTCAGTTGTAATCAGTAAGAATTAGTGTACTTATAAACGCTAGTTCATTCTAACGATACATGTACAACACATCACAATGAAACCACCGTACTAAAATAAATACCTTATAAACACGTCATAATCGACTCATTACGTATGTTAATTGTAAAGCAAGTATGAAACAGGTTCCGCTCATAAGTGCAAGCGAGAGAATCAATGTGTTTATCCTCCTGAAAAACATTAATCGTTTGGGAACATTTGGTCTTAAAAAAAATATGTATCCGAACAAAACCATTGTGTGGTCCGAAAGGGGGTGCTTTCATTGAAGACAAATACACTGCCTCTCCAACCCAGCTCCACTCTCACACGTAGGTGGGCCCTGTTACGCCGAGCAATCCACTCCAAGGTTGTGGTAGCCAATCCCTTCGGCGGAGTGGAACGGTAAGCAAACGAGAGATGGAGGTTCTGTCAGGGCAGCATGCGGGTATCCTGATCCCTGGCCTCGCAGGATGATGCAAATCGGCAGCAGGGTATGCACCTAGTGTGGAGGGGGAGGAGCCTACAGTAAGCCAACGGCTGCACACATGGGCTAAGTTAGTTAGTCTAATGCGATCGGGCAGAGAGAGCTCGTCAGCTGAGGTGAAAGCAACTCTCTCGGGGAAGAGCAGCGCGAAATCAAAGTTCCTGGTCTTCCAGGCTGCGAGTTTTACAGCAGACCAGTAACCTGCTTAAGTAAAAATATATGTATTTACAGAACTCATACGAGCCTCGGGAATCGGAAGGGAAATACGGGAAAACGACCTATTGGAGCTAAAGCAAAAGAACAAATGCAAATGGATTCGTCTATCGGTGGCCGCCTTGGGTTATCACCCAACAGGGAAGAGAGATGTCGGCAGACTGAGGAGGAGATGGTTTCCCGAACAGGTCTAAGGTATAGTTCTTGATGACGATGATAAGTTAAATTGTGTTCTTGGATTTCCACTACAGAATCCACCTTTGCAAACCACCTCATTGAAGCAAACCACACATACAAAAACGTCGACAATGACATGGGCATTCTACACGTACACACAGAAGGCCGAAAACTAGACACTCTTGAACAACTGGAAATATACAAACACATGAAAACATATAAAAATGACGTCCCAAACGAACAGACACAATTCAAATCACACGCAACATTCGAACATATCACAGCCCACACACACAACATTGATCCTTCAAAAGTCGATACCGTCGCGAAGAACAAGATGGACAGTGCTCCCAACGGCAGCCTCTGAATAAGCTTTTTAAAAGCGAAAATTGGTTCAGGCTATAAGATAAAACTTTTACGTTTTCAACCATAAAAAACTTTGTGTTCCGGGTCGGTAGTGAATTAATTATATTTAGTTAAATTGTATATTTATGTACCTATACGTATACTTACATACATTTATGTTATTTTCAAAACTGCTGTCTATTAATACATACATTTTACATTTAGAGAGTAAACTATTTGTAACAACACGCTTTTTTACAGAATATGTTTTTATACTCTTCTGTGGTTGTAAACTAAAAACATTTTAACCGTTAGTTAATAAGTTCGGTTTTACCGTAAATTGTGGAGACTTCTGCATATATTTTTATTTCTGCTACAGACCGTTTACCGTTTACCATGTTAGAGCCCGTCTGCATCTGTAGATGCTTCAGCTTCATTACTGTTCAGGCTTACCAGGGCCCTCTCACTAAAAACAAAGTTTTGTGTTAGCTAGAATACGTTTGATGTAGAAAATGATTGAATAGTTTCTTATGGTCAGATGAAATAAAATGAGTATTAGCAGATTCTTATCAGTATATTAAATAAAATGTCTGTACAGTTTATTGCTTAATGTGTTTCGTACAAGTATAATAAATACATTTTCAGATACAAGTCTATATTACATATGATCAAAATTATTGCTAATTGACGACACAACTATAATGTGAAACGTAGTTAGAAGACGGAAAACGTACAGTTGGTAAGACAAATTCACTATCGTACAATGAAATATGTTGAAAAAGAAAAGCAGTAACTTGTAGAAGTTATTTATAATATAAAATAACGAGACGAAATACTCGTAAATCTTACACAAGAGATAGGCTAAAAATATAGGAGCTTGCATCATGTTGACAACAATGACTGTCCTAATAACAGGCTCGTGTTTAATAATCTGTCTCTGTCTCCCTCAGTTTTACGAGGAACAAAAAAGGCTGAGGAGATATTCCGTTGTTAAAGTAAAGAATAGACTTGACAATATTCTTCAAACGTTATCTAAGTAAATTTTTATTGCATTAGTAATAAATTCCTTTTTCTTGTTTTATAAAAATCCAGCTACCCACTAACGGATCGTAATAACAACAGTTTCAACAAAACAATATTCTCTAAGGTATAACAATGCCCTGTGATACACGTTAATGGTATGAAAATAATTTCTTTTAATACAATTTTTTATACACAAATGATCCGTCTCGTGTAACCATATAATAACCAGAAATTAGTTTACTGTCACATATTAAAGACAATATTCAAAATAATTTATTATAAGGAACCAAAATATGGAAGCATAAATGCTTGCCAGTAGTTTTCTCGTTTGGTTGTTCTTCCATCTACAATATTTAGTATCAAAGAAAAAAGCACACTAATCTACTCAAAGGTTTGTCTGTTTGTGGTGTCTCTTGAGAATTTCCATTTTATGTTCAAAGAGTCAACCGCAGTATTTCTTTACCTACGTCTAGTATGTTTCGTGGAAACAGAAATTGAATTTGGTATCCAATAAAAGGATTACAGCTTGCTTTTGAAGGTAAAGCTTTCAGACCAAAGGTAAATGGAAAGTAAATTTAAAGAGAACTAAAACGCAATCTCGTATGGAAACAAAAAAGTGCAAAGTTCTCTTGTATTTTTGAAAGATTACTATGTTTGGGTTTGAGTCAGGTTAGTTTAGAACAAAAGTATCACTCTCAGTACTGTAATGTTAATAAAACTAGTTATATGCTTTTACTAAAACGACAAACACGCACTCTCTCTCTCTCTCTCTCTCTCTCTCTCTCTCTCTCTCTCTCTCTCTCTCTCTCTCTCTCTCTCTTACTCTCTCACTCTCTCTCTCTCTCACTCTCTCAATCTCTCGCTCTCTCTCTCTCACTCACTCTCTCTCTCTCTCTCTCTCTCTCTCTCTCTCTCTCTCTCTCTCTCTCTCTCTCTCTTACTCTCTTTATTTCTCTCTCTCAACACAGCTTATATGTACTGCAATAGAAGAAATTTGCATATAAAGTATTGCTTTAACTCTTAGCGTATAAAAGCATAATGCAATAAAAATTTGTTTAAGTAAAAACAGCATGTTCAGACATAATAGACAATAAGTTACATGTCAAATCTGTTAGCTTAAGTTAATTTTTAACAGTAAAAAAGTTAATTAATGTTGTGAAGTAGTGCGAACATATGCGTAGGCATATTGCGATTATGCGTGTGCTGGTATGTATAACTATGTTACGAAATAATAATAATAATAATAATAAAAAATAAAAGATTAAATTAAATAACTTTTGTCAAACTGAAATTTCTGACATGAGATTTACACCAGATTATGCATACAATAAATACCTATAGAGTGGTAATATTTTTTAATAAATTAAAGAACTAAATATATGAGATCTTTTATAAAGAAAGTGTTATGACCCTAAAGAAATGTAATAAAATTAGACAAGTTTTATTTGCGAGTTTAGCTATGTTTGTAGGTTGTTTTCTGCAGGAAGAACGTTGTCGTTACTGTAGATTCAGGGTGAGGGAATATTTCGGCTAATGAAATTGACTAAAACGTTAGTTGAAATTGTTCTTCGCATCATATGAGGTAGTCTCGCTCTGAACTCAATAAGTGGTCGTTGCCGCTGGTCTATGACGATAGGTCTACCAAACGTGCACGAGCACAAGTCAGAAAATTCGCGAGTAAATTAAACATCGAATGTTACTAGGTATTGTACAAGATTGTCCGCATAGGCATTTAAAAAGAACACTTCAAGTTTACTGGAGTATTCTCTACTCTTAATACAGAGAATAAATCACTATTACAAATTAATTTACTACAGATTGTAGACGGACCCAACGCGAGGACGACCCTGAACGCTGGACAACAGGAACAGATCGCCGTCTATCTACATCGAACAACAACACCTTACCAGTAAGGAGCATCGACATCGCACCGTTCTTCATAAAGGAAAGTGAAATTATTCATATAAACTGTATTAAACACAATTATAACCTTAAAAACAAAAATTACTTGTATAAATTAAAGTTTGTGTAATTGGCATATAGGAGAAAATTATTTTATGTTTGTAAAAAAAACGTTAAACCTTAACAGAGACAGTTAATTAATTTTATTTTGTTATCAGAAACCACATTAAATTATTAGAGCAATTAACAAAAAATTAATATATCCGAGCATTCCGTTATTTGATTACCGACTACTTATTCTATGCGAGCATGTACATCTTAGTACATTAGCTTTATCCGTGTGTGTATTTACGTATTTCCAATGCATTTACATACCTACAACATTCTTAATGCTGACACTAAAACATATTGTAGACGAAAAGGAACGTTAAACTCTAGTGCCAGTTTTCTAGTGTCTTTTCTTATTTATTACCAACACAGCTGTGTTTTAAACAACAAAGTAAATGTGTATGAAAAAAAACATTTCAAAATTTCAACGTTAAGAGTACTTTGCTACTACAGTTTAGGTGTGTTGTACGTTCTTCTCGATTAAAAATTTGTTTTTAATTCATTTTTCTTTTTTTTTATGCCTTTACTGTATTTTAATTGCGGAGTTATAAAACAATTTGTATGGAAACTGTAGCTGTTATATGAATTTGCTTGTAGAATATTGTTACGACTGTTTACTTGATCGTCGTAAGTAAAGTGGAAAACGAAATACAAGACACCAATTAAGTCACTAATCACCAGCTTTAATTTTCACAGTTAAACAGTTCGTAATTAACAACACAGTCTCTTATAACAAATCAGATAAAAAAATTGTTCACACGCAAATAAATGTCAACTAATATTAAAACACAATTGTATTACAATATACCGTCTGATTATAAAACACAACACTTAACTAATAACCACTTGAACGAACACAGTAATTTCGCCCGATAATAACTCTCGAACCGCACTGTAATTTATCGCGACTAATACTGAATTGAACGTCGTTGAATACTGGTATTCACAGCCAGCCGAAAATCTAGTCGATTCCACATACTAGGTATTACCTCTCAACTATGACGTAATTGCTTGCGCCCTTGACACAGTGAGAGCGGCCGTGTGAATTCTCGCACCGTCTAGCAAATGCGTCAACAAGCACGAACGCCACACGTTTACATTCTAGATCTCTCTGGAACGTTCGATAAACACGTAGATTGTTCTGTGATGTTGTAACATTATAATGTATAGAATGTATGATATTATATATATTGTTACAACGGTCGAATGGTACAGTGGAAGAGAAAATACAAGACACCAATGAAGTCACTAAACACAAGCTTTAATTATCACAATTAACAGTTTGTAATCAACCAGTTATTCAACAACATTATACTCGCAAAATAATTCGAGATAATCTGTCCACACGTAATAATAATGTCGACTAATAGAGTCCCGCACAATAATCACACAATAAACCTTCGCCTTAATACTTGGAACCTCACTTGAATAAATCGCCACTTAAACGCACTGAGTAATCGCCGACGTAAACTGAAACTAAGCATCGCTGAAAGCTTATTTATACCCAGCTGAGATTCAAGAATAATCTGTCACTTTGGATGGCGATGTTAAACAAACAGGCGATCTCGAATCCACTAGAAACAGTGTCCTTGAGCTCAATACGTTGACGCGCGTCTGGAGTAGACTCGATGGTTGACGCATCACAAGTGTCACGTAATTGTCTTTCATCTCAAAGCAGCAGCAATATGTGCACACACACACATTACAGCTGGGCTCTGCTGTGATAGCCGAGATACTTGTAGAACGTTCCGTATTACGTAACAATATTTTCTCAATTTATTATGCTAGTTTGTACGCTGCGAGCGCTCGCCTGCAACCTTTATGTGAGTCTGCAATTGAATTTGCAGAATTAGTAGATAATTAAGTTTCTGCGAAGTTTGTAAATAAGTTAATAATTGCTTGTTTTATAGCATACAGAAGGCGGTGAACGCTAAATATTTATGTTAATACGTATTATACAGATATTGAAGGTGATCAATATTTAATGTGATTATAATTAATGTAAATATAATTAATTCACTACCGACTCGGAACACAAAGTTTTTATGGGTAAATGGTTACCTTATAGTCTGAACTAGTTTTCGCTTTTAAAAGGCTTCTTCAGAGGCTGCCGCTGGGAGCAATGTCCGTCTTCTTCTTGGCAACGGTATCGACTTTTGAAGGATCGATGTTGTGTGTGTGGGGTGTGATATGTTCGAATAATGCGTGTGATTTGAATTGTGTCTGTTCGATTAGATGTCGTTTTTATGTGTTTTTGTATATTTCCAATTGTTCAGGAGTATCTAGTTTTGTGTCTACGAAAATTGACATAAAAACTACATCCTAATCGAACAGACACAATTCAAATCACACGCAGTATTCGAACATATCACAACCTACACACACAACATCGATCCTTCAAAAGTCGATACCGTCGCCATGGACAACACGGACAGTGCTCCCAGTGGCAGCCCTTGAAGAAGATTTTTAAATGCGAAAATTTGTTCAGGCTATGAGTTAAACTTTTACGTTTTTACCCATAACAAACGTTGTAGGTAGTGAATTAATTATATTTAGTTAAGTAACGGACAGGTCATGGACAAAGAAATCCAAGAATAATTAATGTGTAACAGTGTGAATGTAAATTATTCAATTATTATTTATTAAAAAAACTTGTAGTAGCTTAAAAACTTACAATTTTATTAGCATTTTAATCATTTTTTCAACAAAGGAATAAACTACAAATTTTATTAGTGGTTAAATAAATTTATTCTACACTCACTTGTTGCACACACACCACTAGTCACTGTGACACCTATTAGCGCTTTCGAACGTACCCGTTCATCATCAGATCTTGGCAGTTGCGATCTGATGATGAACGGTTACGTTCGAAAGCGCTAATCGGTGTCACAGTGACTAGTGGTGTGTGCAACAAGTGAGTGTAGCATAAACCAAGGAATATGAAAAACCTAGATTATTTTAAAAAATGTAACTAGCTTTATCTAAAATCACAAATATATATGCTGGGAGAGAGATTTACGGGA
This sequence comes from Magicicada septendecula, assembly GCA_034769895.1. Lineage (NCBI taxonomy): Eukaryota > Metazoa > Arthropoda > Insecta > Hemiptera > Cicadidae > Magicicada > Magicicada septendecula. The sequence continues at coordinate 26,446,133 of CM068373.1, read as the reverse complement.
ATCTCATTGTAGCTAAAATCAAAGTGTATTTAATAAAAAACTTAATCCGGGCATACTAAATAATTCAAGAAATATCAGCAATAGTGTCATACTTTACTTATTAATGACTAAAATGTTTCAACGTTTTGCCAACAAAATAAATGTATTCAATTAACTGTAACTTATTGGAAATTAAAATACAGAAAAAATAGAAATTTGTTATCTACAAACATTTACAGACATGCATGCTACAGTATACAAATATTTATAGATTACACTAAATTATGTGCTAGATAATCGAATTATATGCTAAATTTGTACAGGTGTATTGACAGACATATTGATAGATATACAGACATATTGACAGACATAAATTAACCAAATTTAGGATGTGAAAGTTTGCAAAATGTATTTAATATGTTTACTAAAGCTTGTGTTTTGATTTTCCGGATCGTTCGCCGATACGATCGTTATATATAACCCAGACACAACAGCTAGTTTTCTGAACCAGTGAACAGTGAATGTTTTAGCGGTAAATTGTAGTGTAATATTTATATTGCTTTCCTTTACGCACGAATCATGCATCAATTTATTGAATGAAAATTACTCGAACATAAAGTGTTTTTATCACGCAAATTTAATTATTTACCAATATGAAAAGTGAATCCTGCAGAGTGGGAAAAACAATTATTGTTCGATAACACCTTTTAATGGTGGAACGGTGTAATATGCGAATAATACATAAATTTAGAGTAATTTAACGGAGATACGACTCCGCGCTTTGTTGTTAAAAATAATTGTGGATACCCAAAGTTACAGCAGTTTACGCAATAACAAAACGAAATCACAGGCTTTGTAATGAATAAGATTTCGCCCTTGAATGCGTTCTATATTCGGGTTGGCCAAAGTATTATCGGTACCTTACAATACAAACCTCTAGTGATATTGCAGTGCTTAATGTGGTTATTACTTAAACGTAAACCTGTTTTGTTTTAGGCTACCGTCGGCAAGGAAAGCAACTGTTATCAGTTGTAATCAATTTCCATCAACGTAGTTATGTTGTTGGCACGTCCCTGCGCAGAACTTAAACCAGTGGTTTCCAATGACGGACCGCAACATTTTTTTAAGGCAGAGCAACCTTAACTTGTGTTAAATTTCATAGTTAAATTTCAATTTTTCATTTAATAAATAAATGAATAATAAGTTTTCCCAAGTTTATGTTTTCAAAACGAAAACGGCCCTCTCTCTCTAAACAACCAAGAAAATTGTCAGATTCTGCTCCAATATTTCCAAAACCTTCTCAACTGCCAAGTCACAACTTCCAAGCTCTAGTTTCAACAGGTTTCAAAAAAAAATCTTAATTCCCGGCGTCCAAATGAAAAAGAAATCTGGGAAACTATCCATTCCCTTCGCAACAATAAAGCGTCCTGTAAAGACGGTATCACCGCAGAACTTTGGAAGAACATCAACAAAGAGTTCCATTCCGGAGTCACAGTCTTATTTCAGAAGATATGGGAAGAAGAAACGATTCCTCCAGAGTTGAAGTCCGCCCTCATACACCCTCTACACAAAAAGTGCAGTAAAATAGATGTGAATAGCTACCGGAGGATTTCACTTCTCCCCGTAACATATAAAATCTTCTCTAAGCTCCTCCTTAATAGGCTCTAATCCCGGCTTGATCACCACCTTGGTAAATAGCAAGGTGGATTCAAAAAAAGCAGATCGTGCCCGGAACAGATCCTCAGTTTTATCAACTCATATTTAATGATCAGCTGACAGATCTAATAATCAACTTCAAACTTACAGTTTCTTACAGTTGTTCCACTGGCTTGTGGCTTGCCTTTCGCACTTACACAATACAAAATAGGGCAAAGCACTATCTTGTACTTAATCCAATATTATTATCAATATGCAAATATCTCTCTGTGTTGTTCGTAGTTTACACTCAACCAATTTACATCACGTATAATTTGCAAGTGGTTTACGTTGTATTACACAATACCCACAAGTGGTATGTTCTCTCAACATGCAGAATAGAGCACATTGTTCAGTTATGTAGTTGTTTTGTTACGTGATCCAACAGCAAGCGTCTAACTGCTGTCTCTAACTAAACTCAGATAACTACGTCTTCTGTACTTAGCAAGTGTCTGAGAATCAGTATTCCATTTTTGTGCTGTGTCTTCGAAGTTACCAATTTCACTTAAGAGTAACCTATGTCAGAATATTGCAACTGAAGTGTAAAAATATTAATTATAAAATACAAACTGTTTCGTATATAACTTTGTATTTTATAATGGTTTTCTTTATTCTTAGCGCTGTTATTACGTAGTGAATAAACATTTGAATTAATCTGTTGTTTCTAACAGGATCTGCACGAAATTAATTGTTTGTGGATTGTTTTGTTTTTGAGGGAAATAGAATAATGCCTTTACAGAAAAAGACAGTGACTGTCTTAAGCTGTTTACAAATCATATATGTTAGATGAATATTCATGCCACTTGCTTAAACGAGAGTAGCTGCAAAAGAAACTATATCCTCCATGCCAGGAAAAGAATCTACTGTACAAATGTCTTACGTATCGTGATTACAAATAATGGAATGAATTAATGATTGCCAGAGAAATCAAAAATTATTTTAACGCTTCTACAAATCACCATGTATATATTACAATAATTTTCTAAGTTGGTTAACAATATTATTATTATTAAAAAATATTATTATGAAAAATTATTATTAATAATAATATTAGTCACACAGTTAAATTCAACTGGTCTTCACAACAACCCAGATCCTTTTACGAGAAAAGACTAACCTGTAAACAAGTGTTTACTCACAATTCTTTTGTTATCGCTCTCTCCAAGCGTTTGAAACATTATTGATGACAGTCGGTTGCCCGCTATATGTAGCATTTCGTCTTGTACAAAGTTTATCATATAAATTTAATTAGTGGAAACTAATGTAAGATGGGTAAGATGGATCCACCTCATTGGTGTAGACTGCAAGGTAGTTACAGTGAGAAAATGCAACCCAGTGATAACCAGTTAAAACCTTTGATATGCCGGTCAACAAATGTTGTTAGTTTCAACGATAAGAAGCTTCATGTTAACTTTGTTGAGCGTTTCAGACTGGAAGCAGCAATCAGTTGAATTATAAAAGCGTCGATGTTGGCTATCCAAAGTCAATTATCAATGCCTATCGTATTATTACAATGCCTATCGTATCAATTATCAATGCCTATCGTATATCGTATCAATGCCTATCGTTAATCAGTAACACGTATTAGGCAACTGGCATATTATTGGATGTGAATATAACATTATTATTTGTTAATGTTTTAGTAACCTGATGTAATTAAAATTGTTATTATTTAAATTCTTTGTTTTTCTCTTTTTATTGGCGAAACAGGCAATTTTCAATTTCAATTCTTTAGTCCTTATTTTTTCTTTTTCTCCAATATTCTTTCACCTTTTTCTTTGTCTCTTCTTTCTGTCTTTAGTCCACTTTAAACCTGCGTTTTTCTCTCTCCTATCCTGGACTCCTACCATTTTTAACACGTTTGCTCGAAAAACTTCTCTTTTAAATCCATGCTTTTTGGTATCCAGGTCACTCATATGTATATAAATGGTAAAATAGTTTTACCTTTTTCTTTTCCGTCTGGTTGCCTTTATCCTATATGAATATCTACGCGTTTCGGGACATATGTCCCATCATCAAGAATGGACCAAAGAGTTATGGAATGGACCCTACCAGGAAGAAAAAAATGAGGAAGACCACTTGGTGAAGTTCGTCAATTATTAAAATATTAAAAACAACTTTATATCCAATTTTACACACATCACAATAAATATAAACACAAAAAATATATAAAAACCCCCAAACGTGAGAACACACGCGATATCGCAGGTGCGCACCACGAAATAATATAGTCTCTTTTAATTTCTTCCGCTGCGTTTATATTATTTTTTTCTAAACCCTTTTTCACTTCTATAATCCAACTTGATGTTGACTTCTTTTCCCACAGATATTTGAAGATCTGTTTTGTTAACCTACTGTCGTCCGTTCTATAAAAATGTCTCAAAAATACTAGTCTTTCTTCTTCTCACTGTTTCTGTTATATTTTCTATACTTTGATATATTTCGTCATTATTAATTCTTTTTTATTATAATTAATATTATTAAACAAAAATTTGGTCCTTTATAGTGTTTTCTTATTATATAATAGCTTAAAATTTCTTTTTACTGTCGATAATTCAGTTTGAATTATTATTACAAATTATTATTGTTTGGGATAAATTGTAACTTTCACTGGTGAACACTTACGTTTCTTAATGTCCTCGTACGTTTCGGTGTGCTGTTCACCTTCTTCAGCGAGGTTTAAATACAGAATCTGTATTGATTCTGTATCAATAAAAACAGAGGCTTATTGATTCTGTATTTAAATCTCACTGAAGAAGGTGAACAGCACACCGAAACGTACGAGGACATTAAGAAACGTAAGTGTTCACCAGTGAAAGTTACAATTTATCACTAATATTAAGTGCGTGAATGAAGAGGGTGAACCACCAAAACAACTATTATTATTTGGTAAAAGTATTATAAAAATTCTAAATTACTATCTACAGATTTTAATATTAATTTCTTCTTATAGTTCTATTTCGTGTTTTCATTACAAAAAAAGTCCACACACGTAAGTCTGTTATGGATAACGTAAGTCTGTTATGTTAAACTGTAAATTACCAACGCTTTCTGGTTCAGATACTCAAACGTTTCAAAGACTTGGCCTTGAGAAATCCTTTAATCATGTTCCCCATCAGGTGATTTGGAATACTCTCTCTGACCATCATGTGCCCGAAGTGTTTATTGATTAGACGGGAATGTTGCACACTAATACAACCAGCCCATTGAGTTTATCCCCTGGAATTCTCTCAGATCTATGGTTGCAGGGATGGATGAATCCTGTAACTGTTGACGTACACCTAGGATCGGCCCGTTCTCCACTGAACATTGATACGGTTATGGATACCACTACTATAGGTTTGCAAAGAGCCATTCTATAGACATTGTGGTACGCTGACAATGTGATACTTACTGCAGACACAAAAGAAATTCTTCTTTCCAAGCTCAAACGTTACATGACTCTCTTCATCAATTTGCTCTACGTCTTAACATTTTTAATATTGAGTACCCAAAAACTGTGTCGTCTCCTAGCACTATTGAAATTAATGGAATATCGTTTTGCTATCTTCCATCACACGATCTCATTTTCAGAGCAGTGATTGCTGTAATGAAGGTGTACGAATTAGATAAAATCCCATCTGGCGGATGTCTCAGGGATCCTTTATGACAATAAAATGGCAATCCGCCTGAAATCTAGGCTATACCTAACAATGGTGTGACCCGTTGTCCTGTACGCGCCTAGTGTTGGGCTGCCTCCAAAATCGCGGAAATTCGAGGTTGCGGCAACAATGGGAATTGCAGAGCTTCATCATGTCAGGAATATCACTGTCAGGGGTTCCCGGATTCCGTATCTCCAATAAATAAGAAAATGCAGGAATGGCAACGACTTCGTACCTTCGGGCGTAGCCTATTCTGCAAGCAGCGGCTGATACCGTTATAAATTTAGCCTATCGCTTGATAGTTGACGGTAAAGAGACACGCGGCTGACTCAGACAGCTATGTACAAACACTATACACGGCGATCTGCGAAACACAAAACTGAGCTCAGAAGACGCTCCAAACCGCACTAAGTGGCATTTATTGACAAGGGAAGCAGATCCCGTTCGAACGGAGAAAACGCTAAGGAGAAGTTTAAGAAGAGTTCTAAAGTTTTGTTTGTTTTACTTGAAAATAAAAATTTCAGTAGAGAAAGAGGGAAAAATTGGTTTGGCCTGTTTCAACCGTAATTTTTTTCTTGTCCATTCTCTGCTTTTTTTACAAACCAAAAGAATGGCACAGGAAAGATAGACAAAGAGTTATGGAATGGACCCTACAAGGAAGAAGAAAAAGAGGAATACCACTTATCACCTGGATAGAAGAAATTTAGACTCTACTGAGGGAACGAGAAATTGAAGAAGATCTTTAGATAGTCAAGCAGCAGAGGAAGATGAGAATTCAATCACTTCTGTACATTTGGTTCCGGAAAATCTGTAAACATTGTATAGACGGAAATAATAAGAACAATATTCTTTGCTTTTGGTCAGTAACATTATTGACCACTCACACACGAACTTATATTTCAGCAATTTTAAATACACTAAAATTTACTATATTAGCAAACTATTTTCACAACCAATTACAGAGCACATATGTCTACTTAAGTTAATATCTACTTTGTCTTTCTTATTAGTATGTCAGAAGCATATTAACGCGCCTGACATTAATAGCGTCGTAATATTCTTCTATTTACATTTGTTCTGTGAACCAAGATTATCCACCATATAAAAAGAAAACCTTTATTGAATCCACCCGGCTGCAATCTATTTGGTTTTTTAACATTTTCTTTTTTTCCAATAAATGGGGAGTTGGCGCATTGCATTAACCCCCAACCTGAAGGACCAGTCAATTTTTAATCAAGTCTTACTTCCTGTTGCCTTTGATAAACCAGTATCCAACTACAAGGCAGCAGTTGCTAGTTTTGTTCCTCCCCGGATATTTTATTTTCCCGGTACCCACCATATCTGGTGAGCATTACCCTATCCGCCACCTGGGGAGGCGCCCGATGGGAGACTAGCAGCAGTGGAAGATGAGAATTCAATCATTTCTGCAATCTTTGGTTACGGAAAATATGTAAAAATTGTACAGCCGGAATGAAAACTAAACACAATATATATTTCTATATACACATTAGCCTATTTCATTTTCTTTATCACACAAAAAACAACCAGATACAATGGGCTTTGTTAGTAAATCTAACCATCATTTATGACCAATACGTAGAGTAAAAATGTAAAATACGACAGATTATTGAAGGTGACATTGCAGTGCTCCAGAACAAAAAAAAAGTAAAGCCTAACAACATTTTCTTAAAAATTCTTTTTATTACAACCGACAGTAAAAACTAATAATGCTGAGCTTATCATTTACAGCATTTTGTAGAGAGCCTATGGATATTAACAGGTAGTCTCTAGTTGATTATAAACTACAGAACATTTTCATTGCGTAGTACTAGGATTTTATACAGAACAGCAGATCAAATCGATATTACGCTGTGAATGGAAAGTATTCTGCTTTTTGAAGATATTAAAACCTTATGTTGTTAAACAGCAAAGGCAAAATACGAGAACATGCTACTAGATTAAAATACAAAAATTGTTTTATAGTATAGTAAAAAATAAAACCATAAAATAGTTTTAGTGATTTTCACTCGTCAATTTATTAAAATTATAAATCCATGACAGCTGTTTCGGCAGCACAGTGCCAATCTGAAACAGCTGTCATGGATTTATAATTTTAATAAATTGACGAGTGAAAATCACTAAAACTATTTTATGGTTTTATTTTTTACTATAATTTACAATGGATTTTCACCAAGTAAAGGCATCAAGCATTAATTATTAAAAATTGTTTTTGTGTCTATGTCTGTGTTATGTACGTTACGGGTTTATGTCTGTTACTTTATATATTATTGTAACCTCTGGCTGAATCCGTTGTGTGATTAGCGAAGGCGAGAGCGTAAAATTAATTGTTCGAAGCTTTAAAGATGATTCGTGACAAAAGAGTATCATGAATCCTTATCACGAAAATAGTTATCACGTAACTCCTTAAGATAATCTTTTTGTGTGTTTTCCCGACTACGAGTTATCTTACCGTGTAGACACGCAACCTGGCGCGCTTGAGCATCCTTTCACACGTACACACACATTCACACAAAAGCATTTAATAAGAAATGTTTCAATTTTAATGTTAATGTTAGTTTTAATGTTTTAATGGTTGAATAATATAATTATAAAGATACTACAATATTATATAATACAATGTGTATATAATATTATAAATTTATACAGAATAATTTTTTGTTTTTGTACACATGGAAAGGTAGGTATTACAAATAATGTCTCTCCAATCTAGAATACTGTTGACAGAAATCGTGATGATAGTTTTTTACAACATAATAAAATATAAATTAAGCCAGGAAGTTGCTTTATTTTAATTAATTTACCATTTAAAAATAATGTTTATTTAGCTTCTACAGTGAAATTGCCAAACACAGACTATAATTTAAATTGTTTCATAAAATGTATAATGCCGGTTGTTCGTTGAAATAATCCTCACTTGTTCCAAAAAACATCTCGTTTTCAGTTTGTTATGAAAACTTTAAAAGTTATTTATCAAAAACCTTTCAAATGTCTTGTTAGATTTACAAAAACTATTATGACCAAATTAATTACATTTTCTGTGTTTTAATATTTTCTTGTGGAGAGATTTTAATGTTTTTTCATTGTTTTAGTTTTCAACAAACATCATAAGTTAGCAATAATAAATTTATCTCCTCTCTTTCTCTCTCTCTCTCTCTCTCTCTCTCTCTCTCTCTCTCTCTCTCTCTCTCTCTCTCTCTCTCTCTCTCTCTCTCTCTCTCTCTTTCGCTATTTCACTTCCGAACTGTCAAACTCTCTTGTAATGTTACGAGCCCATGGTAAAGTTTGTTGTCGTAACGTGAGGAGACTAAAGAATTAGTTACTGATCACATCAATATGCAGACTGCCAATGCCAATGCTAATTACTCATCATGTGACCTTGTGCAGCAGTCACAGTGATTTCGACTTAACACTTGACACTGAAGTGACTTTGTGCAGTTGTGCTGTAGTCACTTTAAGTGGAAAAGATAAACGTATGTTTTGAGATGCACTCTGATGTCAGTAACGCGTGTTTCCAATCTCTATATATATAAGCGGAGAAGTCCTGACTGACTGACATAGAATCAACGTAGAGCAAAAACTGAAGATAATGTTCTCAAAATTTGAAGGTATATTCTTATGGGATCGTAGATGCTCACTAAGAAAGGATTTTGCAAAATTTTAATTTTAAGGGGTAAACCCCCCCCCCCATGTGTGTATGTATCTATGTATGTATTTTCCACATCTCCTCCTAAACCACTGGACCCATTTCAACCAAACTTGGCACAAATATTTTACGCAACGGGAGAACCAACATAGGATAGGTGTTTTTTCCGATGGATTCCTTTGGGGGGTTCTTTGGGGTCTTCCACATCTCCTCCTAAACCACTGGATCGATTTCAACCAAACTTGCACAAATATTTTACGCAACGGGAGAACCAACATAGGATAGGTGTTTTTTCGATACGATCCTTCGGGGGGTTCTTTGGGTCTTAAAAAACTATTAGATCTGGTTACTATGGCAACCCAATAGAATAGATTCTGGTTACCATAGCATCGGTGGAAGTCTCCCGCGTAGGAAATAGCGCGGGAGTCGTCCGACGGGCCTTCCCCGGAGTTCATCCACGGAACCCGGGGAGTCTTAGGTCGGATCCCGCGAAACACGGCGGGGCCAGAGTCCACGGTTTTGATAAATAAAGATATAGGTTGTGATATCAAAGGTGGTGTATGCATCTTAAGAAACTTCTTAATATTGTGTGAATTCAGAGTTGTTTCAGTTTGAATTTAAAAGTGGATAAGTTACGATAGAAGTAAGTTATAAGCGAGTATAAAAAAACAAAGTTTTGATAGCGAATGTATTCAGATCATAGTGTTCAGACAATATAAATGCACTTGCTTCAATTTGAATTTAAAAATTGATAAGCTGAAATCTATAGAGGTATTGTATTGTTAGAATACTGTAAGTTTAGGAGACACTAATTTAACAAATGCCTTATTTCAACATTAACACAATGAATTATAAAACGACAGTTAAATACGCAGCGCGTGCAAGTACTGTAGACATTTTATTGAAAACTAATTTAGCTGTTCGCCTTCTCCCAGTGTTAGGAATCGAGCAGGAGCATCACGCGCAACAGAATTCTTCTCCAGATATAAGAATACAGTTTATGACATGTTCTTAAACAGGTGCGCTACAGAGTATTCCTCCAGTGAGAATGCGAACGTAACTATATAAGGAAGATTATACAATATACAAGTAATATAACGTTAGAACAAGAATAGGTGCCTATGAGCCTATGAATAAATTATGAACCCGAGGAACGCCGGGTAAATCGGCTAGATATAGATATCTATATAACCCAAATACCACTGACTGACTCACTGATCACGATATCTCTGAAACCACTGAATGGATATCAATGAAACTTTGAACATAGCTTCATCATAGGTCTTAGGTGATCACCAAGAAACGGTTTTAAAAACTTTCACTCCTAAGGGGAAAAAACCAAATACTGAAATTTATCGCGGGAATTGCATACTTTGTAAATGAAGTGGTTGACATCCCAGTTTACTGGAAACCCCGAATACATTTAGTCCTGAGTTTTTAATCATTGTTTTAAATTGAAAAAAACTTCGTTGTTTGCAGGTTCTTAGAGTCGAGAAAATTTCGAAGTTCAATTAATTAATAAATGTATGTCCTTTTTTTCTCGGAAACGGCTCTAACGATTTTCTCGAAATAAATAATAAATAGCTGTTGCTATGAATGTAAATAAACAAACTAAGAGTTGAGAATTTGTACAATCTATCTAATCCTATACTATTAAGCGAGTAATAATTGTACAATTACGTACAACGTGAAACTCCGTAGCGAAGCACGGGTATTTTGCTAGTGTTATATATATAGATAATATTGTTTTCAAAACACCGTAATTTTCCAAAAGTTTACGGTAATGATCTACATCATTATACCACAATCACTATCAAAGTTATTAAATGTAGAGAAAGAATTTGCAAAATATAAAAATATTGCGACTATATTAATAAAATCTCTAATATCAATAACATTTTATGACGTTAAACACATTGAAGTTAAAATAAATAATTAGGTTTATAAGTTGAGCTCAATGAATTGTATATAAGCTACATATGTAAGTGTATAATAGCAGACAATAAGGAATAAATTACTTAAAATAACGAAATGACTAATTTAAAAACGTGAAAATAGAAATAATTATAAAGTTAAATGCATGGATAACCGTTTAATATAAATACATGGTATCAAAACTCCTGAGAAGAAATAAAGCATATTCCACAAAACAATTAGCGATATGATACGTTATCTTTAATTGTTTCCGTTGGTTTTTTACTGGGTAAGTAGTAAATATTTTTGTTGTTTTAGCAGTCACACAGTTTGAAATGTTGTATTAATTTTTAAATGCGTTCTTGGTTTGGATCCCCACTTGGTTTTCCATGACATAATCGACATTGTCTAAAGTGACATTTGTCAGATTAACATATTCCGCAGTCTATCCTCACACAATCTACAGAAGACTATCTACAGAATCTCCACAAAAAATCTATTTAAAACACAAACACCCTTTCTAATTTTTTGCAATATGGCCAACAGTTTGCTCTATGTATATCATGAATGAAATTTATCTCAGCGTACTGCATACTATCTCCTAATCTGTACTTACTTTTTAATAAAACGAATTTAGTTTTCCATTGAACAATAATATAGTTGTTTTGATGAGTAATAATACTTCTATACTCACTGTATAGTATCGGTTGATGGGAGAAAATAATAAGCTTAAAGAAACAAGTAGTTTTGTAACATCAATTACAGAGATGCATTGAAAAAAAATACTGTTCCTACGGTCTAGTGATCGTCGTATGGTAGAGTGGAGAACAAAATACAAGACACCAACTAAGCCAATAAAAGCACCAGTTTTAATTATCAAAATTAAACATTTTGTAATCAACATGGTAGTCTTTTACAACAAATCAAATAGAAATTTGTTACAAGGAATAAAAATGTCCACTTTTACAGTACCGCAGAATTATAAGACACATAATACTTCGGCACAATACTTCGAACCGCACTAAAATAAATCGCCACTAAAAAACTGAACTAAGCGTCGCTGAATCCTTGCATTTATACCCCGCTGAGATTTCAGAATATTTCGTAATAGGCATCTACTACAGGGTGTTTCATATAAAACGCAACCCATTAATCAGCCTTCTGTAATATTTGAATTTACCGCCAAACTCCCCTACGTTTTACTGGAATAGACTCGACCAACAATCGAACATTGCGCGCCGGCGCAGTAAACTGCCACTGATACCTGTGACAAAGTGATCTTAACGCTCAGTGCATTGTTAGAGAGAAAATGGTTTTTTCGCAAGACGAACGTGTTTTTATTCTTGAGTCGTACTTTAGCACGCGATCAGTGGTTGCAGTGCAAGAATCTTTTGCCGTAAGTACCGTAATAAACCGGCACCTAACAAGACATCGAGTTTAATAAAATTTACGAGTTTTTGAAAGTCCTCATCGTAAAAATCTGCCGCCTGTGATTTCAGCCATTCATTAACGCCCGCCTTCAGCTCTTCGTCGTCTTCAAAGCGCTGTGTTGCCAGCCACTTTTTCATACGCATGAACAGGTGATAATCGCTCAGTGCCAGATCAGGGCTGTATGGAGGATGATTGAAAAGCTCCCGTCCAAACTTTCCCAGAAGTTCTTGCGTTCGTGATGCTGTATGCGGTCGGGCGTTGTCGTGGAAGAACAATACCCCGGAGCTCAACTTACCGCGTCGCTTGTTTGGATTGCTCTCCGCAGCTTTTTTAAGGTTTCACAGTAAACCTCGGGATACCACGTTCCATCAACTCTGCCAGGAGAAGGATTCCCTTTTCTGTCCCAAAAAAACTGTCACCATCATTTTCCTTGCTGACAAGGTCTGCACACACTTCCGCTCATCATCGTGCACATTGGTGCGGCCATTTTGTAAACAGAACACAACACTGCCTTACTCCATTACATTTTTCCCATACACCTCACACAGTCGCCGATCAATGTCCACCGCCTTGCAGTTTTCTGGTTGCAGAAATCGTATTACTGAGCGCACTTCACAGCTCGCGGGATTTTCAATCGCAGCACTCATTTTAAAAATTATTGTTAACAAGCACCTACAGCAACAAACCACGAACACTTGAACAACTGAAGGTCAATATCGAACAAGCTGTTTTAAATATCAACCTAAATACTCTAAAAAAAGTTGCAAGGAACACAGTGAAAAGGGTGGAAGCGTGTACTCATGAAGATGGCGGCCACTTCCAGCATTTACTCTAGAATTTTAAGTATTGTAAAGTTTGGAAATAAAATATTTAATTAAATACTTTACATATGCCTTTTTTATTTAAATGGAATTACTGACATAGATGGGTTGCGTTTTATATGGAACAGCCTTTAGAAAACACTAGAGCGTAATTGATTGCGGCCTTGAACACAGCGCGCGCGTACCGGTATGGTCTGGAAAAGTCTCGCTGCGGACGCGTGACAAGTGTGACGTAATTGTTTTTCATCTCAAAGTAGCAGCAATGCGTACGACGCTCACACACATTACAGCCGGACTCCGCTAGAATAGCCGAGACACACGTAGGATATTCTGTAATGACGTAACTACACGCATTATATACTCTTTCAAATGTGCAGCTCGGGAACCATAAATCGTGTAAAGTAATTCTTTAAAATAACATTTCTTCACCATCTATGTTATATGCCGTACAGATGTTATATCATAAAATTTCTTTGATAACATCAGGTGCGTATTGGGGTTACTATTATCTTGGGGGTGGTGCTACTATATTTCTAAATTTGATTGCGCTTGTGCGTTTGTAACATAGACGACAGTTGAAAAATACTTTATATTTATACTGGATGTAAAAATCTATTTCTAAATAATTATATGTTTCCCTCGCACTTGAAAACTGATAATGAGAATATAAAATTATAGATAATTTCTCTGCAGGTTCAAAACAATTCTTGTCCAGAATAAACAAAATATTTACATGATTTGATTGTAATTCCTTCACTTACATTAGCCTTTAAAACCTCCTCTAGACTGATTAGCTCAATATATTAGTACAGCTGAATAATATTTATGCACTACTTGAGTCAGTGGCTTTATATTAAATTGCAACCCCCTTAGGTACTGATTTTAATCTTACCTATATTTATTCTGAAAAGCCTTATTACAGTTGGTTATTGAATAAAACTACTTCCAAGGTTAAAATATCAGTATGGAAAACCATACATGACTTCCATGTTCTAGGATTTATATTTAAAGTAATTTCCGAAATTAAATATTTCCATAGAAACTACTTATTTCTACTTCTTGCCCTTAACCACAGTATTGTGGTCACTAACGAATACCACCTCACGTTAGCGCACTCGATTTTCACTGATGATGGCAGTCATGGTACTGCCAAAACGTCTGGTTATGCAGAAAATATTAGACCACGGTCAAACACCCCGGGAAGGAATTGTAACAACAAACTACTTCCTTGTTGCCTATAACGTAGTACACATATAAAAAAGTATCCCCTCCCCTACAACCATCCTTTACATTTATAGTTAATTATTTACCTTTCTACAGTGGATTATTATGATCTTATTTTCAGGATACTATATCAAAATCAAGTACTTTACTCTTGTTAAAACATAAAACGTTGCCGGTAAACTACAAATTCCCCTTAACCGATCTTCACCAAAATCAATAAACCTTGAGTCCTCTACAATTTAGGGATGTTTGCAAATAATTATTTGATTCTGTTTGAATTTACGGCAGTTATCGTTCGTCATAGAAAACGTACTCTTGTTAAAACATAAAATGTTGCAGGTAAACTACCCCTTCTCTTTAACCGATCTTCACCAAAATCAATAAGCCTTGATTCCCCTACAATTTAGGCGTATATGCAGAAAATTGATTGATTCCGTTTGAATTTGCGACAGCTATCGTTCACCAAAAAAAAAATCTACACAGACTAGACACAGACACTTTCCGAAAAATGACTTTTCTTCATGTTTTGAGGGTAGTACAATTAGAATCAGCCCTTATCTCGAACACGATTGTTTTCCCATCACCATACTTCCATTTCCTTTTTGAACATGGAAGTAAAAACGAATCACTATGTCAATATTGTAAAGTTCAAATATCGTGATCATGTTTGAGAGTTAAATTTAGTTGCGCTGTTAATAACTACTTATTGTAATGTACATTGACAGTTTTTGTTTGAGTCATAGTATATTTTGTGTTTTCCTAATAAATCAATTAAAATAAAATCATGATTCTTTGAAAACGACATATAATTTGAACCTGTTGCAATGAAATTACATTGATTGAGGCAATGCAACAGGGAAATATCAACTTCTTGCTAAAAACCACATACTCGAGTTACTTTACATAAGATAGTGCTGTATTTATAAAAGGTATGGCTTATTGGGAAAAGCCTTATATTTTTGAGTTTTCTAGTGCATCAAAATAAAATTTACCTTTGTGTCACTTTTTTTTTAAATTTTTCATATACCGTGCGCTCTTTTATTTGTAATGATGTAAAATATTATTTGGTTGAAAGTCTCTTTGTCCCTATGGACGTTCTTCTATGTACTAGGTAGCGCTTTTTCCTATACAAATAACCCATATATTTCTGAGATAACATTGGATGAAAAACAAGTGTTCTGTTTGACTTTATAACAGCATAGTACTTTAAACTCATTTGGACACGTACGAGATAAATTGTAAACATTACAAGAGGCAATGTAATGCGCAGTTAGCGTTCGATTATGTAAATTAAATCTGTCTTCAAAGAGAAATTCTAAGCTTGATGAAGCAAAATCATTGTCGATGTTAATTAGGTTTCTATAATGATGAGATAAGAACCACTCTGAGAGTATAATGTCTTTGTCTTCACTATACTTACGTTATGTAGATATGGGCAAAGTTCATGGACGTAAACAATATAATTCCATATAGCATATTTATATACCTCAGCCTTATGATAGGTCAAAATTGTATCATATTAAAGCCTAACAAATGTCACTCCTTTCTTTAATCGTTAAAATTTAATTAAATATTTTTAAGTCTGTATAGATGAATGAAAATATACGGCTAGTAATTTTTTCGCTGAGGAAATTCGAGATAAAAGTACTTCCACTTTATTGTAGGGTCGAGTTTATCAGAAGACTGTGTGTGTACGTATTTAATTGCTCATTACGACCGTAGTTGCCGACATGAATTTAACAAAAGCACTGAAAACAGAAACAGCTACTTAACTTAAGCTGGCACTTCTGCAACCTTACATTGCATGCAATGGCTAGAAAGTTTCTGAATATTAAAGCCAAATTACTGATTTCCATAAATGAGTCTGTTAAACCATTATAACATTTATAAGACTCCAAAGTCTGTACATTTATTGCCGCGTTGATAACACTTAAATATTAAACATAAAAACTTACTAAACATGCACATAAATATTATATATTATTATAGTATTTGTATTTTAGTTTAGTTGTCTCCAAGTCGCTTATATTAATATAATAGATGCTGCAATTAAAAGATTAAATGGTTCCGTTGCACAGAATGAAGCAAGGGTTTTTATCAACAACAAACTCAATAACGTAATTAATAGTAATAAATGTAAAAGTCAAAACAATTTTTTAAAAAGTAAATATAAGCAGGATATCATGAATCTTAAAACCATAAAAAGTAAACTTGAGATAAATGATGCAATTATAAGTAAGGCAGATAAGGGTGACACATTGGTGGTCATACAGAAAAGAGAATATACTCAAAAGGTATTTGATTTCATAAATAATAATAATATTAAGAAAATAGACCGGGATCCCACAAAGGCTTATGTAAAAACTTTGAATAACACAATTAATCAATGTAATTTGTTGTTAGATGAGAAAACACGCAGATATTTAAAACCAATTAATGCGACGGCACCAAAATTCACAGGACTACCCAAAATCCACAAGGAAAGTACACCAATCAGACCAGTAATAAACTATACCACAGCTCCCGGATACAAAGCTGCTAAATTGTTAGAGACTTTAATTAAAAATAATATCAGGATAGCAAATAATTACAGTATAAAGAACAGTTATGAGTTTGTTGAAAAAATTAAAAAGATAGAAATACTACCACAATATAAATTGGTATCGTTAGACGTAACTAATTTGTACACTAATATCCCCGTGAGGGAAACTATAGAAATTGTAAATAACAATTTAAAGGAAGTAGCTCAACTTAGCATGCAAAAAATCAACGAACTTATAAAACTCCTTACAGTCGTCTTAGAACAAAATTACTTCACATTTGACAACGGGTTTTTTACACAAGATGACGGTCTGGCTATGGGTTCGCCACTGTCAGGACTATTAGCTGATATATATTTAAATTATTATGAGAATATAAACATAATATCTAATAAATTATACAAGAATAAAATCATTTTTTACTGTAGATACGTCGATGATACGTTTATGATATTTAATGGAACAAAAAGACAAATATAAAACTTAAATAATCACATAAACAGCATACACCATAAGATTAAATTCACATCTGAAATAGAAGAAGAAAATCAATTAAATTTCTTAGATTTAACCATTTTAAAAAACGAAGGAAAACTTCAATTTAAAATCTATAGAAAGGCCACAACAACGGACATCACAATTCATGCCGATTCATATCATCCCACCTCGCATAAAATGGCAGCTTACAATAGTTTTGTGCACAGATTGCTAACTATACCGTTAAGTGAAAAAGACTACAATGAAGAGGTTAATACCATCAAATAAATAGCAGCGGCTAACGGATATAAAAGTTCATTAGTGGATAAATTAATAAGTAAACACAAAGAGAAGAAATTAAAAAAGTCGAACAATGATAACACACTTCCAGTTAATAAATACATATCTGCAGATTACACAAATATTTTACCAAATATTTTAGTTAACGAACTCAAGAAACACCATGTAATTGTAACTTTCCGTACAAATAACAGCATTCAGAGGCTTCTTAGCCGGAAGAACAGTATACCAGAAAAAAAAAGAACCGGCGTATACAAGATGAATTGCAGCTCATGCGATATGTTCTACATAGGCCAAACAGGCAGACCGTTTGAAGAAAGGTATAACGAACATCTTTCCAGAAGGGAATTGCATAAAACAACATCTAATTTTGCCAGACACCTGATGCTATGTAATCATAACTACAGTGATTTTGAGACAAATTTCCAGCCCTTGCATTGCTGCAGGAAAGGAAAATACATGGACGCACTTGAGGAATATGAAATTTATAAAGCCGTCAAAATCAACAGTGATTATGTCTTGAACGATAAACTTACATTTTCACATAACATATTGTACGACACGGCAATACTTGCACACGGGCGCCGGTAAATAGAAAGTTACAGTACACACGGGTTATAATATACAAAACAGGTCTATCAGTGGCTATATAACAGTGAATCAGTCGATAGATAAGAGTCGATCGATAATGTCCACGCGAGAAACATAAAATTTCGTGTTCGCGTATGTGATTTTCCACTGTCGTAAAAGTGCACTTTTACCGTAATGATTTTGGTATTTTTAATTTTTTAACGATCTCTAATGAGTGATTAAGATTTCTGAAGATGGCAATTCGTTGCCGAAACGCGTCATAAGACAAGAAAAACGAAGTCGCACGACGGATATCTGGTAAATATCTATTATATTATAGTATTTGAGAAAAAAAATAATTACTATCAATGGAGGTTCAATGTTTGTTTTTATATAAATTGTACAAGTTTACATTTAGAGTATTTCATTGGATACATGTAGTATAAAAATAAGTTTTTAATAAATATTTTTACTCCGGTCTTCCTTATCTTCGTATGGTACAGTGGAAAACAGAATGAATACAAGACACCAAGGAAGTCACTACAAACCAGCTTCAATAATCACAATTAATAATTCCTAATCAAATCCTACAATAATTTCAGCTATAGATTTGTCTGTACGCAATAATAATGTCAAATAATAGAGTTCCACACAATTATTAACACAATAACACTTCACACAATGCTTAGACAAACACTAGATCCTTGCTGAGGAAAATCGCTCACGTAACTGAACACTAAGCGGCAGCTGTCGTTGTTTAAATATATCGCACAAGTATTCCAGAATAATCCATTATACGCGTCAACACTACTCGAAAACACTAGAGCGTAATTGATTGCTGCCTTGAACACAGTGCGTGACCGGTGAGGTCTGGAACAGACTCGATCGTTGACGTAAGTCAAGTGTCATGTAGTTGTCTTTCTTCTTAAAGTAGCAATACGTACGCATACAAACATTACAGACTGGTTTGTTAAATCTGTCACAAGCAGATGCATTGTGTTTGTGACTAGTATACGTAGGAAATGAAAAAAAGAGAACATGAAAGATACAAAATTGGTTAAATAGACTGGTAAAACCGACATAAGAAATATGTAAATTTGTTTTATACAATAAGATTATTAGACATTTGTTTGGGGTACCCGAGAAACATGTAGAGCGTTCTCTAAAACGTAACAATATATAATTCTTCGGAATCAGAGATCTAAACACCTCATTATAATACAGTGATGGTTAATGTAGACTATATAACTTGCTATTTAACAATTTTAATTTTTACAATTACATTATATAACAAACGAAGTATTGAGAAATTTGTGATGACTATTATGAATCAGCACGATCTTAAACTTAAAACAGTTGTTTGCCTCTCCTTCACACTTTCAAAACGTTTATTATTGTCTTTAATCAAGACCACAAATTGACAAGCCAGAAGGCTGTTGGGCAAATTTGGCGTTCCAAATTACTCTTCGTGAAGTTGTACACCTTAATTACTTCCCCTGAAACACTAATTATGGAGATAGAGGCAGCGCTGCTAGCGACTGTGTGTAACGCCTAAGTATACTACAATCTGTTATGTTCACAGCTACGTGACTATTCCCAAATCGTTATAGATGCGGCAATGACAGGCTCATATTAGACAGCAGCCATTGGATAATATATAGCGTTACCAATAACACAGGGAATCACCAGGCACAGGTTAAGCTGTCTGTCTCGACAAAAATTAGGAAAAATTTCCTTTAACCAAATAAAATTTTAATAAAAAAGTTGATATTGTAAAAACCATAGCAGAAAATAACGGTTGTGGCAAAAGAATAATAGAATGTTTAATTAAAAAAAAAAACAGAAGAGAATTAGTTAAAAGAATTTTATTCTATATAGCCAGATCAGGGTAACAAAAAATTTCATTTAACACATTACATTCCGTTTGTGACAGATAGAATCAATAATAGGTTAATAAAGCATGGTCTTAACACGGTCGTAATCGTTTTTCGTTACTACTAAACAATAAAGAAAACATACTATAGAAAACGGAGTTTATAAAATACACTGTGCAGAATGCGATACTATTTATATCGGACAATGCAGCCGTGCTCTAAAACATCGCACTTCGGAACATACGAAATCGATTTTAACTAATTCAGCCATTTACAGCCGTTTTACAGATCATTGCTTACAACACAATCACTTCATAGATACAAAAAACATAACACTACTCCACAACATACAAAAATGTAAGAAAATGGGTTTATTAGAAATTCTAGAAATTTGAAAAGCAATCAAAAGTAAAAAAAATTTAACAAACGAACAAACTGAATTCTGTGTATCGTCTTTATTAAATGTTGTTATTTAATTTAGTTGATTTTTATATTTTGACTTCCGATTACACTTAGTTTTTACAGACACTTGACCTTCAGCTTCTTTATCCCCTCCAGCATACACACCCCACACACATGCCCGGCTACATACCCTAAACACATGTTCACCACCCTCACTTCTTTGTTTAATTGTTTCTATGATCTTTCTGAGAATACTTTAATAACCTGAAACAGATGTCAGAGGTAAGTAATAAACTGTGAAACTTACCAAGTGTTTGTATATTTGTTTTAAACCTTTGTATTAATACGTTTCATCAAGTGCCCAAGATTGTTACAACGGTCTCATTGGTCGTCGTCTGGTACAGCAGAAAAAAAACACAGACAACAATGAAGCCATTAATAACCAGCTTTAATCAGTGACAATGTCAAATCAACAAGGTACTTTCATACAATAATTCAAAGTTAAATTTTTCCACACGCAACAATAATGTCAACTATTAAGAGTTCCGCACTAATTATAACACAACTATCACTTTCCGTAACGACCACTTGATCTGCACTGAAGAGATCGTCGCACTGTTACTAATTCCTAAGCAGCCGCCGCTGCTTATATATAGCCCGCAGATGTTCTAGAATAATATTCCACAATTTGAGTCGTTAACAAGCACTTGCAAGCTGTGGAGGGTCTGGCACTTGTACGGCCTTGACAGAGACACGCACCTGCTCGGCTAGCGGAGACACGGGTAGAGCGACACTCTCGACTGTACGAGAGCGTTCCCTCGTAACAATATGTTTTCTAATTATGGGTAGAAAACTACTGACTTGGAAAACAAAGTTTTGCACTTTGCCTCATTGCCTGAACCAGTTTTCGCTTATTATAAGCTTCGTCAGAGGCTGCCACTAGGAGCGCTGTCCGCCTTGTTCTTGGTGACGGTGCCGTCGTTTGAAAGATCAAACTAAAGACTACAAAGACGAACTAAACACAATAAAATATCTAGCAGAATCTAACGGACACAACAGAACAATAGTCAATAAACTCCTACACAAAACAAACAACAGACCAAGACAGAAAAAACAAATTCATAACACTAACATACATCAAAACCACACTGAGAAGATAGCCCGCAAATTTAAAAAAGCACCATACAGAATTGCATACAAAACTACAATCAAAACAGAACACACACTATCAAAACACTCACACAAAGAGAAAAAACAAATTTGGTCTACCTGTTGTTTACAAACTAAACTGCTCAGATTGCAACAAATTCTACATAGGCCAGACAGGACGTTGTCTCAGACAGAGATACATTGAACACACAAAGGCACTACACTCTACTACCGAATCCAACTTTGCAAGCCACCTCACTGATGAAAACTACACATACACAACAATCAAACGTAACATGGATATTCTACACGTACACACAAAAGACCAAAAATTAGACACTCTTGTACCACTAGAAATATACATAAAACACATAAAAACGACATCCTAAACGAACAGGCACAATTCAAATCACACGTATTATTCCAACGTATCGCATCCCACACACACAACATAACTACGGCGCCGTCACCAAGAACAAGACGGACAGCGCTCCTAGTGGCAGCATCTGACGAAGCTTATAATAAGCGAAAACTGGTTCAGGCTATAAAGTAAAAATTTGAGATTTTTACCAATAAAAAACTTTTTGTTCCGGGTCAGTAGTGTTATACTTATAATTAATTAATCAAAGGACACGTCATTGACAACAAAATCCAAGAATACGTTTTCATTTAAAACGTTAGTATAATATGTAGCAAAATATGGTCTAATAAATCCCAGCCTGAATGTTATAATTTTTATGCACAATAAGGTCTAATAAATCCCAGCCTGAATGGTATAATATTTAACATAATAAGGTCTAATAAATCCCAGCCTGGATGGTACAATATTTAGCAGAATAAGGTCTAATAAATCCCAGCCTGAATGGTAAAATATTTAGCAGAATAAAGTCTAATAAATCTAAATCCTAGCCTGAATGGTATAATATTTAGCAGAATAAGGTCTAATAAATCTAAATCCCAGCCTGAATGGTATAATATTTAACAGAATAAGATCTAATAAATCCCAGCCTGAATGGTATAATATTTAGCAGAATAAGGTCTAATGGAACACAGGCTGAATGGTATAATATTTTGCAGAATAATGTCTAATAAATTCCAGCCTGAATGGTATAATATTTATCAGATAAGGTCTAATAAATCCCAGCCTGAATGGTAAAATATTTAGCAAAATAAAGTCTAATAAATGTAATCCTATCCTGAATGGTATAATATTTAGCAGAATAAGGTCTAATAAATCTAAATCCTAGCCTGAATGGTATAATATTTAACAGAATAAGATCTAATAAATCCCAGCCTGAATGGTATAATATTTAGCAGAATAAGGTCTAATGGAACACAGGCTGAATGGTATAATATTTTGCAGAATAATGTCTAATAAATTCCAGCCTGAATGGTATAATATTTAGCAGAATAAGGTCTAATAAATCCCAGCCTGTATATACGAGGGACATTCAATAAATAAAGAGACAAATTGATCTAGAGAAAAAACGGTTGGCAGGAAAAATTAGGTGCTTTCAGGACTTCATGCTGGCATCTCTGGGATGATCTCTGAGCAGCTGTTTCATGAAAATTGTTTTGCTTATAACCTCAAAATGTCATTTATCAATGGCAAGTCCGCTAGAAGTTTCCACGTTAGTTGAACAACTTTCAGTGATTCGATTTTTACTTTCTGAAGGTGAAAACCCCTCTAATATCTATTCTAGAATGACTAAACAGTATGGTGAAACTTGCATGAATCGCGGAAATTTTTATAAGTGGGTGGATCAGTTTAAAAACGGTCGAACCTCAGTGACAGACGAACAGCGATCTGGACGTCCAAAGGAAGTTTCAACTCCTGCGCTTGAATCTCGAATAGACAATATGATTCGTGAAGACCGTCGTATTACAGTTGAACAAATGGCTGAAAATTTGCAAGTAAGTGTTGGTACAGTTTATAGCATTATCAGTGACAAGCTTAGGTACCGCAAGATAAGTGCAAGATGGGTTCCAAAAGAGTTAACGCAACAACAGAAGGACAACAGACTCAGAGTGTGCACAGAGCTGAAGCAACGCTATTGGCTGGGAGACACTACCACACCCCCCGTATAGCCCAGACTTGGCACCATCAGATTTCCACCTGTTTGGCCCACTCAAGGAATCGCTACGTGGTAAGAAATTCAACAACAACGAAGAAGTCAAAAAATTTGTGGGAGACTGGTTCAAACGTCAAGATAAGGAATTATTTGCTGCAGGCATAAAAAAGCTGATTCATCGTTGGGACAAGTGTATTAGTGTTGGGGGGGGGGGATTATGTTGAAAAATAGGAAAATTGGCATTTTGTAAAAATACACCATTTTTTCTCTAGATCAGTTTGTCTCTTTACTTACTGAATGTCCCTCGTAAATAACTGCCACTGTATAACTTGTACATAACACATATTATAATATCATCGTAGGTTCTAAAAAGCCAAGACAGAGGTAAAGTTAAAAAAAAATATTGAAAAATTCTCTAAACAAAACTTCTCTATAATGTTTCAAGGTGTTTTAAACACCAAACTTAGACTTGATTTCAGTAGACCCTAATTCATCTCTAATCATAGTTTAATGTTTGCATACAGACTTAGCCAAGTATCTAAAAGCCCAGTAATGTGGTAATACCGTGGATATAGGGCTTGTTAGCAAAGCGTTTGGTTAACAAACATAACACAAGTAACAATTAAAATGAGGTTCTCGCCACCGACACCCGGAAGGTCGAACTGTAATCCTCGCGTCTCCCAAGGCAAAACAATTAGAGGTGTAGTTTGCCAGATGTTAGACGTAATAATAGCAAACTCTTTGTTAAACTAAATATCCCATTGTTTTAACGGTTTACCTACCAGCCAGTTATGAAACACGTCAGATCTCATTACCCTGTGCAAACAATTAGCTTCTGATACAAATGTAAACTAAACAATGACTTTCTTTTGTCTTTCCTTTTTTTTACTGTTGAATGAGCTACCAACTAGAGCACTGCGACAAAGTTACCAATAGTATTGCTTACCTTTATTTGTATCGACCTGCAAATAATGGTACTGTATTTCACTCGCAAACTCATAATTACTGGTTATAAACAGTAGCTCATCTTTTTTACGTATGTAGTTAGTTATTCTGTAATGTGTTCGTAACAATTAATAAGTAAACCATATACAATTCTTATTAACATAAAAATACAACAGTAACAAAGCAATCAGTTATTTTAAATTTTTAACACTTTGATAAAATGTTCATCGTATTGTTCAAGATTAGATTACTTCTGCAAGTCTGTTTTGATTTTTATCAGTATATATATATAACATCCTGATTTCTTCCTATACTAATGATATAGTTACGACATTACAGAAACTTCTACGTGTTTCTCGGCTATTCCAGTGGAATGCGTCCGTAATTTTGTGTGTGTACGTGATCTCAACATGCGTTAGCCAGACAGTGTCAGATTCGCCGGTCGCGCGCACTGCGTCAAGGCCGCCAGCAATTATGCTCTATTCTAGCACTGACACGTAGTATGGAAGATTCGGGAATTTCAGCGGGGTATAAATATAAACATTCAGAGACGCTTAGTTCAGTTCTAGTGGCGATTTATTCCAGTGCGGTTCGTAGTGGTGTGGCAAAGTGTTATGTGTTTTATAATTGTGCGAGACTATATTAGTTGACATTATATTGCGTGTGAACAGTTTTTATTTGATTTGTTGTAAGAGACTATCTTATTGATTACAAACTGTTTAATTGTGATAATTAAAGCTGTCGGTTAGTGACTCAATTGCTGTCTTGTATTTAGTTTTCCACTGTAACATACGACTATTAACAAGACCGTGGTAACAATATCATTAAAATATATAAATTATACACGCCCTAAAATAAAAATAATTGTTCAGAAGTAATTTAAGTCAATATTGAATATATAATAAAATACAAATACTCTAATAATTTGGAATAATCGAGAGTTACTTGACGACAAAAAAGTTACGAAAGGAAATTAAAAAAAAAAGTAATTAGCACGTCGCAAAATATCCATCACAAATAAGACGTAGAAAAGACTTATTAAATAAGGTTAGATCTTTCATAAACAGATGAATTGTGTTTATGACTAGTATACGTAGAAAATAAAAAAAAGAGAACACGAAAGATACAAAACTGGTTAAATAGACTAGTGAAACCGACATAAAAAATATGTAAATTTAATTTATACAACAAGCTTATTAGAGATTTATCAGCACATGTTACAAATATATAGTAAGCTATATAATAAATGGTAAAGAACCGTGTATGGACTTTATTTACATGTATTTACAGCAGAGTAAGAGGAAAACGTGATGAAAGCTGCAGGATTCTCGGAACAGCTCAATAAAGGTGATTGACAAAGAGCAATGTATTCTTCATGAGTAAAATAAGTGTGTGTGTGTACAGTCGTAGTTCAAGGATTTCCAAGTACAATTAAATCAGTCTACACAGAAACTGAAAACCAAAATTAAATTCTCAGAAATTGTGACAAACTGCTTTACTACCGGCTCATTAATGTGACTGAAGTACAGACGTCTGCAAGTGAGGCGGTGGTACACAGTGTGACGTCAACTGACGTCAGCAGTCTGGCTTATAAATGGCCTGCGTTTTCAGCTTACAATGAGGTACAGGCACGTTAATCTCAAAACGTTTTGAACAGACGTACTCAAGTAAGACGCATAGTATTTATGTGGATATAGGCA
Organism: Magicicada septendecula; assembly: GCA_034769895.1. NCBI lineage: Eukaryota > Metazoa > Arthropoda > Insecta > Hemiptera > Cicadidae > Magicicada > Magicicada septendecula. Next base: position 26,419,735 of record CM068373.1, on the reverse strand, counting down.
TATGGTAGGAAGTTTTATATTGCACCTCGAACGGAGATATAAAGAGAAATAATAGGCTTGCGTTAAAACTTGTGCGGATGTGCAGAATTTCTAACCGAATGCGTCTAATATTAGAGTAATATTTATTCTTTAAAAACAGTTCAATCACAGTATAACATTTTTTATTAACATACGCATTTTGTTAAAGAAATAAGTCAATAAACAGCAAGTCAGAACTTGCATTATAATATAACCATATAGTTGGTGTAAAAGTTTTTTTGTGCTTGAATATTTTTTACTTGGGGTTTCTACTTTTATTATTCTATGTATTCTTTTATGCGATTAGTTAATTTGAGTTCAGAATAAAAATCATTAGAAAACACAAAAACTGATTTTTTGTGTATTCTTTTTATATAGCCTAAAGGTACCATATAATGTTATTATTTATATTCTTAAAGCGATCGATTTCGGTCACAGACCATCATCAGGTTATATAGCACATTTGTGTTCACAATATTATACAACACTCTTATTGTGAACACAAATGTCCTATATAACCTGATGATGGTCTGTGACCGAAATCGATCGCTTTAGGAATATAAATAATAACATTGTATTGTACCTTTAGGCTATATAAAAAGAATACAAAAAATAAAAAATTGAATTATCGGTACCATTAATAAAAAACAATAAGTGTAAGAATAAAATACATCACATTATCATGAATTTTTATATTCTCGAATAAGACTTATAGTCTACTAGTAAAACGTACCCTGTTGTTACGTTCTCTTAGTGAGATTTAATTAAAAATTATAAGAACATAATTTTATATACAACTTTTGCTTCGCAGTGGTTTTTTTCAAACGTTTTTATTTCCACTTACATGTCAGAAAATTTCCGCTTTTAGCTTTCTGCTCACCTATTCTTTTACACTTCTTTATAAATAAAATTTACTACGTCAAGTGGAATCTTATAGAATAAGCAAATTACAGGAAAAACTGAAACAAAAATATTTAAAACCATTGTTAGAAGTATCATGACTCACGTCTCCGAAGTTTGGACTACTAATAAACACACAACAACAAAATTAGTGACAGCAAATATGGACTTTTGGAAACGTTCGGCAAGAGTATCCAGATGTGAGAAAATTAGAAATTAAGTCATTAAGGACAGAATGAATGTGAACAATTCAATTGTTGATTTTATCTAAACAAAAAATTACAATGGTATGGGCACACAAAAAGAATGGCACAGGAAAGATTGCCAAGGAGGGAGTTATATGGACTGGACCTCACAAGGAAAAACGAAAAGAGGAAGACTACCTATCACCTGGATAAAATAAATTAAGACTATATTAAGGGAGCGAAAAATTGAAGAAGATCTTTAGATGGTTAAGCAGCAGTGAAACATGAGAATTCAATCATTTCTGTAACGTTTGGTTCCGGAAAATGTGTAAACATTGTACAGCCGGAACAATTTTAATATGAATAAAAATTAAACAAAAAACGTTTACTGCGGCGCAGTAGTGACAGTGTTTTGAAACAGTCTGTTCGATCAAATAGGTTAGAGTTTTCCAAACTGTACACTGTGGAACGCCTGGAGCTTCGCCAACCATTTAGAAATGCTCCACGAAGATGTTTCGGAATACAACAGCTCCAGCTACTCTTCGGATTTGCCTCTTATCTATCTTATCTCCAATTTACTTTCTAATTAGGGCTATGGAAATTTTGTCTGCTATCAAAGAACAACAGATTCTGTCACGGTACGATGCTAACTCTTAGTGCTCCCTTTCTCTGGGCGCTGCTACGATGGCCGCCGTCTATATTTTTGAATCTGAGGGCATTTTAATCTGAAGTAATTTATTTTAAAGATCTAAATAAGAACCTAAATAAGGAATTTTGTACGTGAAAGTACAGGCGTGGACATCCCTGTAGCCTGTCCAAAGCGTACATCTGCCCAACAGTGTAAGTCATTGTTTGTGTGTCTGTGTGAGTGTGCCAGTGCCCACATGCATTATACTACGTATGAATTTAACATTCATGTTTCGTATGGTATCCAAGTCACTTTTATGTAATATTAAGTGATTACCTGTATGCGGTCCGCCGTGTGACTTCTCAAACTTATTACGTTACGGGTTTCAAGGCGTATGCCTCATCATCAGACGTTTAAAAACCAAAAACATACATATCACACAAAACTGCGTTTGTCAAAAAATAAAAATGCAGAAACAAGCATATTATGTGCACGTGATGTAGGGTGCGCACCCGTTCAAGTGTTGTCTGCTACTGATTGGAATCATACATCATCATCATCTGCAATACACCACGATTGATAGACGAGTACAGGACCATCATCAACAACAGGCTATAGAATACCGAGGAAGCGTCAGCATCATCATCATCATCATCTGCAATACACCACGATTGATAGACGAGTACAGGAACATCATCAACAACAGGCTATAGAATACCGAGGAAGCGTCAGCATCATCATCATCGTCATTGTCATCATTCAGGAGACGCGCGCGCACGCGCGCACACACACACACACACACACACACGCACGCACACGTATAAACGCCACGGTAACTTCCACAATACGCAGGTGAGAAACGAACAATTACATTTTTGTGTTAAACAAGGAACTCGTAAAGAACAGAATATGAGATAAATTAATGTAACAACTTAAATGTAAACAGTGTAAATATTCAAAGTAAAAGACGTATTGTAAGTTAGCGTTAAAAATAATGATTTATTCTGTTTAAATTTAAAAATTGAGTGTGTCATTATAAATCACAATTATTTTTTAAGTAAATATTTTTTTTACTAAAATATTAACAACACGCGCACACACACACGCACACGTATAAACGCCACGGTAACTTCCACAATACGCAGGTGAGAAATGAACAATTATATTTTTGTGTTAAACAAGGAACTCGTAAAGAACAGAATATGAGATAAATTAATGTAACAACTTAAATGTAAACAGTGTAAATATTCAAAGTAAAAGACGTATTGTAAGTTAGCGTTAAAAATAATGATTTATTCTGTTTAAATTTAAAAATTGAGTGTGTCATTATAAATCACAATTATTTTTTAAGTAAATATTTTTTTTATTAAAATATTAACAACGGTTAGTTTTTATTTGGTAAAGTTAATATTATTTTTATAGATGAGTTGCCATGAGTTCAAAGTTTTAATAATGATTCAAAATGAGATACCCATGCAATATAAAAGACTTTTATAATTTGTTCATCATATGTGTTTAGAAAAATTATAAGACTATATGTTATTCATGTATGCTGAATAGCAAAGATATGTTATGTTTTCATAAGCTGAAAAAATAAACTTTTGACTATATTCTTTAACATGAATAAAATCCTCCTGTTGATTAAGTTTTCCCACCAAAAAATATGTACTCCTGTATGTAGTAATTTTTATTTTACATCCAAGAAAAATATTGTATTGTAAGTAGTGTTGTTCTACAGCCAGTTAATACATATTGAAACGAATGGAACCACCTAGAATAGCCGAGAGAGTCGTCGCCCCGTCCTCCCCCCTAGTGTAGCAGGTGTTGTCTCAGTGAAGGCCGCGTTTAAGTACGTTCCAGAGTACTCTACAGAACAACTGAATAGCATTAAGTGGCGTACACATTGAGGATGGAAGATTTTTAGAAGGCGTGCGCATCTTATAAAAAACCTTAGCAGCCGGCTTGTCAGTTCAGTGATGTTGAGCAATTTGTTTAGCGCGGATCGAGTGTTGTAGAAGTATTGTGAAGAAGTGTTGTTGTGTTGTAATTAGTGGGAAATTCTTTATAGTTGACATTATTTTTACTTAGGGGACAATTTTTAACTTGAATTGTTGTAAGGGACTATCTTGTTGAATACAAATTATTAATTGTGATAATTGAAGCTTGTTATTAGTGATTTCATTGGTGTCTATTCCATTGTACTTTGTTTCCCACTGTACCATGCGACGATCAGTTAAACCGTCGTTACAATATTAATTATTGTTTCATTGCCATACAGCAACCGCGTGAAAGATTCTGCTAACGCCGGGCAGTCTTGGACGTCGTCCGGGCAGAGGAGTTTTGAAATAACAATGTAAAAAGTTGTATTTAAACCAAGTCTTATATGACGAAATATAAAATAGACCTAGACTACGAAATCATAAATGAGAATATAACAAGAAGAAATTAATATTTTTAACTGCATAAAAATATACTTATGCCTTGAACATTTCGAGTATTATAAAATGAATACACTTCTGAATACACTATTGGGATTTTAGTGTAGTCTATTTGTTACCATCAGCATCAGCACTTTCCCACAACGACCTTAAGAAATATCTGCATTTAAAACTTCTGGAGCACTGGAATGATGAATGGCTTAAGTCACCACCCGCCAAGCTATTCCGAGTGAGGAAAAATATTTACGACCAGCACTCACTTGCTACAGACTCCAGGAGAAATCAAGTGGTCATAACAAGACTCCGCATCGGCCACACGCTACTGACTCACAAGTACATTTTCACAAGAGAGCCGCCTGCGAGATGTAATCGCTGTAGCACGGTTTCGTCAGCTTTCCATCTTGTTTCAGAGTGCCCTGATCTTCAACATCTACGAAGCAAATTTAATATCCCTGCAGATGTGCGAAAAAGTTTAAATGACAAAACTGCAGCCGCCAACATACTTCTCCTCTTAAAGGAGATTCAGTTATTAACATCAACAGAGGTATGAACTAAGAAAATCATGAGAACATTAAAAATTGTGTAATTAAGTTAATGGACTGATATGTTATAATGACTTATTGTTATAGTTGTTATATTTTGTTACTTAATGTTATATTTATTATATATATATACTTAGTTATATTTATTTATGTGCAAGATGTGTATTTATATTGCTTGTGTTGTGGGGGGTTAATATTTCTCATTTAATTTTGCATCAGTTATACTAATACTGTTATTTGTTAAATATTTTTATCTATATCATTTGTTAACACTATTTAGTATTTAAACAAATATTTACTATACGTTAATAAATCTGTTTAAGAATCGGTACATATTCATTTTTGTGGTCGCTAATGACCGTTGCTGTTGCAGCGACCTTATAAATAAATAAAAAAAAAAAAAAAAAATTAATACACTTCTGAATACACTATTGGGATTTTAGTGTAGTCTATTTGTTACCATCAGCACTTTTTATGCAACGTTCTCTAGAAGTGACAGCACAATATTATTAAATACATTTTTTACTAGAAAACATATTGTGTCGTTGTTCTAATGCAAAACGTTTTCTGTAATGATTTACACTATACATTAAGTATGTACTCAAAAACATGTGTCAAATTATAGGATTTATTTTAGTAAATAATCAGACATTTTGCATTAGCTTTGGTCGTTTTGCCGTATTTCCCATCCTATTTCCGAGGTTCGTATGAGTTCTGTATGTAAATATATTTTTAGTTAAGCAGGTTACTGGTCTACTGTGAAACCACCAAACTGGAGGACCAGAAATTTTGATTTCTGGTTGCTCTCACCCTAGAGAGTTCCTCTCACCTCAGCTGACGAGCTCTTTCTGCCCGATCGCAGTAGACTAACTAACTTAGCCCATGTGTGCAGCCGTTGGCCAACTGTAGGCTCCTCCGCATCTACACTAGGTGCACACCCTGCACCATCCTGCCGGACCAGGGCCCAGGATACCCCCCGGCTGCCCTGACAGGACCTCCATCTCTCGTTTGCTTACCGATCACTCCGCCGAAGGGATTGGCTACTACAACCTTGGATTAAATTGCTAGGCGTAACAAGGCCCTGCAAGGTCTAGGTGAGTGTATATCTCATATGGACCTGATATTAATTGGGATAGTAAGCCAACAAAATTTAGACGGATTTGTGGAACGATTTATAGGTACCTAGAAAATATAACACGGAAGGATACTCGAATGAAATTTTATAATGGCTATCCCTATATTCCTGTACGCTAGTCAGACATGGACTCTCAGTAATAGGGACGTGAAGAGGATTCAGGCAGGCGAAATGGAATTTCTATGAATGACGTAAGGTTGTTCTCTCTTGGATCGGAGAAGGAACGAGGATATTAGACGCAATTTAAACATTGTATCATTGCGCCAGAAGATTGAAGACCACAGAAGAAGATAGTGTGAACACTTAAATCGTATGCCTGATATCCGTCTACCTTGATATCCGTCTACCTGTGACTGCCTTGGGTTATCACCCTACTGATAAGATAGACCGAAGATGAGATGGGTTCCGTAACAGGTCTAAGGCCTAGTCCTTGGAGTGGTGATGATGATGTTGACGTTAGTAAATAACATCCACGTTTTTAAATAACACATGCACCTTCCAACATGTGCTTAAATTATTTTCAACCACGCTCAAGACTCGTTAGGCTAGTCAGTTTGTAGACGTTTCCCAAAAAGGATCAACTAATTCTTGTATTGTAAATGTAATAGCCTGACTCTTATGTGTACACATACACACACATACACAAATGAAAATGTTCTTGTTTTGATTTTAATTTGTCAAATTTTGGGTATAATTGAATTTAGTAAGTTTAAGTTTAAATTTTTTTTTAAATTTCCAACCTAATAACATGAACTATCTTCAAGAGAAAGTGGTGATAGTGTAGTAATATAGACTGTATGTAAAGTGTTCATTTGGTTCATTAACAGAATATGTAACAGTTCAAATACGGCTTTATGCCGAACCCCCTCAAGGTCATACGCCGTCTCCCAAAGCAAAGTAATCAGGATTAATTTGTCAGCATGGTGTTGTACACTTAGTTAGGCTGAACATTCAGCTCGTTTCATCTAGACCTTTTACTTACATGCTAAACACCTCATACCAAATTTCTTTTTCTGATAGTTCCAATCCGTTTCGAATGTTCGATATCATAAAGACTATTTTAACTTTCTGCACGGAATAAGTCAGTTGTATTCATCCGAAACCAAGTCCTTAAATTTCTCATCCATGATATTCTAGGTCGCCCAACTCTTCTCTTTCCAAATAATTTTCCCTGTAGTATGAAATTAAATAAGTAAAATCTCTGTTCATTTCTCATGAGATGTCCCACATACTGAAGCTTTCTTATCTTCACTGCGATAACAACTCCCCTATCGTTCTACATCTTTCTAAGAACTTAAACTTTAGTTATATGTGCTGTTAAATCGTGACTTTTAAATAAACTGTTCATTCTAGTGTACACTGCTCTTCCCTTTTTAATTCTGCTCTTTATTTCTTGAGAGTGGTCCCATTGTTCATTGACTATAGTACCAAGGTATGTAAATTGCCTTACACGTTCAACTGGCCTTTGGTTTATATTAATTCGTGAACTTGTTCTTAGATACAATTAACTAACTTGTTCTTAGCTTCGTTTTATTAACGTTGACGTCTAGACCATAGCTACGGCTACTTTCCGTCACTCTATTTATTAGTTGTTGGAGCCCCTCTAAGCTACCTGCAAACATGACGGTATCATCCCCATAACTTATGTTATTTATTCTTTAACCGTTCAGAGAGATTCTGACATTACATGCAAACTAAAACTTCTCTAAAACTACATTCCGAGTAGATGTTGAATAAAAGCGGAGATAATATACATCCTTCTCTTACTCCACGCAGAATCTGTACTTTTCAGTTTTCTTTTTATCTACTCTAACCACTGCAGATTGGTTCCAATACAGTGTAGCTATTATCCTTAGGTCTTTTCCATCTAACTCAATATGTTTCATATTTATTAATTTATGATTTTCCATAGTACCTTTCCATATTATTTTCATTCTTCATCTTCTTTTCACTCCTTTTTCTCTTTTCCATTTACAATTGCATGGTGCGTTCTGAACGGTACCCGTTCATTACCAGCAAGTGATCCGTCATATCGTCATAGTACAAAGACTGTAGTGGAAATATCACTTTGCTCTTGCTTTTAAAATAAACTTTGACTTAATTTCCTGTATCTCGCTTTTGCCACTTATAGTCATACTGAAATTGTTTTTTATGCAGCTAGAAATATTCATTTTATTTTGTTATACTTTCATTTCTGATTTCATAGTCTAGGTCCATTTTTTATCTAGTCATATAAGACTTGGTTTAAACATAACTTTGCATATTGTTGTTTCAAAATATTATTACAGCGAAATTTTGTTATTTTATATAATTTTTTCTGCAGTGCCTGCTGTGATTTACTTACCTCGATGGTTACTAATTTACGTTTGCACTACTACAATGCCGACGATTATCGCACACGCTTCTAATCTGTAAAGTTATCGGTCCCATTAGGTAGGGGGATTTGTGTTTTATATCTTAAAGCATAAGAAGAAAAATAAGTTATTCAACGCTGAGAAATTTTTTACCTATTTACCGTTTTCTTCTTCTTCTTCTTCTTCTTCTTCTTCTTCTTCTTCTTCTTCTTCTTCTTCTTCTTCTTCTTCTTCTTCTTCTTCTTCTTCTACTACTACTACTACTACTACTACTACTACTTCTATTACTACTACTACTACTACTACTACTACTACTACTACTACTACTACTACTACTACTACTACTACTACTACTACCACTACTACTAGTTCAGTAGTAGTTTACGGCTTTAGTTCAGTTATAGTTGCGATATAACTACTACTATTGCTACTACTACAACCTCTTCTTCTTCTTTCTCTTAGTTTTTTTTATAGATTAAGGATTTGCCGTTTTCGCCCCTGGTACCCGTAATCTCTCTGGCCGTGTGACGTCTCTTGTCTTTGCAATAAAAGAATAAGACCAATAATAATCAGAGTCAAATGGCAATAACGTCCGCATCCACAATCGTTAATGTTACAACTCATTATCGGGAATTATACAATCACAACATTAAATGGGGACACGTTAGTGTTGCACACATCGCAGTCTGTGAACAGAATAACTGACCAGTAAATATTAACTGCGTTCAAAACAAATAGGCACAAAATAAAAACAACAAGAGGTTATTACTCTTGGCAAGTGGTCGCATTGGATTGTGCGCCTCTCGTAGATGTGCAAATATAGTCTTGTTCCATGTGCAGTTCAATTTCAAACGTTGAGATGTTTATTATTTTCTTGTGCGATTGTGCTCGTATTTCACCTTTGCGCAAATTAGAAAAAATTAACTTTTGTCTGAAACATTCACGGCCGGTGTCAGTGTATTCTACATTACGTCTAAAAACCGGGCTGGATACAGGCATCGGGTAATGTTCGGCGTAAATCTGCCGCTTTGAATTTTTACTCTCTGTCGCTTTTTGGCGGCCTGAGGAAGATTCCCGAGGGGAGAATCGAAACTATGCCGACGAAATGGCGTTAATTTCAGCAGACCACGGCCTAATACTCTTGTTTCTAGACGTAATTTAGAATATATTACAAAAAAATATCTATTTACGATTTCCGTTTACCTTACTCTTTGTAGCTTCCTGTTTCGTTTATCAAGCTCGTATTTGCTAAAAAACACTACGGTATACGGCGCGCGGTTGCAGAAAGGCATTCAAATATTTGTTGTTAGCAGTGTCTCTTTTATACTGTAACTGGGTTAACTTATTCGTTCTTGAGATTCATCGTTGCTAGTCGCAAGTATCGTTCTATAAACATAGGGGTGCAGAGTGAGCCTTAACAATGGTGGACGCTTAGAACAAAATGATTCAGTAGATCGGCAATAATAATTGAATATGCCAGGTAAAATAACATTTAGAGGTAAACTTCGTGTTATCTAGAACATACGCAAACAGTTCTTTAGTTCAAGTGGTGCTTCTAGATACTTGCAAATTTGGAACGATACTTTTACGTGTAGCCCAAGTTGGTCTGGAGGGTATAAAGATTGCTTTATTTGTCCCAGATAATATTGTAAGCTACTAGTGAAATAAAATGTTGCTATATGTACAGTAATTTTTAGTACAATTATTATTGTGCACGTTACGCTCAACAGTCTTAATTAAACAAGTTCTTAGCAGCAGAAAAAGTAATTAATCTATCTCAAAAAGATACCTGAAAATTTAGCAAACATGTATCGCTTAATTTCGACATTTTATATCCAAAAAAACTATACTATATAACGTATTAAATATATTGAATAATAAGCTGTTAATGAATACAAAACGTAGGTAAATACACGAGGGTTAGTTTTGAAATAAAGTGCGTTCATGACTGGTCGTTAAACTCTGAGCAAACACGAATTGTTATTGGTAATCTGTCTTTAGAAAATAAATATGTAAACTTATTTTATTGATGGAAAATCATCTTGGTAGCAATCAGTCTACAATCAGACTGGAAAATTTGGTGCAGCCGTAACAAAATTATACTGGCATTACGCATATGAATGTAATCATTTCCAAGGTAACAGGTAGTTAGCTAAACAAACTTGCAGAAATTATGCTCAATTAGTGATTTAATACATTTATTAACCTTTTTCCAACATGATGAATGCATTAAAATGTTTTTATTTTTAATTAATACAATGATACTTGTATTGAAAAGTTCAAAATTTGTCTTTGAAAGTTTTTTATTATTTTAAAACAAATTTAGTTCTTAGAATTGCTTTCCTGAATTGACGTCCTCCTGGTTGTCCCGGTCGAATATTTCGTTTTGGTCTCCAGCAATCCGTCGTCTGTGTCCTACGCTTCAGCCGCCGCATCCAGGAATCGCTCCGTGTCTTGGTGTCCGCCTCAGCCGCCTCGTCAGCAATCGAAGTTCAGCAACGGTAGCAGAAAATCTCGTACTCCGGGCTTAACCTCCACCTGCCGGAACTCGCTGCTCCCGCGACGTTCACAGGCCCCAAGGACTGCCTGGGATGGGTGTTGGACTATGCGAGGAACTCTCCGCAACCGCTCTCGACGAGTGCTCATGAAGACTCCACTCTATTCCAAAACTGAAACTGCATCGTTATAAGGTGACGTCACGGTCCTCCTGCGCATAGACGTATTTCCTATACAACACATGTTAAATGTAGGAATATTCTGGAAATGCCACGTGCTTAAGACTGGACCTCCGTTTTCCCGATTCTTCTAGAACATGAGTTTTCACTTACATATGAATCAATTAAATTGACCTTTTAATATTTCGTAATTGCAATAAATTGTAACTCATACGCACGTATACATGTACAACTTGTTGCGTGTTTACCAATTGGCTAATTACAACACTGTTCACACCTCCTACTGATACGCGCACAACACAACACTTCGCTCAAGCACCATGCTACAGTTTCATAGTCTTTCTGTTGTCTTATAACTAAGTTATAGTATTATTCTTAATTTACAAACAATACTTTTTATGTCAATCACACCCCAATTGTCCCGGACACCTAATACGACTGGTCATAATTATGCTTCATGCATTCACATATGGTGTGAATGAATGTCTGTCACATTACACATTATATGTAAAGCGGTTGACCAAAAAAACAAACACCAAATAAGGTTGAAAGGTTAGGAAAAAAGAATATTTATTCGTGCAAAAAGCGGGGCAAATAATATTACTCTAATGTGAAAGCGGATAAAACTGGGGAGAAATGAGACAGTGAAAAAAATTGTGTGAAAGAAAGTCGTGTTATTAATTTCCTATTAAATATCACTATATAAAAGAAATACTACTCGCGGATAAAGTGTTTCTAAACTTCTTATTGCTGGTGCATAAATTACGGCTACTATTGCGGTTTTGAGCAGTTATATTCTAAAGAGAAACGATGGGGCAATCATTTATGCAAAGTATAAATTGTACTTTAGCTTTCAAACAGTGGAATTGAAGTTTAGTTTTGAAACACATTTGCATTCTCTCCTTTAAACTCCACTACTGCCCCGCGTTTCCGTATGGCACATTTTTAGACCTTGGGAATATTTTTGTGGGAGTTACTTTTAGGGTTGCACACCTAAACATGCTACTTCAACAATAGGTTTTTGTTTAAACAAGGTAATTAGCGCATTGCTGTTTGTATTGTTCTGTTTCCAGACGCATTTGTTTTAAGAAGTTATAATTTAGTAAACATTATGGACATATACCGGGGGACATTTCATAAAATTGGCAACACTGCGTAGTGGAGGCGAGTCGATAGTGAGTGTTACGTCAGTTGTAGTTCAAGGCTTGAGGAAGGCACGTGCTTTTGTTTCATCAATACCGTGTACTGTTTTTTAATAACGCGATTTAGAATTGGAGCATGCACCGGTCTCGGGTACTGTGACTGTTGAGGATCAAAGATCATACATTAAGATCGAAACTTTACGTGGCAAAAACCCAACCGAATTTCACAACGCTTTAAGTGAAGTGTGCTGTGGGTTAACAGTGGACCGTAGTACAGTTTCTCGCTGGGCAAATCGTTTTCTTGAAGGTCGTTTAAGCATGAACGATGACGCAAGACCAGGAAGGCCGAAAACAGCAACAGATGAAAGAAGTGTGAAACTTGTGGCAGACGCTCTTGAAGAAGATCGTCGTGTGACATGTGAGGAAATTTCTGAAGCCACAGGAATTTCAACAACGTCCGTATTCCGGATTCTATATTCTGTATTCCCTGATACTAGTGTTAACGAAAGTGACCGTCCGAATTTTGTTGCTAATGCTTCGTGCGATACGAAGAATTTTGGGATCAGTCAGATAAATAAAAGTTTCGAGGGGTGTCTTTTGCGCCCTGGTGTGTGTGTCCACCTCTATCAACACCAGGTTCCTCCGGTGCAGAGCGATCATTTGTTTTCGGGTCCCGTTTGTACGATACGGCTTGCAGGAGAGGATTTCGTTGACTACTCCGGCTGGGAGAGCCGCGCTGGTGTGGTCGATAGACGCGGCCAACGTATGGGGTTACCATGTTGATGCGGATGGCTCCCGTAGTTAGGCATTTACACTTGTGTCGTTATTTACAGTATGTATGTTGCTGTTGTTTAAAACTACTGAGATGTTTTTACCCAGTATTGAAGACATAATCCTTTGAATAATTGCTACCGGATTTTGATGATCGTAAAATAAACCTAATCCCCGAATTCCCGAAAAATAGCTTTCAAGAACGTATTGGTTTAACCTTGACGTCATTAAAAATAAGTACCCGTCTTTTTTCAGTAACGTCAATAGAAATGTGAAAGCCTTTTTGAAACGGAAGTAGGTCAGTTTTTCCCATAACCCGCGTCTATAAGCATAAGTTCAGTAATTTATCTAGAGCTTCGTCTTGTACTTGTAGATCGATTCCATATCGTGTTTTTTCATTCATACCGCATCTACAATTTAGGACATCGAAACCATTGTTTATTTTTTTCACAAATTCTACTACATGAGACTGTTCAGGAAAATGATGTAAAATCGCTTTCGAAACTGTTCTTGAGAGTAATTCTGCTGCCTTCCTGATGTTCTGCCGTTTCACTTCCGGAAATAATCACATGCGAACTACTTAATTTATAACAATACTGGAGGTTCGATCTATTATAATTCAGTTCAATTAACTTTTCAAATACTTCCTTTGTTCTTAATTTACCAGTGGGTACAAGAAAACCGTGGTCTATACGATGATTCCTCAGGAGTTTTAGCAAATGAGACATATCGCAAAAAGCCCAAACTTTTATTTCGTCGCAAGTGGGATTTCGATGGTGTAATGAGCAGTTCAGAAAACAGATAGCGAATGGAAGGACCCATATCGCATACGAAACCACGCACTTTGAAACCAATTGATTCAACAGAAATTATTGTGTTTGTCAATAAATCTTTAGTAATGGGCACACCAAAGTCATAAAACAAAGGTTATTTCCATTTTCCTATAAGACTTCTGGCCATTATCACTTGTACATTTGTGTGAGTTCCAATGAAACAGTCGTCTACATTGTCATAACAAATAGTACTTTGTACTTTCATTTCGTCGAATGATAAAATTATGTCTTTTTCTCCGTCATTGAAAAAAGGAACCTGCTCTCGCATAATCTGCAGACTTATCTCAATAACACCAGGCTGACATTTCACAACAGAAAGTCGACGTTGAATCGTACGTTCACTCGGCAGAGGGTACTTTAAAACACGTGTTGTATAATGAAATGCTTTTTTCGACAGTGATCAAAGAGTAACTGCTTTTTCAATATCTTCGGAATACCAATTCAAGCATTTTCAGGATTTTAGATATGTTATCTGTCCACGTGTAAAAATATGTTCATACCCATTTAAATATGCTTTGTCTTGAACGGAGAGACTTTTTAACAAAGCAATTTCTTCCTTGAGTGCAGTAATCTGTTCCTCTAATACTAAAATAGTTAATTTTAAATTCTTATTTTCATTTGTTAGTAAAGTCACTTCGTGTCCATACTGATTATTACTTAGGCCTAACTCCCCGGTTCCGTTGACTACATTTTCAATAAAAATATTTTTTTCTACACTATCGTTTAATAAATCGCTGATATCCTGCTTTATTTTTCTAATTTCAAATCTGTTTTTACGGTCAGTTTCATTTAACAAAGACGTAGCACATTTTTATGAAGATTGCGGAATATTTAGGTGAGGAATTGCCGTCTTCTTTAATAATTTATTAGGAGAAATGTTTAACAACTCGGCCTGTAAATCCCGTTCGTAATCGTTTGAATCAAAATGTTCAGAGCACAACACAGCTTTCTCCATGTTGAAGCTATCTTTACGTTTACACAAATTAACCCAGGCACGTTGGACATTTAGTTCTTTCGGAAATCTGTGTAAGGTGCTACCTCTCGCTTTACTGTTTTTATAATTATTTTTACACGTTGCAACAGGACAAGTGGAAGCCATTTTTCATAGAACACTCAGTACAAAATTTAAACACTTGTAACACGAAAACACATAAAGGTACAACAAAAACACGATAATAAACACGGTATGTACTCGTAAGAAAGCAATGCGCTGTAAGACACTAGTGGGGCGTGTGACGTCACAGACAGTAAGCTACTGCGCACACAGCGTTCTCATCTATCGTGGTACAGTGCGACTCGTCCTGACATCTTGTAGCGACATTCTTATGTCACAAAAGTCCCAAATCTCGTTGGCCAACTCCTCGTTTTTTGTCAGTCGCCATTGTTATGGAGTGCAGCACGACAGCTATGTCAATGCGTCTAAAACAACGTGCAATGATTGAATTTTTAACAACTGAAAAAAAAGTGAACATTAATAGGCCTATATTCTGACAAATTACATTTTAAACAATTTTGTGGCTTCTCGGAACTGCTGGTACAATACTGACATTCAAACAAAGACACTAGGACAGCCTCTTGAATACAACTGGCTTGGCCTTTTGTTAAAGTCCAATTTATTACTAAATTGTCTCATTTATGGACTAGCCGGACGGATCAAAGTTGGTGACCACACAAAGCATTTAACAAAATACATGTATCAGGCCTTCCAAAACGTCTTACGAATTAGGTAAAAATAATATCCTGGTGGCTGGAAAAGTAATATGAGAAAATTAATTATATTAGAAATAAAATAATTTTATTCGAGTGCTGTAATCCCGTGGGTAGCTTTCGTTGACTTTGATAAGGCCTTGGATAGAGTAGACAGAAATATGTTGTGGCAAGTGTCAGAAGAAGGGGGATACCCATAAACACTTATTACAGCTATACGAGGCCTATAAAACGGAACAAAAATAGCTATTAAAATAAATTGTACGACCTCTCAACATAGATCTGTTAATAGAAGTGTTAGACAACGAAGCAGTATATCACCTATTCTTTTTAATATTTATATGAATCCAGTAAACCGTGGTATTAAGATATCACTAGATAGATATTGCTACGACAGCACAGAACAATCTACGCGTTTATCGACTGTGCCAGAAGGATCTCGATGTAACGCGTGTGGCGTACGTGCTACTATACGCATTTTGCAAGAATTTTCTCGACTGTGCCGGGCTTCGCTCGGGCGCCCGGCCTGTGTCAAGGCCGTAGTAATTACGTAGTTCACGAGAGATAAGACGCAGTTTGGAAGCTTCTGGTGTGTGAGCGTGACTATAAATACATGGGGTAGCGGACTTAGTTTCCAGTACAGCTGCGAGACATTGGATAGTGCGGTTCGAGAGTATTAGTGCGATATATTTCCAGACCGGTTCGAGTTATTAATGTGTACGTTCAAGTAGTTATTATTGAAGTGTTGCGTTTTATATTCGGACGGTATAATTGTAATACAATTGAGTTTTAATATTAGTGGACATTTTATTGCGTGTGAACATTTTTCATTTGATTTGTTGTAGACACTGTGTTGTTAATTACGAACTGTTTTACTGTAAAAATTAAAGGTGTGATTAGTGACTTAATTGGTGTCTTGTACTTATTTTGTTTCCACTGTACCTACGACGATCGAGTAGACCGTCGTAACAATATTTTAATGTGCTGTTGTTTGCAGACGACTAGCTTGTAATTTAAAAAATACACAATATGCTTTAGAAACGTTATTTTTTAAGCTACATCAGATTTGCAAACAATACAATATGAAAAACTACATTAAAAAAATAAAGGTAATTGTGTTTCAAGGCAAGAAAAGATGAGAACAAAAATAATAATTAATGATGAAATTATAGAATAGGTGTGATTTTGGCTAAAATAAGAATTATGGTAATGATGTTTAGTTAGGCAAGTTTAAGAAGATTTGTTGGACAGCCAAACGTATTTTTAAAAACAAGATACGCAGAGAAACGAAAGCGAAGCTTTACAAACTTATATCGGTACGTGTACTGTCCTAGGTCGTTACGATGAATCATGGACGACAACCAACCAACAAGAAAGTAAAATACAGGTTTTAGCAATGGCGTTCTTAAGGGGAATTAAAAGGTGTGCTAAAATTGATCGTATAAAGAATTACGCCATAAGATAAGAATTACAGATTTTCAAATTCCAAGAATGATTTTAATTAGTTCTTGCGTCTTTATAATCTTTTGATTACAAAAAACTGTAGGAAGAACATTTGGAAAGAGTTTAGATTAAAGACTGAAGGTACAAGTTTGGAGATATCAGCCTATAGGACGCAGGTATGTAAATGGACACAGGAAGAGATGGCTGGATGATTTTTGAAGACGGAACCTTGCCTACGCCGTGATGTGAAGATGGTAACGATGATGAAGGATTATTTGACTTTTAACTTTGCTTCACTGCAATTAATTAAGCGTATCTATTTGGGTAAATTCTAAATATGTAGCGTACATACAATTGTGGTATTTCTTGGTGAAAGCATCAGACACTGGGCGAGTAGTGTGAGGACACGCCGCCGCCGTCTGTATTTCGTGTTCTGTTTATTTATAAGCCGCTCTGCAGATTTAATAACAGCTGTTTGCTGCAGGAAATGAATTTCTCCCTGCCGTACGTACAATACCGCATACTATCTTGGAGTTTATTGCGCAATACTGAACTTTGAAAACAAAACAGAGTAGCGGAAATAAACAAGATATCCTTTAATTTAATTTGTTCTTCTTTCTTTCACTACATCAATACAGTTTTAAAGATTCGTACTTTACATTCTTAGGTTTGTCAATTAGCAAATAATTTTTTATGATGAAATTGTTTTCATAAAACCAGAAGTGTGAATAAAATATGAGAAAATTTGATATATAAAAAATTAATATTATATAAAATCAACAATTTTATGAAAAGCCAGATCGCGTGGCCAAGTATTACCTCAGAAACGGTTTTGCCAGTTCGGGACGAACAGGCTTAAGGAAGAGGCAGTATTACGACGGAGCGTTCTCAAGCAGTCGAGAGTGTCGTTTCTGCTAGATGACCAGGTCCGTGTCTCTGTCAAGGCCTAAGTACCCTCTAGACTTTTCGAATGCTTGTTAACTACGCAAATCATGTTGGCATGAAAAATTATTCTAGAACATCTACAGGATATATATATATATATAAGCAACAGCGGCCGCTTAGTTAGTTAGTCGTGGAACACTTTATAGTTGACATTATTATTGCTAGTGGAGAATTTAACTTGAATTTTTGTACGAGAGTATCTTGTTGATTTCAAATTGTTAGTTGTGACTCATTAAAGCTGTTAATTAATAGTGTCTGTATTTGTTTCCACTGTACCATACGACGATCAGTGAGACCGTCGCTAAAATATAAATTACTTACGATTTTGGAAAATGACATTACATCGATAGTGTATTTTTTAATAACACCTACCTCTTATATTAAACATAATACTAGATTTTTATGAAAAGAGAAAGTCTTTCTAAATACATGTTTTCGATTAACATAAAATAGTAATTCGTGACACCAATAGGCTATGGGTACACAGGAATGGTAAACTTTATCCACAGCTCTTGAATTATTTTACCAGGAAATAAACGGGTACAGTTGAGAACGTACCGTGCAATTTAAAAGGAAAGGGGGAGAAAGAGTAAGATGAATTAGTTAAAGATTAACCATTGTTACTTTATGACCACAATGGAATAGTTTACATAACCAAGTTACATTTTAGACGGATAGCACCTAGGTAAATGGTAGACATTTAATGAGCTGAATATTCAGCTTGACTAAGGGTAGCAACACCACGCTGACAGATTTAACTTAATTCCTTTATTCCATTTACAGAATATTTCGTAGTTTTGCAAAACTGGATTATAGTAAAATGCGGACCCAGGCCTCATAGTAACTGTTCTGTCTGTTTTAAGTGTCGGACCGCTGTCAGTTGCGACCCAATAATATAAAACCCGGTCGGTTGCGACCGACTTGGAAATTGAAGCTGGTCAATTGCGACCCGGCCAATTGCGTTGAAAGTATCGTCCTGTAAGCCGCAGGTATAGACTGCATCTATCAAAGGTTACGACAACTTATAGTGTCTATATACCGTTAATAAACTTAACTTAACCTAACCTTACTTAACCCACTTAACTTAATATACATAACAAAAATGTTGGAAGAAAAAGGTTTCCCGCATAAATGAAAAAGTTACATAACTGAAACCTCACGAAAGCTTGGAATATGAATGTTTCTAGTAGGTGCCACAGATTCGGTCGTTTGGGTAAGAACAGGTAAAAACGTTGTTTCGTCGCAAGTGACGAAGACCATACGATTATACGACTCCACTGTTATAAAATTTTAAAGCAATAACACAAAGAGTATATAGTACATCACTACTATGCTATGAAACACAACTGTAGCCGTCACTGTCTCAAACACCGTTTGGGCCTGCAGTGTCTCATAATTATACTGGACGACCACGCTTAAGTGTCTGTGTTGGACTGATTGCGTACGACCAAACTGAGAGTCAGGTGACGATTTCCCGCTTGCTCTTCTACTATCTGTACATTAATACAAAATTTGACGCACAAAAGGATAGATTTTCCTTCACGATTCGCCAGGACGTAACAGTAGTTTCAACTAGATCCATTATTGGCACCACTAGTCTGCTTCTCAGTCTGAAGGTGGGCTGGAAAGGAGAAGCTAATAAATATTTGGCCTAAGTCTTCGTTGACCCTCATCAGCATCTTCTATTCCAAATTTGTTATTCCTTTTTTAACGTTTCTAAACGAATGCTGAAAATTATATAGACCTACTTTTCAAAAATACCTGGCAGAAAACGACTGACAGTATCACTGTTGATGCACGACAAACGAAGTGAATTCTTCAAGTGAATAGGCGTACAATAATAGAGAAATAGTAAAATAATAATAATAATAATAATAATAATAATAATAATAATAATAATAATAGCGAAATATGTGTATAGTAATAGAGAAATAATTTCATGTTTATACTTTGTAATTACTAAATGCAATTAGAAATAGAATTAACATTGCTGCACACCACTATAGAAAAATTATTCCGATTAGTTTCACAGCTCATCACAAGGTTTTCAGCTCATCATCAGATCGGAAAATCCGACGATGATGAAAATTAGATTTCCCGGTCTGATGATGAGCTGTGAAGCTTTAAAGCGCTAATGGGAATCATTTTTGTCTGTGTTAATCGCTAATAATCGCTAATAGTGTTAATTCTGTCTGTGATTATAACCACTAAGACAACTTGATAATTAAAAAAAGAATGAATTCGAAATCTTTAAATTTATTGAAATACATTTCTACATAATATAGGTACATACTAAACAAGGTACGTGGAAATAAAGTGGGCATAAGAGTCGAAACAATAAATCAGAATACACGGACACTGGTATACATTTTTTTAAGATAAGAAAAGTTAGAAACCTTGTTAAAAACTTCTAACAACAATTAGCAAAGCAATTTGTGACTAAGAGCTTTACCAGTGGGAAAACTGAAATCGCTAAAAGTTTCAAGTGATGGGATATCAAAGGTACCGTAAACAGTAGAGTAGAATAGGCAAAAAAAAAAATAAAAAATTATTATTACCAAGTTTACATTGGAAAAGGCATTGGTATACATATTTGGTAATAAAGCTCAAAGTGTTTACAATCAGCTGGTTAGAGAGCAGATAGATAACGAGCTGAATATTCATCTTAACTAAGGCTTTGCTTAGTGTAGCCGACAAATTATAGCTAATTGCTTTGCCTTTAGCGTTTCTAAAGCGTTGGCTGGGGCCGTTGTTTGCTTTGTTACAAACTGAATCTTAAACAACCAAACACACTTCGCAGACACACCAGTGTTACTGTACGACTGCAACAGTTGTGTGATTACATTGAGACGATTAAATCAATTATCGGCATGGAGAACCCTACATAACTTTCATGTTCGAAGATTTGTATTTAAAATCATTTTCTTGAATTCGGTTTTATAAATTCTAAAAAAAATATTGCCCACCCTCATACTATTTTTACTCTTTATAGATATTTTTGTTATTATGGAGTAGTCGTTTATATTACGTTATATTTTATTCAATTTATCAATAAAAATTAGGAACAATATTCTTACAAAAAAAAGGAACTTCGCAGAGGTCCCTCCTCCTCAAACGATCACCACCATTAATGATATTTACACTTTCATGAGTAATAGTTTTATGTTAGGTAAGTTTTAAGATATCCTTCAAAATTAAATATTCGTACTTAACTTGATTTCAGCACAGCAATTTAAAAAAATCAGCCCCTCCTCCTTCAACTATCCACTATAATTATAATTGTTTCATTTACCATTTTACAGTGGATTAATACGATTTTATTTTCAGGGCACTTATTTATTAAAATTAAGTAATTTACTCTTCTTAAAAAACAAATTTTTTGCAGGTAAACTACCCCCCACTCCTAGCCGAACAACTTGGTTGCCTGGCAACAAAATTATTTTATTTTTAACAATTACCATTGTTTAAAAAAGTTTAAATAAATTTTTTAGTACTTTACTCTTGTTAAAACGTAAAATTTTGCAGGTAAAATACCTTTCCCCCTTAACCGATCTTCACTAAAATCAATAATCCTCGAGTCCTCTGTAATTCGGGAACGTATCAAAAATTATTTAGTACTGTTTGAATTTGCGGCAGTTCGTTCGCCATAGAAAAATTGTACACACAGACAGATACACAGACAATTTTTGGAAAATGACTTTTCTTCATACTCTGAGGGTAGTACAATCAGAATCACCCCTTACCTCGAACATGATTTTTTTTCACAATGACCATACTTCCATTTCCTTACGGAACATGGAAATAAAAAGAGTCAATCATGAATTTATTTCGTTACTAATTCTGAATAAATTTGACTTCAGTATTTTGGAAATTTTAAAGATCCAAAACGTATGCATTTCCTTACGGAACATGGAAGTAAAAATCAACATGTTATTTATTGAATTAAAATGTGAAATTAATTACAGCCTGGTGCTTAGGTTTACAATGCCCATCTGACGTGTGTCTGAAAAAATTACATTGTTTATTTATACATTATTTACATTCAAAATTTGCATGTTCCTTTTAATGTACAATACGCTTAAACGACTGCAACGTAACATTTACGTAAATTAGGAACTACGCAAATCTCAATTTAGATTACAACGAAATATAAATATACAGTGTGACTGACTAGCACAGCGTATGAAAGAACAAATCCAATATGCATATCTATTCCCTCATTTTACGAGAACGGCTTTACTCGTTATCAGAACAATTGGAGGCAAGAAAGCTAAGGAAAAATAATTTTTTTAGACATGCCAAGAAAAATACGAGTTGCGGCTGATAACTAATGCACAGTCGCATGTAACTCGCAAAATAAAAGGAGTAGTCAAATGAAATAAATATGGAAAAAAAGTACATTTTATTTGCTACAAAAACTTGTGTTTATTTTCCCACGTAGTTACCATTTACAGCTACACATTTCTCCCAACGGTGAATCAGTTGTTTCATCCCTTCAATGAAGAATGCCGGTGGTCTTTCCCAGACCCACGACCTCACTGCGTCTTTCAGTACATCATCTGACAGTTCAAAAAACCTGTAATTACAATAGTCAAATATAGGTTAAATATTATTACAAATAATTAACTAGAAATAACAAAGGAATATTATATATTAAATTCATATTATGACAGAGATTTACCAATAAGTGTATTTGAAACTATAAGCCGAAAGGAACGAGCGGTTTGGGATTTTCAAGGAAGCGCTGAAGTAACCAACTCTAGATTTTGCTGTTTGGGACCGGAACAAACCATCCTTGGATTAATCCTTGCAGATGTTGATGATGATGATGATATGCTTTATGTTACATAGTTCAGACTACCTATATAACAAAACTGTTTTTATTACATTGAAAATAATTAATCATCAACCTCCTTAGTTCGGTGTGAGCCTCCCTCCGGCTACAATTAGCAATAGCTTCAGTTTGACGTTGAGATATCCAATTCACACTTCAGCTAAATATTCAGCTCGTTATGTGTGTACCTTCCAACTATATCTGAAACATGTTAAACCTGAAATGCGTATGTAAATTGTTTCCTTTTGCCATACGAATGTACACCATATTAAAGTTCCTGTTTTTCTTTTTTCAGGTTTTACAGAAACTTCTTTTATATCCCACCTTTTCCTTATCTTCAACTGCACTAATAATGTTAAGTATCACTCTATTAATTTAATCACTCCTTTCCCTCTCTTCCCCTCTCTGCTTTTTTAGGTTAAATTTTCTTTTTCTAGTTTACAAACTAACCAAAAAGAAATCCTGGATGACGGATGACATACGGCAACTGATGGAAAAAAGGAGAAAAGTTAAAAACAAAGAAAATGAATACATATCAATAAATCTCTCTCTCTCTCTCCTATGGCACTACAGCCCTTGTTGGGCCCTGGCCTCCTTCAATTTTCCCCCCATTCTCCTCTGTCAGCAGCCATCGTCCTCCAGGAACGCACTTTCAATATTTCTCTTGCATCCTCATCCACCACATCCTCCCATCTTCTCCTTGGTCTTCCCACTGGTCTTTTTCCATGGATTCTGGTATACAATAGTTTTTGTGGTATCCTTTCTTCCCCCATCCTGGCTACATGACCAGCCCACCTTAGACGCTGTAGTTTTATGTACCGTGTTAGCGGTGGTTCTTTATACATTTGATAAAATTCAAAGTTATATCTTATTCTCCAGCCATTTACGTTATTAACTAGTTCCAGGATTCTTCGTAATATTTTTCTTTCAAAGGTATCGAGGGTGTTTGCTACTTTAGAGTTCAGGATACACGTTTCGCGACCATAGGTTAGGATGGATCTTGATATTGATTTGTATATCCTTAGTTTCGTGTTTCTGTGGATGTCTTTGGATCTGAAGATACTTGATGTGGCGAAATACGCTTTAGTGGCTTAAACTATTCGGTTTCGAATTTCTGCTTCTTGCGTGCCGTTTTTTTCTAATATGTTTCCCAAGTATTTAAAGTTGTCCACCTTTTCGATATTGTCGATTGTTTCGTAGTTTCTTTGTCTTCTAGTCTGCACTAATATTTTTGTTTTACCTATGTTGATTTTGAGGGCTATATTGCTAGCACTTTCTTTGAGTTCAGAGTACGTTTTCTCTGCTGCATTTTTTGTCCGACACATTATGTTGATGTCGTCCGCGTAGGCTGCTAATTGGATCGATTTGTTTGTCAGTACGTTGTTTCTTCCTACTGACAGTTTTCTGATCACATATTCTAAAGCTAGATTAAACAAGGTCGGGGCCAGACCATCTCCCTGTTTTAACCCTCGATAGATTACAAATCCTTCCGTCTTGTGTCCTTGTATTCGTACCTGAGCTTCTGTATTAGTCATTGTCAAGTTTATCATCCTTACCAGTTTCACTGGTATGTCGAATTCGTATAAAATATTAGATAGTTTATCCCTATTTATCGAATCATAGGCTTGTCTAAAATTAACAAAAATATTATAGACGTCTATATCTTGTTCCCTCGCTTTACTCAGAACTTGTCTGACTGTATAATATTTGATCTATTGTGGATCTTCCTTTTCTGAAACCAGACTGGTATTCGCCGATAATCTCTTCAGCATATGGCTGTAATCTTTTATTGATTATGTATGTAAAAATTTTATATCCGGAGCATAGTAGAGAGATTCCTCTGTAGTTCTGGCATGATAGCTTGTCCCCTTTTTTATGTATAGGACGTATGATGGTTTTCCTCCAATCGTCAGGGATTTGTTCTGTACTCCATATAGTGAGTATTAAGGCATGCAATTGTTCCACGAGTTTTTCCCACTCCATTTAAATAGTTCAGAGGGAATTTCGTCAATTCCTGGAGCTTTGTTATTTTTCTGTGCTTTAATTGCCTCTTGTATTTCCTGCATTTATGGTGGCGGTTCGTCATCGTGTTCATTTCCTCTTCGAGGCTCTTATCTATTTCTGTCTTTTGTTTCGTCCGTTAGGAGCCTTTTGAAGTATGTTTTCCACGTTATCTTAATTTCTTCTATGTCACTGATTATTTCTCCATTTTGATTTTTGGATAGATTTGTATTTGGTTTATATCCTTGTTTTATATTTTTAATAAATTTATATGCATCTCGTGAGTTATTTTCTATAAAGTCTTTTTCCATTTTCAGTATTTTGTTATTCTCGAACTTTCTCTTTTTCTGACTGCAAGTCTTATCTGCCAGCTTCCTTTTTATTCTGAACTCTTAACAGAGATTTTACTTATCGCAGTCCATACTACAGGGAAAAGTACTTTGAAAGGGAGGAGTTGGGCGACCGAGATCTCATGGTTGAGAAATTCAAGGACCTGGTTTGGCATGAATAAAACTGACTTATTCCGTGCAGCAGTACAGAAATTTAAAATAGTTTGTATAATATTTAACAGCCGAAACGGATAGGAACTATAGAAAAAGAAGTTTACAAACTAACAATTTGCAACATTTTTATTTTCCTTTAACCTTAATCTGAAAATTGGCTATATTCTGATGTCAACTGAATTCCGTTTTGTCGCCTGCTGTTTAAAAATTATCAACATTTCTAGACAAAATATTTTACAAAAAGTAAAATTATTACAAATAAAGGCATGTTTTTAAATTTTAAGCTTTTAAAAATTGTGAATGAACTTAGAAAATAAAAAATATTTACGCATCAAGTAAACAACTAAGCAACTATTCAAGTATACTCTTAAATAGCGCCAATGTCGTTCCGATTTAAAGCGTAGGCACCAATTTTCCAAACCAGTTGATATTGTTGTTCAAAATCTCGATATATGAGTCTATGTTTTAAGCGAATTAAAACACGTATTATCGTAATGAAAATAGTTAGGTGTAAACACGTATTATTTGGTTGCAAATGATACAAAAATATAATAAAAGGAAACATGACGAGGAAACTCAGAAAGCTAATGCAATTTTTGGCTAACATCTATATGGGCGAATGGAAACAAAGGCAGTGCAATTGAACCAATCATCTGTATAACAGAATCAACAAGCGAGGTGAAAAGTGTTGATAAACGTTTAAACCATATTCAATAATTGTGTTCAAAGAACATTTTAAATAAATAAATAATGTAGTTTTCCCACCTCATTTGCGCCAGGAATATCGCCGCCTTGATTATCTAAAATTAATGAGTGTATAAAGTAATACACATCAGTTTGAAGGTAAGTTACAGCTACTTCTTCTGTGACAATGTACAGAAAATGAATAAAACCCAAATTGTAAACCTTAATATCTGCCGATTGAACTAAAGTTGAGAAATTTTCTGACTACATATTACCGGTAGACAACCAGAAAAGGAAATGGTAATCATGAAGTTAATTTTTCCAAGAGTTAATCATACAGACAAATAACACACATAATACTCTATAACAAGTCAACGGAAGCACATGATGCATTGTGGGTTTCAAGAATAAAAAGCAATTATACCAACGTATCCAATACGATTATACCATATTACTTAAAACTAAACAGTCTTGTGTACTTCGTATAACTCTATGTGCCAGCATTTCCGTACAGTAAAACTGGTAAAAAGCGTGAACGTTTATCTGCATCAGCACGACCAGCATGAGCTAGTAGCAATGTTATTTTTTCTTATTGAAATGTAATGGGTCATTAATAGCAAAGTTTCCTTTCATATTGTTTTTTCTTTTACCCCCTCCCCGTTATTCATGTTCACGTTGGAGAAATTATATTTGCCTGACTTCCTGCACGAATAAATATTCCTATTTATAGCTTTTTTCTTTATAGAAAAAAACGAAACTAACCTGGAAATGAGTTTTGACATGGAATCCATAGGTATGTAATGTCTTACTCGCACGTTTCGCGAAAATCGACCGTTATGTTTCAAATGTACTTTCGGCATACCACTATCTCACGAACCGCTCAACCAATCCCAGCAAACCAGGTGTCAGGTGATCGAGTCACTCGGCCCCCTTCCACCAATAGTACTGAGAATTTTGACAACTGACTTCAGTCGCCTCTAGGCTTTGTCTGCGTGAGGGTGTTTTTGCGCCGAAAATTTCTAAATTGCTCCACTAAAACTTAAATATCTCGGGAACTACAAGTCCGATCGCGAAAATACAAAGTGCGTTGTGATCCTCAGAACTAAATCTCTCCAATAACACCAATTTCAAATACCAGAAGCACTCACAGAAAATAATAACAACATTTGAACTCAAAAATTTGAAATGCCTCGACCAAAAATTTCAAACCGAAAACCGGCAAATCCTATGCAGAGCGTCAACAGTCCTATCGTTTGAGACTAAAATAAAAAAAATCGGCCGAGAACTTAGAAAATGGCAACCATTTGAAGATTGACGAAACCCCGTCAGCGCCCAAGCGGCCCGCATCTCCGATACCTGGGTCATCCGGCGTGCCCCCAAAGCGACTCAGATCGAGCGTACGGCTAGCTAGCAAGAAAACAGACGATGAGAACATTAAGACGATGAGAGCTGTTTCTTTAACCAACCCTTCATTCCTTCCCAAAGCACAAGCCTGCCCATGATTCCATGTCTACCCGTAGTCCCACGACTACCAGGTTTAAATTTTTTCTTGTTAAGAATGTAGATAAAATCAATCGATGAATTTTTTGTGGGTACATCAATGCGCACCATTAACGAGTAGGTTTCGACAACGTGTATAACAGCTGTACATGTAGAGAGAAAGACTTAGTGGGAATTGCAGATCGACAATACAGCATGGGGACAGAAGAACTCTTGTTTGGGGGTGAATGTAATTCCAATTCTCCGTACTACAGGCGCAATAACATAGATCACTTTTATTGGTCTGAAAAATTAACAATGCCAGCAAATAATAATTGTAGCTCCCATGATTAAATGTATCCCGTGTTTTGCTTAATATTTTTTTTTTTTTTTTTTTTGCAAACAAGAACTGTGTTATCCTTTACGAGCAATTTGCAGAAGATGGGACGAGATCTTTTGAAACCATATGCCGCCAGTCATCATCATTACCATCTTTAAGGATTAAACCAAGGATGGTTTGTTCCGGTCTTAAACAGCTAAATATTAGAGCTGGTCACTCCAGCGATTCCTCGGACGTCCCATACCTCTGCGTCACCCCCGGCTTATAGTTCCATAGTTGTTTGGGGATGCGGCAGTCATCCATTCGGCAAAGATGTTCCCACCAATTCAGCCAATACTGGGCAATCCTGTAGAGTATACTCAATACGATCTCTTATATTCAGATCTTGCCGTATATCTACGTTCCTTCTATGATCATGTAGACCCTGTCACGTGCCTCAAAAATCTTATTTCAGCCGCTTGGATGCGACTGGCCTGACCTTTCGTTAAAGTTAAATTTTCAGACCCATAAAGATGTGTAGGAAGAGCCATCACCTTGTAGAATTTTAGGGGGTTTCCTTTACTTGCTGACTTAAGGGTTCGTCCAGTAGTCTCGCACATAAGGTTGAACTTATGCAACTTATTCACTACGTCGTTGCTTGCAGTATAAGACACACTGTAGCCCAGATATTCAAAACTGCTAACTTGTTCTAGGACAGTACCATCTCTAACAATTTTTGCCCGTACGGGATCAGTTTCACAAAAGCCGTCACGTTGGTCCTAAGTGCAATCCAGAGCCTTTACAGATTCGTTTTAACATATATATACCCAGCTGAAAATGTTATCCGGATCCGACAGAATAGCTTGATTGTCCGTAAACAACAAAGTGTCAATTATAGAGTGACCAATCTTAAAATGCTCCAAAAACAGTCTCACTAAAACATTTTCAGCACTAAAAATTGGAATAAAAATAATACTAATAAGAAACGTCTAACCTTGAACAATAAAATAAGGATGACGAATTAAAAACCACTGAATGAAAAATATTATGGAAACTATTCGGACCAATTAAAATGGAAAACAATACAGAAGACGCCATAACAGTGAACTTTATACAGACATGATAAAATTGGGTACACTGATAGGAAAACGAGATTACTTTTTATGAATACCATCAAAGAATATTTACCAAAAGACTAACAGGACGACACTTCAATTACGCTGGTAATTTGGAAGTAACTAATACACGGAGCAAAGGACCTAAAAAATACATCGAATTCTAGATTTCCGAAGAAGTTGTCAAGGAAATTTACTACTCAGTAAACAGTTGCATAACTCTACATGTTTCTAGGCAAACCCGTCAAAAAAACCTGTTCTGCTTGGCCTGGAAAAAACGAAACATGCAGAGTAAGTGAAGGAGAAGTGGAAAAGTAGAAAAAAGAAAGGTAAAAATCAGCTAAAATGGACGTGGTTTAAAATGGCTCATAGAAAACAGTAAAAGGTAACCTGAATCGTTAAAAATTGAAACCATATACATAACAAAATAATTTGATTTCATGTTTGAATTTGAAAGGACTGTCTTCTTGTTCCCTTCTATTTTTCATTCGCAGTTTTCTTCTTTTCCTGCTAGAAACGTAACACGTTTTAATATATTTGATGACATACTAGTTATTATTCTTTGTCACACACACACACACACACACACACACATATATATATATATATAGCTACAAAATATTTGCACTTTATTGTTTTTATTAATAGATTGTTCCCAATTGAGAATCTATTTATTACCGGGAAGCCAAGAAAGAGTTTAGTAACACAGTAAAAATTTGTAGATCGCGCAACTTCTTAATTCGAATATCGCAGTATAAGGTCTGCTTCACACTGTACTAGCCTGATTGGGAAAAGGAATATATGAACGTTTCATTCGGCAATTAACACTATATATTAAAACAAACCTTAATTAGTATGTTACTGAGCACCTACACTAGTCAATCACGTTTACTGTCTTGATAACCATTGATTAGATGAATTTTCGTGTAATTTATTACGATATAGAGAGGCCACCATTCACAGTAAGATGGGCAAAATATTTTATATCTAGCAAGGTATTTGTACGATAACTATACATAGTTGGGGGTTTTCTGTAGCAATCGTAATAGCGGCTTATACGAAGCGAGGGTAAAGGGGTACTGCCGCTGGTATTTCGTGTTATATTTATTTACAAGCGTGTCTGCAGATTTAATAACAACTGTTTGCTGTAGGAAATAAATTTTGTTCCTTTCCCAAACATACGATATTGCAGAATAGCTTGGAGTTTATATATATGAGACTGTACTTCACAAACTAAAGAAAGAAGCCGAAATGAACAACGATGTTCAGAATGTGTGGTTAAAATGTATTGGAATTAAAGAAACTGAGCTAAACTGCAAAACAAACAAATTATAATAGGCGATTGGAGAATAGCAGATCTACAAGTAAATACACGTCTCAGTGGATCAACTTTTGTCGTATGCTTTGTTTGTTTTTACTGTATTACAATTAGCAAAGTGTTTTCGTCCATTATTGCTTTGTAAGTAACTCGATGAGTTTCCTGCAGGTCTCCCATGTAATGTCTTCAAATAAATGCACTGCAAGTAGATTTATTTTCACCTAACAACCGTTTCACAGAAACTATTCTTTACCTTCAGAAGTTTGTTTGAATTGTAATTGGCCAAATAACTGTAGGTGAAAAACAACCTACTTGCAGTGTTAATATCTGGAGATATTACAATTAGCATAGACTCTATAAAACACAGACCGAAAATAAATAATATTCTTGTAGCATTTGGTGTAAATTTCTTCTTTCATAACGCAGTAGATGTACACACGTAGGGAGAGAGACGGATAAATAAGAGGAATCAAAAAGATTAAATGAGAAAACGTTTACTCAATTTGCAGTTTTAAACCTACCTCTGTCGAGCAAAGTGTAAGCAATTAGTTACTTTAGACAGCTGCTGTACTTTATCACTAAATTGGAAACAGGGGCAAACAAATGGTTAAGAACTGTAACAAGAAATATTGACAGTACTTCCGTGTTGATAGTTAACAAGGAAGAAACATATTGCCAGCAACTAAAAGTAAGGAAGTGTCTGTGTTGAAAAACTATCTCGTTACAGTTTCCAATAATGCCGGTAACTCTTCATGATTGACGTAAAACGATGTTTTTGCATTGCTTTGCTCATGTGACGGCCTGATTTTTTTAAATTTATCAAGTTGCTGCAACGGCATCGGTCATTCGCAACCACGAAAATTATAATAATGGATTTATATTTT
Organism: Magicicada septendecula; assembly: GCA_034769895.1. NCBI lineage: Eukaryota > Metazoa > Arthropoda > Insecta > Hemiptera > Cicadidae > Magicicada > Magicicada septendecula. The sequence goes on along the minus strand of CM068373.1, from coordinate 26,388,882 downwards.
GTACAATAATTCTTACATAGATTCGGAATCCTTAAGACTTTCGTTAAAGTCCAATTCTCAGACCCATAAAGAAGTGTGGGAAGAGCCATCAACTTGTAGAATCTTAGGCGTGTTTCTTTACTTGCTGACTTAAGGGTCCCGCACATAAGGTTGAATTTATGCAACTTCTGCTTCACGTCGTTGCTTGCAATATAAGACACACTGTAGCCCAGGTATTCAAAACTGCTAACTTGTTCCAGGACAGTACCATCTATAACAATTTTTGGCCGTACGGGATCAGTTCCACAAAAAGCCATCACCTTGGTTTTAATTGTGGACATCTGCAACCCAGAGTCTTTGCAGATTCCATTTAACAAATGTATAACCATCTACAATCTGTTTTCAGAGTCCGAAAGAATAGCCTGATCGTCCGCAAACAACAAAGTGTCAATTGTACAGTGACCAATCATAAAATGCTCTGGAAGACACATCTGCCAGTTTTATATGACATCGTCAATATATAAATTAAAAAGAGAAGGTGATAATGGACACCCTTATCGTACTCCACAAATCAACAGGCCAACTCTATTACTTCTATTACGATTTTATTCTCCACATAAAGACTGTATTGCTCTGATTAGATGTTGTGGCATCTTTTTCCTTGCCATTACTGCCCATAGTTTACTCCGATTTATTACAATTATTATTTTATAAATTTCTATATTAGGAAATTTTTCAGGTATGAATATACAGAAAACTGTGGCAATAATAATAAAACTCTTGCCGTAAAGACATACCAAAACCTGTGTGTGTGTGCGTGTGTGTGTGCCCGGTGCATTTTCGGTGTTTCTGGTTTTCCGAGTGACACTGTCTCTTTTTGTTCATACTTTCTTCTACACTTCAACATCTGTCCTGAGTGCATAGAAATCTTCGGCACTAGGAGACATTTGAGCACGCACAACAGAAACCTGAAACAGAGGTAAGAAGGCGCAGGGGTGCTGGTTGCGTATTCTAGGGGCGGGACGGGAAATTATGCATCTAACCTACGACAGAAATAAAACTGGGGAAAACGGCCAATAGGTCTTGCTAAGTAGATACGTTTTGGGGAACTGTCGATTATGGACTGTCATAATAACAAGAGTTTGTGAATTTAAAGATTGCAACACGAGGGGGGGCCCACTCGTGTTGCAATCTTTAAATTCACAAACTCTTCCTTTGTAACATTATAATAAATTGTAAACGACTTAACAAATGTATAAATAAAAAATCTGGAACAATGTTAATTGTTGAAAAAATAACAATATTGCCGTTACAAATTAATAAAATTATTAATTTAATTCATTTTAAATTTATTTATCAAGGTGTAAAAACGTGTTGTTTATACTATCTTAAGTTCATCTCCATTCTGTAGTGTTCAACTTTCCAGAGTTTTGTTTCGTATGATTGTGACAGTCAAATAGCAGGTAAGTCAACACACATACACACTCGCGTTTTCTGGCCTCAAACATGATTTTTATACACGTTTACACGTGTTTCAAACAAAAAATTTCGTTTCCGCCTAACACATATAAACTCTCCCCGCGTGCAAACGATATATCCAGCGCGGATAAGGACCTTGCTTCACACGTTGCTTCCGGGACTCCTGCATTCCTCTCGTCTTCACTCCTGACGCCCCCTCTGTTTCCGCCGGTCTTCGCTACCCCGGGCCCTCCTGCACTCCTCTGGCATTCGCTTCTGACGCCCCCTTTGTCTCCGTCGGCCTTCGCTACCCCGGGTCCTCCTGCACTCCACTAGATATCGCTTCTGACGCCCCCCCCCCTTGTGGTCGTTGCTTCCTACGGTTCTCGTCGAGTTTCTACCAGACCACGTTCCGAAGTCCGAGTCCACGTTAGACACCCCCCCTCATACATAGAAAATCCTGCTCTGCTATTCTGACTGTCACAATCATAATATTAACACTTTGGAAACTCAAGCATTGACCAATGGAGAACAAACACTAACTTCCTCCAACTACACTCACGAATTGACAATTCTAAATGTGTTGTTTTTCTATCGCACTTAAGTATTATCTAAGTAATAGAAGATATTTTTATTTTGTAATAAATTACTTAATGTATATGATTTGCATTTAAACTTATGTTGCGTAACTATAATTTAAATCAATTAAACAGTTGTGTTCCGCGGTTCCTTACAAGACAGCCTTTCATGTCTCTTCTTGTTTGTCCATCAGACTCGTATTATCTTCATCTTCTTTAGCTTACAGCTTAAAATGAGCACTGGCTTCCAACGCCATCTCAGCGTAACCTCTCACGTCCATTCTTCTGATATCTTCCTGTACATCATCCAAACATCTTATCTTAGGTCGACCCCTCTTTCTTCTTTTATACACGTGTGCCCTCAGGATTATTTTTGTCACTCGCTGATCGTCCATCCGCTTTAGGTGACTCAGCCATCGATTCGCTGAGCCTTTATGAATCTTACAATGTCCTCATGCTTCAATAGCGAAAGGTTTCCCCGGAACGCTACGGCCTCGCTTGAAGTTTAACACGGTACACCTCGCACCGTATCCTGCCACACATTTAGAGCTTTTTTTTATTCGTAGTAGGCGTTCTGATTACCAGGTGCAGTTTCTTTGCGGGAGGTCCTTTTAAAGTGAATGGAAAAATAGTCTTTTGAAGAGAATAAGTGCCTTTCACTTTTTCTGGTTATTTATTTAAGCTAGCTGCTTGTAACTTTAAATTGACGAGGATAAATTGTTTAGTGAGTACTTCCATGAAATGATGGGGTCTTTGGAATGAAGGGACCCCACTGTAAATATTAGCTTTTTATCATTACTATTATTATTTGAACCTTTTCGTTCATTTGTTAATGGCCTTGCCTTATCAAATATTTCTTTTACTAATTGTTCCAATTCAATTTTAATTTGTTTAATAAAATTCATAATCGAATATTCTACACTTCTCATATTTCTTTTCATAGTTACCACATATTCTTTTAGTACATGCACTCTATCAATTTGGTTGAACCTCTTTGCAGTAGTATCTTCTAGTAGAAACCCCTTAACGTCTTCTGTTCCGCCGTTTTATTCTTTTACCGCTTTTATGTTTTTTTATTTCACGTTTATATTTACGTCCTGTCGTTTTACTGTATTTTTTGTTTCCCTCGACGTTTGTCTCATCGCTTTTCCATCCAAATATGTAGACTCTATCATAGCCAATCGGTGATTTCTATCTGCTTTTTCTTATCACTAATTACTCACACCAAGTTCTATTATACTCTCACTAGTCTCTGATTTCCAATGTTAAAGATCCTATACTCTATTCTGTCACTAATGTTACGACGGTCGTAGCCATCGTCCTGTTCTACAGTGAAAACCAAATAATGACACCGAATGAAGCCGTTAATTACAACTTTAGTTACAGCTGAAAATAAACAAATACACTCACATACAATTGTTTAATCTAAATATTGTTCAGCCCACTTTAATATAACAAACAATAAATGTCACCTTATTAACAGGGTCCACCAAGTAGTACATTGTACATAATTACTTTACACTAAGCGCAAGTCACAATAACAAAGTTTAACAACCAAAAATACTTTAATGTCGCACGTAACAACTGAATTTGGCGGGCCGCCTGCTGGTAAAATTTGTGTCCCGCCGAGGTTTCAGAAGAATCTACTGGATTTCGTGTACTGCGTCAAAAATAATTGCGTATGTACAGGCATGGTGGACACATTGGAAACCATTTTAATGTACACACCCTACAGACTCAGTGCACCGTGTTAAGCAAGTTGTTATCTGAAGGCCACAAGAGTATATTCCAGGAATATTTATTAGTCAGATGTTAACGTAAATTAGAAAAAAAATGAGAAACATAACTTTTTTCGAAATTCTAAACTAATTTGTTTTTACGATTTATAGTTTTCCGAGGCTGTCCCGGAACATTATTATTGACATTCCTGTATGACTAGTGGAACATGTACTCTTAGTAAAAGACACGTGCTGATGATTCTGGCCGCCGAAATGAAATTTCTAGGAGGGACGCAAGATTGTTCTCTCTTGGACCGGAGAAGGAACGAGGATATTAGACGCGATTTTAACATTGTATCATTGCACCAGAAGATTGAGGACCACAGAAGGAGGTGGTATGAACACTTGAATCGCACCCCTGATATCCGTCTACCTGTGGCTGCTTTGGGTTATCACCCTACTAGCATGAGAGATGTCGGTAGACCAAGGAGGAGATGGGTTCCGGAACAGGTTAAAGCCAAGTCCTTGGGGTGGTGATGATGATGATGATTATGACGTTTTATAGTTTTAAATTGTTAAAACTCAAAGAATGGAAGTCAGATTCAATAAAAAAATTCATATCCGGTCTGTTTGGCCGTAGTTGATTGCTTTGCTCAGTCATTTCTGAATCTTTCCGCCACCCACCGGAGGCCTTCTTTAGTAGAAACAATTATAAGTATTTGACAAAGGGTGGAGAGGCAAACGTACCCCTAACTGAGGTTGCTTTTACCTCCACTCTTTGTCGAACAATTTAACTTTTTCTACTAAATAAGGCTTTCGGTGGGTAGCCGAAACTTTTACAAAATGTCTGAAGAAAGCAATCAACTACGGCCCAACAGCGTGCATATAAATTCTTTTATCATTGACTCTCGACGACTTTACTTTAGATAAGTTCATCAACGAAGTGCACTAAAATTTTTCATTCAAATACATGTGAACCGTTTTTAATGGCGTCAGATACGCAGATCTTTGAAATTGCCAAATACTGAAGTCAGATTTATTTAAAAATAGTAACCGAATATACTCACCATTGACTCTTTATACTTCTATGTTCCGTAAGGAAATAGAAGTGTGGTGATCGCGAAATAAATCATGTTCCAGATAAGGGCTGATTCTGATTGTACTACCCTCAAAACATGAAGACAAGTCATTTTTCGAAAAGTGTCTGTGTGTATGTGTCTATGTGTAGATTTGTTTTTATCGCGAACAATAACTGACGCAAATTCAAACAAAATTAAATACTTTTTTGCATATGTGCCCGAGTTGTAGAAGACTCAAGACCTATTGATCTTGGTGAAGATCGGTTAAGGGGGAGGAGTAGTTTACCAGCAACGTTTTACGTTTTAACAAGAGTAAAGTACTTAAGAATTCATTTAAACTTTTTCAAACAATGGTAATTGTTAAAAATAAAAAAATATTTTTATTGCCAGGCAACCAGGGTGTTCGGTTAGGAGGGAGGGGTAGTTTACCTGCATTGCTTTGTGGTTTAACAAGTGCAAAGTACTTAATTATAATAAATAAGTGCCCCGAAAATAAAGTCATATTAATCCACTGTAAAATGGTAAACGAGATAATTATAAATGAAGTGGTTAGTTAAAGAGAGAGATGGTGATTTGTTTTTAAATTGCTGTGCTGAAATCAAGTAAAGTACGAATACTGTATACAATTTTGGAGAATAAGATACCTCAGCAATTACAAATATGGTAAATCTATTACTCTATGAAAATGGAGATATCATTAATTGTGGGGTTCGGTTGAGGAGGAGACGTATCTGCGTAGTTGAGTTTCTTTATAAGAATAAAGTATGTAATTTTTATAAAGAATGTGACTCAAAAATAACATTAAATTAAACGAATATTCCATAATAAAAAAACTTGTATAAATTGTGAAAATAGGTTGAAGGTGGGGGATACTTTTTAGAAATTATCGAACTGTATTCAAGTAAATTTATTAAATATAAATCTTAGAATATGGAAGTCATGTATGGTTCTTTATGTCATTTTGTTTTCGTGAGTGAACGTCTGTCTATTGATACCTTTACATATACGTGAAAATCAACTGGTAACGCTAAACAAGACTTCCTTATTCCCTTAGAAGAGGGCAAACGTTCCTTATGTCTATCTAGCGTATCGGTTCAATTTAACTTTGGTAATTAAACACGGCCGCAAAACCCTGAGATCCCCTACAGCAACTGTCAACACGAACATTTCCCCAAACCATAAGGAAGACAAATTACGGAGGACTCTAATGTAATATCTATTTCATTTCCACGTAACCATTATTGATGTCTAGCATATAATATTTCGACCACATAAATGTGTTATGCAGCATATTTTGAATATATAGTTCCGTTAAGAATATTAGTTTGCTTTAAAACTCAACGTATGCGAACACTCATACTATATTATAAATTACTATAATGGTGTACAAAGATTAGACTAAGAAAATTCAAATTCCTATACATAAATAACAAAAAGAGGTGCTTAAAAAACTTCCTTAAAAATTAGGATGGGTGTTTCGTAAGAAATATGAGTCACCGATAGTTAGCGGCATAGCTCCAACCCGTAACTTTACATATCCGTACTCCCATGCTCACGTGACGGTTTTTATCCACCAGAGACAAGTTGAAACTGACAACTTGACAGTAACTAGGAAGTACGCTAATAGAAAACTAAAGAAGTAGACTGGAGATTAAAATGTGATGCCTGAAGATGTTTTTAGAAGTGGAAAATATTTTGCAGCACTTTGGCAATCTGTAGGCCGAAATGAAGAATATACTTGTGAATTGCTATGTAAAGAGGTCTCAGTAACAAGGACAGAAAACCTATACTATGGAGAAGACAGTTACAGATACACTTAAGGCTTTCTGAATGTCGATAAAAAACAATACCCGTTACTTTCTGTTTTGTAAAAAATTTTGTGTATTATTTTATATTTAAAAAAATAATAAGTATTATAATGACTATATAATTTTGATGACGACCCTGATTACAGTTGTTTTTATGGTTCATCTTCTTCATTCAGAGCACTTAATGAATATTAATTGTTAAACTTTCGTTTTTCCCCGTACGCGTTTCGGCGTGATGTGCGCCTTCGTCAGCGGTGTGAGACAGAATGTCCGGAACTTGTAACGGTTTTTTAGTTGGTTGGTTGAGAGGGGGGTGGCGGAAGGGAATTGGCGCGGGGATCCGAATTATTGTATGTTTATGTATAATTGTGTCAAAGAGTGCGTGTGATTTACAGTGTAATTGGTCGTTAAGTATGTTGTTTGGTTGTATTGTGTAGTGTTTGTATATTTCATATTGTTCTGCTGTGTTAAGTTTCCTACTTTTAAGCAAGTAGTGTAATACCTCAAGATTTTTATCTATGTTGGTGTAGCTGTGGTTTTTTCGTATGTATGTGTGTGGCGAACGCGGAATGTATGTTGTTGCTGGATAGAGCTTTTAGGTGTTCAGAGTAACGTGAAGAAAAAGATCTTCTCGTCTGGCCTATATAGAAACTATTACATTTATTGACAAGTCGCTATCATCATCCTCCTCCTGCTCCTCATCTTTGCCGTCGCCGTCGTCGTCGCCTATTTTTAAATATATATATTGCATATAATATTATATATAGTATAACATTATATACGATATATTTTTTTAAATATTAAATTATATATTTTGATTGCCTATTTTTAGTATGTACCTCCTTTTTCTTTCATAATTTTGACACTAAAGTGATGCAACTTATTTCATCTTGTAAAACTTCTTCATTCCTTTTTTTGCTTTTTTTATAGTCATAAATAGAGATTCAACCGTTCCTAAAAGATATTGTTTCTAATCAACTTACCTCTATATTTTGTTTAACCACCTTCACAATTACAATCTAAATATTCTAGTTGAGGATTGTAAAACCTTCATGACGATTACATTAACCTACACTGCTCAATCGAAAGTGGAAAGCAAACTCAGCCTAACCCCAAAACTTGGCGAATTGGTTTTGCAAACTTTTATGTATTATTATGTGGACAATACCACAAAATATTATGTGGACAAATCTAACTGGAATTATTGTACGTGTTGATTACGAATTATTAATTGTGATAATTATAGCTTGTTATTAATGATTTCCTTGGGGTCTTGTATTTATTTTCCACTGTAATATACGACAATAAATGATACCGTCCTAACAATAATATATATATATATATATATATATATATATATATATATATCGTAGCCAATATTTAATTTTTACTCATTTTAAATTTTGATTCCTTGCGATGAAGTTTATTAGATAATATCAGATATACATTTTGTCCTTTGTGTCATATATTAAACAACCAAAACTTTTAAGAAATTAATCATAAATTTTAAGGACAGAGTGCTAAACTAACTCTTTTAAATAATTCTCTAGTCATAAGTAAGAATAGAAGAATATAAAAAAGTGAAAGCGAGGCTTTAAAAGAAAGAAGAATGTCGACGGTGATTCGTAGAGGAAGCGTAAATAAATAAAGCTACCCCTACACAGGACACGGACACAACAGCGAAGCGAACTATATACGCAGGAGAGAAAAAGAATTTAATGAAATGAAGGTACGCTCATAATTTCTCGTTAAATCTCATTCAGAAAGAAGACTAAGCTTGAGGGCAGTCCTTTGTTAGTTAACGATTTACGTGCGAGTTGCAAAAACATTATCTTTTTTCTTTTCATTTGGTTTCACTCTCTTCCCCTGAGCTCCCCAACGACGACGACAGCAGCCTACTATCTATTGTGCAAAGTAATGACTTTGCCTGGCTTCTACCAAAGGAAACTACAGCCTTATCATGGTCGAACAAAGCAAATTAATTCTACAATATAAGCGTTTAGTTGTCTTCTTAATATACGATAAAACTGCTGTAACAGAGGATCGCTCTGCTCAACACATTTCGTGCGTAAAATTGGTCAACAATTCCCGCTCCCTATAAATTTTTCAGTATTTCATAAACTCTTCCCTCTGACTATATTGAGTAAGATAAATACTGAAGATACGTCAAAACTTTTCAGTACAAGTTGATTATTATAGAAGTCTTATTGAATCTTGAAGAAAATACATGTTCCGTCTTTAAAACATTTTTTCCAATATGTTGCCAAGCCGTTTCTGCTGAGCTTTCAGTTTACGTTCCTAATCCTGATTTCTTCCCGTTATAAAAATATCTTCAGTTTTCTCAGTGTATTGTACCGAAAAGTATAATAGGCTAAGTTCTGTATCACATTAAATTGTCTTTAGCTCCAGATACATGCATGTCTACATGTATTGTCATATTATACTTTTCAGATTACTGTAAAAGTAGACCTACCAAACTTACAGCTAAAAAAGGTACCTCCAGTTTTAGTTGTACTTATATTTAGCGTACGAAAGCACCCCTTAACTCTAGTGAACTAAAAATGTAAGATTAATTAACCCATTTTTGAAAAAGAACCTATGAGATGGCAGTGACTGCAGTTAAATTAAATATCTATTCTGTATTAAAAGCTTATTCTGTATAAATATGAAGTTAAAGATTTCTCTATTATTCCCTTTATGCTTTATAACAACATTGTAATGAATTATTTGTATAGGAATTCTGCCTGTCTACCTATCTGTACGTCTGCCTCCCACATCTGTCTGTCTGTCTGTCTGTCTGTCTGTCTGTCTGTCTGTGTGTGTCTCTCTCTCTCTCTCTCTCTCTCTCTCTCTCTCTCTCTCTCTCTCTCTCTCTCTCTCTCTCTCTCTCTCTCTCTCTCTCTCTCTCTCTCTCGTTACATATAAGCACATGTATTTTTATAAGTTGTACATATTTTTTTTCTCAGTTATAGTTGTTTCTGAGCGTTTTCCAAGCTTCTCTGCTAACTTGCAATTGGACCTGATCATTTTAGTGACCTGTACGTGTCCAAACTTGTATACACAATTTCGTGTATGCTTATTTTATGTAAAGTATGGGGAAGACTGAATTTTATCTTCCGATTGAAACTTCAGTCATTTGTGCGCTAAAGATATAAAAAGTATATTTACTTTTACGTAATTATATATGTTTGATCAAGACGGTGACTACGGAAAACAAAAATTGCAAGCGCACCAACTTTTGGTTAAGAAGAAGAAGAAAAAGAAAGACTGAAAAAAAGTCAAATAGAGAGAGAGAGAGAGAGAGAGAGAGAGAGAGAGAGAGAGAGAGAGAGAGAGAGAGAGAGAGAGAGAGAGAGAGACTGGCACAACTACCATAATATTTAATACATTCCATATTGTGGCTTTCTTGGCGTTTTACATAACTATTCTAAAATTGGAAATAAGTAACATACAAGGAAAATACAATGGCGTTACAATATAAATCATTTTGAGATAAAATCATTTCATCGTATTTAATATTGCTACTAATTTAACAAATAATTCTGTGTGAAAAAGTGAAGTATTCAGTACATAAAAGTACTTGAGCTTAATTTTGTTTTTACGTTGGAGCCGTAATAAGATACATGCATTACTGCCTGCAAGTTTTCCTTTCTCAATTATCAGTTTTATTAACAAATTATCGTTTGTTTACATTTTACATATAAACTATTTATTATATCATAATTTTAAATAATCACTTTGTTTTTTGAATAGTCTTGATTCGAGTTTCTTGCTATTTGCTAAATGTTAATTATTTTAGTAGAAAAACCTGTTTCAATAGTGGAAGAAGCTACGTCAACTAAAGTAACTGCAGTAGAAAAATCGTTTACCAATATAAGAGAAAATCTTGAAATTGAAGTTGAACAACTTATGAAAGCACAGCCATCCTTGTCAAAGAAATTGCTGAACAAACAGTACCAAAGTTACAGACAGAAAAAGACGCGAGAAATAAGGTAATAGAGAGAGCTACGTTACCTGCAGTTGGCCCCACGGATGATACGTTACCTGCAGTTGGATTTACGTCAAGGCCCCAATGGATGATAGAAGCACTCACGGGGTGACGTATCTTTGATAATTTGAAGCCGCTGCTTGCGCAAATAACTGCACGGAAAAAGAGAAACCTTGTCACCCGTCCTCGCTTTAAAAGGATTTGCCGCAGAGTTATCACAGAAAGTTTTACCTGGTACCCAGAACATCTATGCCGAATTGATGAAACCTCTTGAATTACGCTAAGGTGTAAACAATTTGCACGACGTCTACTGCGCTTAGTTGAGAGCAAGGCGTCAACGTTCCAGGGCAAACCATAGTTGTAGTGTAGAGGATATTATTCTGCCAGCTCGAAGAGAAATTTTTGGTCTATTGCCCGAATTATAATTGGGAAAATAAAGATTGCTCAATAATTACTCAATCCATGCATGCGGAAACGGATGGGCGTAATTTGTAACAGTAATGTGTTTGTACTCGGGTATCGACAACAAGTAATTTTTACCCTGAAATTTCTGGAGACTCGGTATGTCTCCTAGTTGTGCCTAATACTAATTGCCTCGTGGGTTTGCAACTAGACAAAAATGTTTTTTACTTATGATTAACCGTGGTATTACAGAATCTGAAATATATATACACAACCAATACTATATAGATTGACACAAATTCTACATAGGCCAGACAGAACGTTGCTTCAAACAAAGATACATTGAACACACATAGGCACTACACTCCACTATTGAATCCACCTTTGCCAACCACCTCACTAAAACAAACCACACATATACAAACATCGAAAACAACATGGATATTCTACATGTACCCACAAAAGGCAGAAAACTAGACAGTCTTGAACAATCGGAAATATGAAACACACACACACAAAATGACATCCTAAACGATCAGACACAATTCAAATCACACATATTATTTGAAGATATTACACCCACACATACAACATCGATCCTTAAAATATCGACGCCGTCGTGAAGAACAAGACGGACAGCGCTCCCAGTGGCAGTCTCTGACAAAGCTTATTATAATAAGCGAAAACTGGTTCATATTATAAGGTAAAGCTTTTTCGTTTTTTCCAATAAAAACTTTGTTTTCGGAGTCGGCAGTGATACACTTATATTTAAATAATTTAAATAAATATACACAGATACAAAGAAATGGAAATTCACTGCTAAGCAAGGTTAGCTTACTTGTTTTTAATTAAACTTTCTAACATTATGTGGAAAATAAAATATATACAATACGGAAACCATAAAGTAGATAATTTTGTATGTATTTGTTTCTCCTAACACTAGCAGTGGACAAATCCAAAACGTTAGAACTTACTTTTCTTCTGCCATCTTTATGTAAATGACATTGTTATACTCGCATTTGCAAAACGATCATTGTGCGAACTGTTAAATATTTAGCGCCTTCTATGTTAGTACTTCAGCTGTTGTAGCAACTTTGTATGCTTGTGCTTCAGCTGTATACAAATCAGTGGCGGATCGTGGTTCTGACAGTTAGCGGTTCAATGTCTGAATGTTTCTGCTAAACAATTATCCCATTCCAAATAACACACGGGGTGGGTCTCAGCATAAAGACATACCTATTGACAACTTTTAGTAGGCCTAATAATAAGTTGTGTTTATGCTCTTTGTAAATTATTCTAAAAATATATAGTTAAAATTAAATAATGTTTAAATATTTATGTTTAATATTAAAAACGGGAAGCGGCCTACCGAGTTCCTTAATTTTTCATTTATCTTTAATAGAGAGAGGAAGAGAAAGAAAGAAGAAACATTTGTTTTAAAAATAGATTGAACAGTATTCATTTTACCAAATCAATGAACTGAACACAAACATAAGAAATACCTGAACACTTAACATACAAAAATACCAGCAAAACACTTTGAAGGTTATGCACTCTTCAATAAGTTTTACGTTTATATAATTATTTAATGACGTTATATTCGGAATACAATTACGTCACTATTTAGTTTAATTTTAAAAGTTTTCTGCACACATTTTCATTGCATTCTAAATGAAATAGAGAAATCTGACACAAAACTGATGGTAAACAGACAAAACATGTGGTAAAAATCATAATAATGGCGAATGGGGGTATTACGAAAATGTTAAAATTCCCAGTCAGTGCGGTTTAGACCTCGTCGGAACTATTCGTCTCTATCGCTAATACTCGGGAATAGTGACCGTTGAATGTAATTTTGCCTATGCTGATTTGCCCTTCCACAGCTGTCTATACAGTTCAGGAGGTGCTGAGAGCTGTTTTGCACCTCAAAGCATTAGTACCGAGCTATTTTTCTATTACGCGAATCCATTACTGATCAGTCAATAAGATTAATCCCGCAAATCTTGTTATTTAAATATAAAACCATTATCTCAACAAATCCTTAAATATATTAAAATTATTTAGTGGGGGTTCACTGAACCATTGAACCTTATGAACGACCCGCCACTGACATAAATAATAACACGTAACAGCTACTATTTCACGTTGTAGTGTGGGAGACTCGGTGGTATAATATACGGTATGGGAAACACAACATTTTATCGTAAATCTCAACGGAACAGTGTGTTATCTCACTAAGTCAGTGTCCATACATCATGCTCTGTTTACAAACGTTATTGCGGTATCCATGTACCACACACATATCCTTCATGCCACACAGCGCGGTACACTGCCCTGCGCAAAGCAGGAAGCAGAACAGAGACAGAGAGAGGCAGACAGAGAGAGACAGACAGACAGAGAGAGAGGCCGAGACAGAGAGAGACAGAACACTACAATTACCTTCTCATCATCATCATCATCATCATTATCTTCAAGGATTAAACCAAGGCTGGTTTGTTTTGGTCTCAAATAGGTAAAGATTAGAGCTGGTCACTCCAGCGCTTCCTCGGACGTCCCGCACCTCTCCGTCACCTCGTCTTATAGTTACATAGTTGTTTGGGGATGTGGCGGTCATCCAATCGGCAAATATGTTCCTACCAATTCAGCCGATACTGGGCGATCCTGTCGAGTATATGCATAATATTAAATTCCTGCCATATATCTGTGTTTCTTCTATGATCATGGAAAGAAATGATCATACCCTGCCACGTGCCTGAGTAATCTCATTTCAGCCGCTTGGATGGGACTTTCGTTAAAGTCAAATTCTCAGACCTACAAAGAAGTGTGGGAAGAGTGATGACCTTGTAAAATTTTAGGCGTTTTTTTTTACTTGCTGACTTAAGGGTTCGCTTAATAGTCCCGCACATAAGGTTGAACTTATGGAACTTATTCACAACGTCGTTGCTTGCATTATAAGACATACTGTAGCCCAAGTTTTCAAAATTGCTAACAATTAACTTGTAAATTCAACATTGATGACAATATTTCTAGGAGTCGATTCATTCTGCTTTTCTCCTGCTGTAATAAATACCAGTACCCTGCTTTTTGTGGTTACTAAATGTCTTGAAATTTTAATGTCTGTGGTCATTAAGGTTAGTGTATTACGAATACTTTCTATTGTCCTCGAATTCTGTGTTTTTATAGGCCCGCCAGGATTTCCTGAAGAGTAAGCTGCGCCGATCCAACGCACGAATTACCCCCACTTTGAAGTATAGCTAAGTTATCTAGAAAGAAGCGAGGGGAGACAACGCTATAACGTTCACTGTCTCACTTCAATATTATTTCCCTCTCTGTCACACACATGCTTCCGTTGTTCTCGCCAGTATTGTTGCAGCCGATGTTCACGCTATGCACAAAACTGTTCTGCGCATGTGCGAAGTGAATGAAAATTATGTTAGCCTAGCAACGAGGTGTTTGTCTACTGCGTACCGAGACCCGAGTGTTCAATTTACATCGTCCGTCGGCTAGCAGGCGGTTCTTCCGGTTTTGGAGCACAGTCAGTTTGCCGTAAGAAGAGGTTAGCATAATAATTTGCCAATCAACCACCATTCTTGTTCTCTCTTGGCACTGAAGGGCTTCTTATTACGTCATTTGGTCACTAATAAAGTCTTCTATGTGAACAGGACTCAATACTATTTGTGATAACTATTATACTATTATTTATAACAATATAACAACTGTATCTGTGTGCACGGTTGTTGTCTTGCAACAGTCTGATCAATTAACAAATTTGTTCGTCAGTGAGTAAGTTGCTTCGTAAATGCATGTAAACACCCCTTAATTATCACGATGTCTATTTCCTGAGACACTTTTTTACGTCTTTTAGTATTCTTCTTGTCTGAATAGGTTGTTCCCTGTGTGACATACTCCTTTTTATTTTTACACTATGTTGTTCTTACTAAAATAAATTAATTAAATGAATCATATAAATATTGATACCTAGCAAGCCAGTGAATATTGGATTTGGTTACTAATCTACAAGTCCCTGGTTCGAATCCCAGGCGCACTATATCCGGCTTGAATCAAG
Source organism: Magicicada septendecula (assembly GCA_034769895.1). NCBI lineage: Eukaryota > Metazoa > Arthropoda > Insecta > Hemiptera > Cicadidae > Magicicada > Magicicada septendecula. The sequence continues at coordinate 26,373,806 of CM068373.1, read as the reverse complement.
ACGCATTTGTCACACTCCAGTTCTGTTCAACCTTTGGAAATGAGTACATGGGATGACACCCTGCGGAAATGATGAGGAGGGGGCTGAAGCATTGTGCTGTCTACACTATCTTCCTTGTATGAAGAACGGCTCACAAAGGACAACGGCTACCCTTCCTAGCTACTGGCCTGCTTACGTGATAAGAAAAGACTCTTTATTATGTTGTTATTAAAACGAAATTGTTACCAAACAAATCTATTGTTTTTTAGACATGAGTAAAATTCGACTTTATAAAAACCTACATTACTTAAGTTAATTTCATTGGGAAAAGTTGTGGACAACAAAAGATAGGTTGTGGTAAAAAAGGACATCATCATCAGAGTGAACTGTCGGGTAGGTAGTTGGCAAGCCCGCGCCAAACCTAATCGGCACCGTCGTGCAATATCTAATGAGCGCCTTTATGCAGTGGCGATATTAGGGAAAAATGGCTTATGTTTCTGTTAACCTTTGAACTAAAAGTTTTACCATTAACTATTTTTAATGTTTCAACATTTTTTTCTCTGTGAAATCCTACATTCAGACACATTTTTTTAAGGAACTATATTAATATTATAAAATAAAATAAAATTACAAGCTAAATGTACAATCACATTTATTGATTTATTAAATGATAACAATACGTAATATAATAGTTAACACTACTTAACAGATCATCTCTTTTAGAAAGAAATTATTTTATGTTAAATATTTCAAAAATATAGGCCTACAGCTAAAGAAACATATGTTATACACATAAATAATATTTTATTTGAATTATTTATCGTAGAAAAACACCTTAAATCTATTTTAACAAACTGTGTTTGATCACACTGACAAAAAATACAACATAGAACCTATAATAAACAAATAAACTGAAGCAATTCTAAACAAAATAATTTCAGGATTTGACAAGAGTTGAATTATAGAAATTGAACCTTTCGGGCTTTACTTTTACCAAACTGATTTATAAGTAAATCTATATCTAGATTTTGTAAAATTTATATTTTTTGGAGGAAAATATTTTTTCTTTCATTTGGAGTTTTTTTAAGGGTAGAGGGCCGGGCCCACTGTGCCGTCGTGAACCGCACGATTTGCACTTATGGACGGCGCGGCCCTGGTAGTTGTTTAAACTAGAAGGAACAGAATACAAAACCAGATGCAGGAAAAGAACTAGAAGCGACGCCTACTGTTGATAAAGTATAAAAGGTACGAAAGGAAACAACTTTAATGGTATGGTCATATAGTGTGCGTGGAACAAGAAGGAAACACTAAAATAGACTTCGAATTGAAATTAGGTCAAAGAGACCAATGAAACCTACTCAGCATCCAATGGAAAGATAATACCAGTAGTCTGGTAAATAGACGGGGGAAGAACATTATGTGTGAGCAAATAGTAAAAGAGAAAACACCTAAAGACTCAGAGTCACAAACGCATCCCCATGTGTAGAAATGTGAAAAGAGAAGGACACACAAGTTACAAATGACAGCTCAAGTTAAAATAGGGGAAAAGATACCCAGCAAGATAAGTATTAGTAAGGGCTTAAAACAGGGTAGTTGCATAGCTCCGACTTTGTTTAAGATCTACCTATATGAAGCCCTAACATCATGGAGGAAAAAATGCCGTAATATGGGTGTACCAGTTGGAAATGACAAGTTGTTTACAATACACTTTTGCAGAAGGTCAGGCTGTAATTGGAGTGGACGAATTTGATGTACGTTTGCGGGATTCATGGAAATGAAGTAGCAGATACTCTTGCCAATAAAGCTTGCTGCATGGGCCCTGTACAGGCGCAGCGTTATTCTCTGACACAGTGTAAAGAAGCAGCCAGGAAGTTCTTCACTGAATCCTGGAAACGGAGATGGGAGAATTGTAGCACCGGACGCGAGTACTTCGCCATCCAAAGCTCCCCAAACCGCCCACAAATCTATAAAGGGATGCCTCGATCTGTGGCGTCATTTTGCGGCAAGAGCACGAATGGGTCACATCGTGACGAACAGGTACCTGCATAGGTTTCACCTAAAAGACAGTCCTCTTTGTGGAATGTGCAAGGAGCAGGACGAAACCCTAAATCACATTCTCTTGGATTGCCCGGCAACGCTACCAGCGAGGGAAAATCTTAAACGCAAAATGGCAGGAGAAAAAAGCTTAAAACAGGGTAGTTGCATACCGCTGGCTCCGAGATTCTTTAAGATCTATCTATATGAAGCCCTAACATCATGGAGGAAAAAAAGCCGTAATATGGGTGTACCAGTTGGAAATGACAAGTTGTTTACAATACACTTTTGCAGAAGATCAGGCTGTAATTGCAGTGGACGAAATTGATGTAAGTTATATGCTTAGGAAACTACCAGAAGAATATGCGAATTGGGTCTCGAAATAAATACCTGAAAAACTGATTACCTGATTACCTTATAGTAGGCGGTGAAGGCCAAGCCCCAAAACTAGGAACAAAAGTGATTAAAAATATTAAAAACTTCAAGTATTTGGGTGTAGCAATAACAGTGATGACAGCAACCAAGAAATAAAAGTAAGAATAGGAAAGCTAAGACAGCAAAAAAACAATTAAACAGTCTGCTTTGGAGTCCAGGAATAACAAACAACAATAAAATCAGAATATATAAAACTATAGTCGAATGTGTAGGCTTATATGTAGCAGAACTGTTGGAAATTAGTAAAGGAAATAAATTCATAATAAGAACTATAGAGATGGATTACTGGTAGAGGTGGTGTAGACTAACAAGCCTAGATAGAGTGAGAAATGTAGAGATCGGACAAGCGAAGGGAATCAACACTGACATTATCGAGCCAATAGAAGCAAAGAAGACTAAATTGGTTCGGGCACCTAAAAAGAATATCGGATGAGGGATGGTAAAGGAAGGTATGGGAATGGACTCCACACTCTAGAAGAAAAAAAAGGAAGAGCTAAACATTCATATACAATGCGCGTCGCAGATGCAATAAATGTAAGAGAACTTACAGAACAGGACTGTTTAGACCGATGCCAATGGAAGCTAGGATGCGAGAGGCGGCGCCAGCCGTAATTAAATCGGCCAAAAATAAAGAAAGAACACACGTGGTTACGTCTACTAGTTCATGTAGGTGTAACACATGATCATAATTTTACCTTTCTCGAGTACGATTGTGCAGACATCGACTTGAATTTGGTGTGTGTGTGTGTAAGGAAGGTGAAACCGCATTAGGTTACACAGAATGTCGCTGTTCTTTCAGAGTCAGATATTCGCTTGCTCATAATGTAGGTGAGAACGGTGAATCCACATTACATTATAAAGTTAAAACTTCCGTTGTAACAGTACAGAGGTCAACTTGAATTTGGTGTATGTAAGAAAGATGAACGGATATTTGATAGAAAAACGACGGCTTTATTATTGGTATAAAAAGGTTTGTTTCCATTTCATGGAATGGTGTTCACACTAGTGGCGGCCCGTGCTTAGGTTGCACGGTTGCAGAACCCCAATTAAATCCCAAATTATATTTTAAATTATAGAACTATGATTAAAACAATAACTAATAATAGTGTTTTAAAGCTAAATCGTCGTAATTAAAGATTTGTCGATTGAAAAGCGCAGAGCAATTACTAAAAACCGCTCTTGTCGCGGTGTATGCACCAACTGTGATGCGCTTTGTATATGGGGAAATAGAATGGAGTAGTGCTCTGGCTGGGTAGACTCGGGTGTTCCTGTAACAACGATATAGGTTCGCTTAGTATGATTAGGGACTTCAAACTCCGCTTGAACGTCACGGCGCCACCAGTCTGTTGGTAAAAAACACGTGGAAGTAAATTCCAGATAGTAATTTGTAAGGTTCTGTTGTTACGTCATTTGAGTTAGGTGTTAAGTGTTAGTCCAATTCATCGTTAAATGTAAATAATAATATATATATAAAGGATTAAGGTGCCACAGTGTAAGATATTTATTATATTTAACTGGTAGGACGCAATGAATTCTGACGTAAACTTAACAAAAACGCTATTCAGTTTACGTCCTATTGAGGAAAAAATTGAAATTAATAGTGTAGGTAGGCCTACATTAGACCTTCCAAATTTTAACTAAAGTGTAAAATCAGGTAACAGAATATTTAATCGTAAATTAAAAAAGATTTGTACTATAAATATTCGTGGTTATGTAACGTGTGGCAGCAGAATTGAAAAGGCAAGACAATGAGCAGTTTATTGAAAAGTCACGATTTAACAATAAACACCAAGATGAGGCTTTCACGCTTCTACGTAGAATCTTGGACTTTGACTGAGGCCACAACTAAAAAATTGGAATCTTTCAAAATGTGGCGTTACCGTAGAATTCTGATCATTTCATGGACAGCACATATCATTTGAAGCTCTTAGAAAGATGAAGAAAGTTATTAACACAGTAAGGTAAGAAAGTTTAGTATCTGGGACATATAATGAGAAATGAACAGAGATTTCAGTTATTGCAGTCTATACTACAGTGAAAAGTACTTGAAAAGAGCGGAGTTGGGCGACCGAGAATATCATGGCTGAGAAATTTGAGGACTTGGTTTGGCATGAATAGAACTGACTTATTCCGTACAGCAGTGCAGAAAGTTAAAATAGTCTTTATGATCTAACATCCGAAACGGATAGGAATTATTAGAAGAAGAAGAAGGGTAAAACTATAAGGTGTTCCAACTGGAATAAAAATAGATAGGGATTTGTCAACCCAATGTTTCGTCCTCTCTAATTACGTTATTGTTCATGTTATTATTTTGCATAAATCAAATATAATTTATTTACCTTCATCGCATTACTGATAGGACATCAGAAGAAAAGCAAAAAGAAAATTGGCTAATACTCGATATTAAAGCCTACTTAACGAAGCTAATGACAGTCCTGTAGACGAATATCCCGTATCAAAACTGTTAGAAAATTTTCGATTGTGCACTTTCCATAGAACTAGAATAAATCTCAGTTTTTCACAATCAATACAGGCTATTGTAATAGTTTACAGAACGTTTTGAAAATTGAGTATATACTAGCGAAGAACATCTTACGAAACCACACCAATAAAATTGGATTTACTTTGCCGCGTGTATTGAATAAATTGAGAGTGTCTGCTCTTCACATCGCTTTATTTAATACATTCCACAAAGTAGAACATGCCAGCGATGGTTGTCGTAATACGTTTCCATAGTAACTTAACGTTTGTCGACACAAATCCCACGATTACAAAGTTTGTGAGGAGGTATAGGAAGTAAATTTATTCTTCCATGTAGCGCCCTTAGTAATCCAATAACTTTGCAATATATGTACGCGTCAGTGGCTAGAGTTGTTTTGTTTCAGAGATTTAATATTGGCATATCGAATTGTTAGGGTTTCATTTCAGTAGTAAAAAATATATGTATATATTTTTTTTTAACAATAATTTCTACTAAACACTTCATTTCTGTTTACATATACTATTAAATGGTTTAAACATGCTGAATTTAAAGTCACAACTATCAAGGCAGGTGATATAGGCACGTATATGATTGTTTATACATTGTAGCATGACAGATAAGCCCATAAAAATGAATGGTAAAATGATCATAGAAATAAAATAATAACATTGTTAAATCCGAAGAAAGCAAAATAAAATAAAGAATTAATTAAGAACCACCGTGGAATACAATCATTGATTAAAATAAAAGTTCATGTAAAATAAATGTTACAAGGAGTGATGAATCATCAAAACCAATTTAAAAACTAAATATGAGAAAACAGGTAATACCCAGGTAGGATAGGAGTAGGTAAGGAAGAAGCCCAGAAAATGACTAAACCCACAACAAGATGAAGAAAATATGTTATAAGAAACCAGAAGAAGAGGAGGAATCAATGAAGAAACAAGAGCAAGACAGCATCCACAAGAAGAAGGAATGCTCTTATAAAAAAAAACCTAAACCCCAAAATAAATATAATAATAATAAATCAGAGTATAACAAAATATCAAAGGTAAAAACCACATGTACCATAGATGTAAACCAAAAAGTGTATAGAGTAAGAATTCAAAGTGAACAAATGTGAGATGATAATATAACACCAAAAAACACATCTTCATTTTAATCTATAAATAGATTTCTTGATTCTAGTAAAACTATATAACTATTTAGAATCAAAATCAAGGAATAAATAGAGAATCAGTGCAAGTTTTAGTGTTATAAAAAATAAACAAATCGATTGTTCTTGGAGACGAATCTATCAAGTGGCGAGAGCATTTACAAGTACCGAAAAGTTAATAAAACAATTAAAACAATAAATAAACGATTCTGAACACCACAGAACATAATTAATTAATTGTTTTTAATTAATTATATAATAAAAAAATTTTTATAAACAAAATTTTTTTTTAACACAAACATTATTTTTAAATATATACAAAAATTATATATATTTGTAACAAACAGGTTTAGTTACAACATTCACATATTCAAAAATTTATTTTTGTGACTAAAAAAACAGCCGCTAACTTTACATAAATTTTTGTACAAGTTAAATTTAATACTTGTTTTAATTTTTTGGTTTGTTGGAGATAATTTAGTATAGAGCTGCGTCGAATAGGTGGGTTTAAACAAATAACAACAAACCGTTTTTAGGGGCCACTAATATATACCATAGGTTTTTAACTTTAGGCAGCCTGATCAAAACCTGTTGAATAAATAAACCAAGAAAGTGGCGAAAATTGGAGAAGCAGCAAAGAATGAAGCTTCGACAAAGAATTGTAAGCATCATAAGAGACGCATAGGTTTGGTTCCTTGAAAAAATTCTGACTCAAGAGAAAATGGTAACAGGAAGAGCCGCGTCTATCAGAGACTGATGCATAAAATTTACTAACTGTATTTCAAGCCGCTAAATAGGATTAAAGCATCCAAATTAATGTCTCAGTTAAAAGCTGTATCCAAAGTTACTAGCATTAATGAATTAAAACTTAGAAAGAGCAAATCATTCTGAAATGCTGTTGAGAAAAAATGAATAATGCTGTTTCCAAGATAATAAAAATGCCTATTAAATTGTAAAAAAATTGAAAATTATTATTAATTTTCTTAGCAAACACAAACCAACAAGTTAAGAAATATAAAACTACTGCCCTTAATGGAATAAACTCTGCACTCCTGAAATATGGAGGGAATGATTTGATGGCTTAACTTTGACTTTATTCAATAAACGTTGGACAGAATGTGAAGTCCCCAAGTCTTGTTTGCAGGGAAAAGTGATATACTTATTTAAAACGAGGCAACGAAACTCCTGTACCAATTACGGGAAATTATCCTCTTAAATACGTGCTGTAAAGTTTATTCACGAATCCAATCAGCGCTTTAAAACTATGCCTCAGACACTTTTATTAGCGAAACAAAGTGGTTTTATAGTTGGACGATTTTTCAGTGACAATGTTGTTTTAGTAAAACAGATAATTGAAAAAAGACGCGTCATGAATTTACAAACATGTGTGGTCTTTGTAGACTTATGCGAAAGCCTTTGATAGGCTGTGTAGACGTCGGCTGTGGGATATTTTAATACGTAGCGGCTTTCCACTTAACCTCGTCTGCGCTATTGAAATGCTGTATCCAGGGACGACTATTCGTATAGATTTATGTGGAACGCATTGTAGACACGCGTATTCCTAAACAGAGATTTGAATATAGGCCAGTGGGGACGAGAGATGGTGGAAGACCCTGGAAAAATTGATCTGAGACTCTTTGAAGTCGGAACGGGCTATGTAGTAAAGAAGAATAAGGAGAAGGGAAACCCAACAAGACAACAGTAATACAATTACTAATAATAGGGCCTGCAGAACTGCGTGAATATTATATAGAAGTAATTGCCATAAGACGGAATGTCGATAAAAAGAGTACAAGACAATCCAACGAAAGAAGAAGATCAACAACCTACAATAGATCTACTTTTAGATCTACAGATATCTACAGTGGAATTAGTGTACACTTATATTCAGTGTCGAAGCAAAGTAATGCCGAGAAGGGATAAACATATTGTCGCAATACAGGGAGAGTTCATAAGCACGTAAGTACATACGTCACTAGCTGCCATGTCTACCTCCGTAGACGATAGCAAATTGAATGGTTGAGGCGTGAGTAGCACACATATCACGGGGTGTAGATATTTTCTATTTGTTACCCGCTGAACGATAGGCTGAAGCGATTATTGGCAGATAAACATCCGCTTATACGTGGCAACTGTTTGTATAGGGTGGCCCATAGAGTACGCAAGATTTAATAATGTTGTAAAAACTTTTATTTATTGAAAAATATCAGATGTTTTAATTTTAATACAAAGTACACTAGCTGCGGTTAAATGTGGAACACAATTTCAGACAAATGTCCCCCGCGACTCTGCTGGCACGCTGTTGTCCGTCGATCGAAATTTTCGATGACCTTCTTGCACAATTCCGGCTCAATCTCACCAATAACTCGTTGAATCTGTTCCTTGAGTTCAAAAATTGTTCGTGGATTGCGGACATAAGCGCGTGATTTCACATATCCCCAAAGGAAGAAGTCGCATGGGAGATCTGGGTTCATCTTCACATGGATCTTCTTCTTCTTCTTCTTCTTCTTCTTCTTCTTCTTCTTCTTCTTCTTCTTCTTCTTCTTCTTCTTCTTCTTCTTCTTCTTCTTCTTCCCCAACAAAGATTAGGCCTGTTCCGGCTTCACATGATTTTTTTGGTCTCCCTGCGCTTCTTCTTCTACCTGGTTTGTATGTACTTGTATCTTCTTCGATCACCCATACGCTCCAGATCACCCATGACGACTAATGGCGAGTAAACGGCAACAACAGTACAACAGTTGCAGTGCTACCAACCTAACAAGACGACAGTGGCGCGTAATTCAAATATTGCGTACACTATGGGACACCCTTTAGTTTACTAAAGTACCTGTGTCGGGTTCAAACAATATGTGTCTACCACGTTTAATGCTAGCGCTCTCTACTGCAGACTGTTTCAACTATTACATTCAGGACGGCAAATCGTCTGTTACTAACGAGATAAACTTGATGAAGAAAATACAAGTAAAACGATACAGTGCATTTGGGAAAACATCGCATTTCTCGCCAAAGCTTCGTTAGAACGGCAAAAGTTGTATAACACTGATTGTTTACACTGAAGTTCTATTTCTTCCTCTTTATAAAACACAATGTTTAACACAATATTTCCAACACATTGAGCGTTCTCAATTTTTTATAACACAACATGATTGATTACGCTTTGCCAAATGCATTAACATAAATCAGGACATAAACATAGAGAACTATATAGTTTTCCCTGTAGTGTAGGCTTAAAAGCTGGAAGAGACTTTTCAATAATCATAAGATGTCTAGCACTGAAAAACAAAAAGTAAAATAACTGAGTAACATTTTATCAGCAAATGCAACGATGCAAAGAGAAAACAGAATAAACTGAACCGTGACTTTATTTTTGAACAGTATTAATTTTCGTCTAATTATTACGTCAAATTTATAACGTTAATGGTATATTTGCGTTTTCTAACAGGCCTACTAGCTGTCGGAGTGTACCTTTTTATTTGGTGTTCTGCCCTGAGGCAGGTCTTCAAATGGTGAAAGCTCTTAAGCTGTCCTATTGCATGCCAGTCGTTTCGTTTCTTCGTAACACTTTCTAATTTTAATGCTATCTATTAACTTCACTCTTCTACGCCCTTTTTTTTCTCTCCTTCTATGACACCCTCCATGGGAGTTGTAAGCAAGAAGTCTCTTCCTAATCAATGACCTAACCAATTCCTTTTCCTGTTTTCTATTACCTTCAGGATTCTTTTCTCTTCCCCTATTCTCCTTAAAACTTCATCATTCCTTACTTTATGCCACTTCACTTCATCAACCCACCTCACTTTTTCCATTGCTCGCCAAACCCATATCTCAAATGCTTCTAATCTTTTCTCATCCTCCTTCCTCAGTTTCCGTGTCTCTGCACTACATAAAGCAACGCTAATATAAAGGGGTGAATTCAATCCTTTTTATTTGTTCACCAGGATGCGCTGGGGGCGTTTACAATAATTATTTGAACGTATACGTTTTCTCCTGAGTACTGCTGAGAAACTTTTTGAATGAACACCTTGACGCACTAGCAAAATGCTATAGAGAATTGACACAGAGTTAATTATTGTCGAGTAAGCTGTGCGTGTTTATTTTGTGCTGTGTTGAAGCTGTTCAAACGTAAAGAGAGTTACGTGTATTTGCGTAACTATTACGGTACACAATCAAGACGATGGCTACAAAAAATTATACAAATTTGTTTAAACTCCGAAGTCGTATATACTTCAGTTATTCATAGGACACGATAGATATCTCCTTGTGCTTTTCTGGAATGTAAGTAAAACAACATTGTTGGGTAGTTGAGATGTAATGCATTACATAATGCTTTAAAATGTGCTGGGCGATTGCTTGTTTTCCTAAATATAATTAAATCACTACCGACTCAGGACACACATTTTTTATGAGTAAAAACGTAAAAGTTTTACCTTATAGCCTGAACCAGTTTTCGCATAATAAAAGCTTCGTCAGAGGCTGCCGCTGGGAGCACTGTCCATAGTGTCCATCTTGTTCTTGGCGACGGTATCGACTTTTGAAGGATCGATGTTGTATGTGTGTGTGGTGTGATATGTTCGAATAATACGTGTAATTTGAATTGTGTCCGTTCGTTTAGGATGTCGTTTTTATGTGTTTTCGTGTATTTGTAGGCCTATATTTACAATTGTTCAAGAGTGTCCAGTTTTCGGCCTTTTGTGTGTACGTGTAAAATCTCCATGTTTCTGTCGATGTTCTTCTGTGTGTGGTTTGCTTCAATAAGGTGGTTTGCAAAGGTGGATTCGGTGGTGGAGTATAGTGCCTTTGTGTGTTCAATGTATCTTTGAATCTACGTCCTGTCTGGCCTATGTAGATTTTGCTGCGATCTGAGCAGTTCAATTTGTCAACACCAGGTAGATCGAATTTGATTTGTGCTTTGTGTGTGAATTTTAATAGTTTGTTCGGTTTTGTTTGTAGCTTTGTATGCGATTTTGTACCCTCCTTTTTTAAATTTGTGGGCTATTTTTTCTATTGGCTTGTGGGCTACTTTGATGACATGTATGTTAGTGTTATGAATTTGTTGTTTTCTGTCTTTGTCTGTTGTTTGTTTTGTGTTTTGTGTAGGAAATTATTGACTATAGTTCTGTTGTATCCGTTGGATTCTGCTAGATATTTTATCGGGTTTAGTTCGTCTTTGTAGTCTTTTTCATCTAGTAAGATGTTGTTAGGTCTATGTGTTATAGTTCGGAAGGCAGCTAGTTTGTGTTGTATTGGAGGTATTGTGTATTAGTGTGTCAGTTGTAGTGGGTTTTCTGTATATACTCAATTTGTGCCTGTTTTCAAATTTTGTGGTGGAGAGGTCTAAGAAGTTTATGATATTGTTGTGTTCGTATTCGGCAGTGAAGGTTATGTTTTTGTGTATTTTGTTTATGTGCGTTAATAACTGTTCACATTGTCTTTTGTTTCCCCTCTATAGTATTAGAATCTCGTTAACGTATCTGTGCCAATAATTTATGTGAGTGTCTATCATTGTTTGTGAGGATGTTTGCTTTTCTAAATGTTGGAGGAAGACTTCTGCTTTTTTCTTTCATAACTTTCTTTTACAGTCTAAACTTTCTCTTCAGCGTGTTCGTCCTATGATATTTCGTAACTTCAATTTTATGACTATTTGTAGCTCAAGAAACGTGTTCCATCGTCTAGTACTTTGCGATGGGAAAAGTACATTTTGTCGTGACTTATGTTCAGTCTTGGGTTAGAACACATTAGACATGGGATTTTTGTTAAAATACATTTCTTTACAATTGTGATAAATTGAAACGTTTCACTTGCAACTTAAGCGTGTTTAGCGACGTAACACGCTGAGTATTCTAGAGATTTTACTTACTTCAGAAGTAAGTACTGCAGAAATAAGTACTTCTGAGGTTTTAATGTTGACGTTTATCTTGGTAAAGCACACTCAAATAAAATTGTATTTACTTTGTTGGGGCAATATTGAATACAGTGGTAGTGTCTGCTCTCAGATTTAATTTAATATATTCGTCAATGTAAAACACGGCAAAGGGCACACATGTATTGGCTTTTGCTTACTAAGCTTCTACAGAGTATTTTAATATTATCACAACGGTCTACTGATCGTCGTATGGTACAGTGGAAAAACAAAATATAAGACACCCATTAAGTCACTAATCACAAGCTTTAAATATCACAGTTAAACAGTTTGTAATCAACAAGATATTCTCTTACAACAAATCAAATAAAAATTGTTCACAGTTAATAAAAATGTCAACTAATATACAACACACTTGTATTACGATTGTCACGCACGATTATGAAACACGTAACACTTCGCCACAATATTTCGAACCGCACTGTGTAATCGCCACTCAAACGCACTGTGTAATCGCCCGATAATAACTGACTTGACCGTTGCTGAATGGCTGTATTTATACCCCGCTGATTTCCAGAATAAATCTGCCAATCTGTCACTTTGGATGACTTGTTAAACAAACAGGCGCTCTTGAGAATCCACTAGAAACAGTGTCCTTGAACACAATCAGCTCACCAGTACGTACTGTTATAGACTCGATAGTTGACGCGTAATTGTTTTTCAACGGAAAGTAGTAGGTTATGTACACGCACACACACGTTACAGCTGGCAAAGTCGAGATACTAATACTACGTTCCGTATTACGTAACAATATTGATTAAATTCATTTGTCTACACAATTGACAGGAAGACACTGTTAGAACGAAACGTTATTATTATTCCCAGTAACGTTTATAAAAATCGTGCTTGGTTTAACTAAAATTTATAGAAGAGTTATATAGAAATGTATGTGTGAGCGTGCAGACAATATTAAATTACAATCTTTGCATGTTGTTTTTATTTCATTAATAACCTTCAGTCATATTTCGTGATTGAAATTTGGTCGTTATATTTTGTGCTGTTATTTAGATACAGTTTTTCATACCGAAAATTTTAAATATTCCGTAATTATCACATGCGTAGTGTAATACAGATTTCTATGTCATGTATGCACTTACGTCACGCAAAACGTGTTAGTAGTCTAACATTTATAGTTGGTGGTTATGTTTCTGTGCTGAGATTTGATTAGACATTTCTACTTATAAAAATCCCATCACCTTTGGAGCCTACGCTGGGTATACAAACTATTTTTATTAAAGAATAATTTAACTATTTGAAGTTGGCTGGTCAAATATGAATTTTGTAAAGTGTGCAGCAATATATGTTTTTTGTTTTGAGAGCCGAAAGCGTATAAGAAGATAGCACTAGTCTATATATATGTCTGCTATTGTTACGATCGATCAGTCTCAGGTTATAAAAGGCTTGATAACACAAGTGTGCATACATTATTGGCAAGTTGGTCATTTATTGGCCAATAGTGGCCTACTATCAGACAGAGGGACAACAGCAGAAGCCATTACAGCATCAGACAGTATATCGCTTCCCTTTATCTTCATGCTTATTAACATGAGCTATATTTCAATTTAATGTTTGACATTACTGAACCACTAGCCTGTACATCGCTTATTACTGTAACAGCCAAAACTAAGGCGCCCATTTGCAGTCATTCAAAATAAATAATCCAAAACACACAAATGATTTTGTGGGTTAAAGATTTAAGTATTTGAACACGTTTCTTTAAGATGCATGTTATGCTAACGTAAATGATTTCAGCACTTGATAATTCTTTCAAAATATTTGTTTTTACAATGTATTCAATAACCATTGTGAAAATCTCAGTACAATTGTTGTTAAACAGCGAGACGTTTAAAATCATAAATGTTCAAGAAAGTAATAAAATATTAAATTTAAATTTTATAAAAAAACTTTACTGAGTATTTTGAAAACTTTTCAAAATTTACGTGAGCGTGTAAACAAATGCGAGTATGAGCGTAGTTTATAAATGGCAGGTGGACGCAGTTTCTGAAAACGGAGAAACTGATGCCAAACCAGACGAACCGGAATACACATAGAATTTAGTAATCGATGTTAGTGAAATACGCAGCTTCCAGCAGATTACGTCTTTTAATAAGCAGTGTATTCGGGGTGCGTTATTATCTTACGTAAGAATAGAAATATTTACGTGTTCAATGCGTCTATCCCACTGTGCCTCTTTTACACATACTAACAGACTTTCGTATTTTTTAAAACCACTGACAGGTAAAATTCTGAGTAGGTCGTACGAATTATCCACAGATTCTCTAGACCTGTGAGACAGAAACTTGCTGGAGAAGAAATCCAAGTGGTTGGCCAAGCTTTTGGCCGAGTTTTGAAGCGACAAACTGCTCCAAATGAGCCCAACGCCTCGGAATCTTAGTGAAAGGTAGACGACGAAATTAAAGATTACCTTGGCACCCCGATTGCTATAAACCCCGAGCTTATTTTAGGGAAAGACGTTTTGGAACGGCTTTTAACACTTCGATCCCGGAAGAGCCCTAGAAATGTAGTGCCACTGAAGAATTCCAGAATTAAATATTCTATACTTTCTGGCTAGTAGTGCTTGATTCTTAAGATAAGCCAAGATTTATTTCCCAATTTTCGTGTGTTGACACTTTCATAGGTCACAAGAAAACACATAATATTTCTGGAAAAACATTATGCCAGTCCCGCAAACCTTAATGATAATTTAATCAATATTATCACTTGCGTATGAATATGGAATTTCTCCATTTTATGCTCGATACACAGTTGTGAAATAATATTACAATAAGGGTACTGAAATTTATTTTTTAGTATTTAAGTAATATTAGTCTTTTTTCTAATTAGTCGTTTAATTTCTTTTTTTTTTTTAATTAAATCTCGTCATTTCAGAAACATGCAGTAAATGGATCTCCTAATAGTTACCTAGTTAGCTTTCTGCTAAAATAATCATTATATACTTGCTTCAATATACACTAAAAATATTTAAATATCCTATATCAATGCATATTACCTAAACAGAAAAACCACAAATAAGTAATTAGTCTAAGCTCGCAGAAACCCCGTAATAAAGTAATATTATGTTACATTAGATTAGAATTACTGGTAATCTGAATTTTACGTAAACATTTAGAGAGGTGTTATTTTAAATATTATAACGCTGTAAATATTAGTATAAACCTTACCTTTGTTACAGTTAATTACCTTCGGTATAACAGTTGGTAAATAATTTTGAACAACGCTTCTGGAAGCGGTAGATATGGGTATAGCGGGCAAGAGACGTTATTTGTTCGCTCCCTTTCGTATTTCGTTTGTGTTTATTTATAAGCTTGAGATTAAATAACAACATCAGTTTGCTGCAGGAAATGAATTTCTCCCTACCAAAACTTGGTATTACAGCAGCAAGACTTGGAGTTTATTTTACGAAAAGTTAATTTGGTGGAGAGAGTAAATACTTGAAAGCATTTATGTTTTATTCTCGGACTCAGAAACACACATGTCACAGTTTTAATGAAGTATGTACTAACCGCTCTAGTAATATTGAGATTTATACTACATAACTTGCTAAAATTATCGAATAAATTATTTTCTTAGTAATGCTCTATAATGAGTGCTTTTAGAGAAGAAAATCCTTTTTATTTACGAAACTTGAATATTGTAAAATATATTGTTCCTTGGATTTCCTTTTCAAGCGTGTGTCGACAAACTTTCATGACGTGGCCAGAGTTTGGGGTATCCTAAAGGTAATGTTATCTTGTCTTCTGCATCCTGTACTGTAGGCCAGTTTGAGGTTCATTCCCTTTAAAAGCAAATGAGTGCCCGCTG
Source organism: Magicicada septendecula (assembly GCA_034769895.1). NCBI lineage: Eukaryota > Metazoa > Arthropoda > Insecta > Hemiptera > Cicadidae > Magicicada > Magicicada septendecula. The sequence goes on along the minus strand of CM068373.1, from coordinate 26,357,981 downwards.
ATCTTCCCGCTACCCTCCTTTAAGGGTAGCAGGTAATAATAAGCAAAATCATACCTAGCAGGCTCCTTACCTATTAGCAGGTAATCGTAAGCAACACCATACAAATATCTACACTTAAACTATAAACGGTAAATTTCTAGTCAAAGTCTATTATGATTTTTTAAATATTTAAATACAGCCTAAATGTTATTGTATACTCCCTGGGTCTGTTTTGGTAGGGCTAATAGAATAGAAAATATTATAAGTTTTGTCATTAGTTAAACGTTAATTACGAAACTAAGTAGTTCTATAATAATGTATTAGCAGAGAAAATGATTAATTAAGAAAGAACAGTATGTATAATACATTTCATTACTTCACAAATCATGACTTTGACTACAAACTTTTAAACTGGTTGGGTTTCTTATTTTCTTATCTTTTTTATTTTCAATGTGTAAAAAACCACATACGCAAATCCCACCGCCACGTAAAGAATGTTGGGTTCGAAAGTATCCTTCTTCCAAATATTAGATACATCATCATCATCATCATCATCATCATCTCCTTCTTCTTTTTCTTCTTAATGGTTTTAGGCTTTAGCGATGATGGTCCCATTCTACAGTCCACCTTTTCTTAGGTCTACCAACTTTTCGTCTGCCTCTAGGGCTGTAATCTTTCGCCATCTTTGGTATTTTACTTTCTTCCATTCTACTGATGTGATGAATCCATTTTCTTCTGCATTCTTTAATCCTCTCATTAACTGGAAACATATCTAAATCACTACTTATCTCTTCCTTTTCTATGTGACCTTGCCTATTCCACCTTTTAACTTATCTCAGAAATTTCATTTCTGCTGTTTGTGTACTTTGTTCATCTTTTTTTCTTTATGATTCAAGTTTCAGAACCATACAGTAGTGTAGGTTTTGGCAAAGTTTTATACAATTTTATTTGGATTTCTTTTCTACATTTATTTAACAACGTTCTCCAAATCGTTTCACACATCCTTGTGAAATTTGTCACTTTATTTTATATATCTCTATCTTAATCATAAGCAATGTCACGTCCAAGATAGTTGAAATGTCTTATTTGTTGTATGCATGTTGTCTATCCATATTTTGGTCTGAACAGGCCCATCTCCTATAAAGGCCATTCATTTTGTCTTGATTCAGATATGATACAGTTATATTCTTTTCGTAATTTATGTAAGATGCATATTGCTTGCTGAACTTTGTCTTCTGAAGTGGCGAATATAGCTTGGTCATTCGCAAAGAGAATAGCTGTCAAGCTTTCATTTCGGTTAATTTTAATATCGTCAGGGGTTTGTTGTTTCCATTTTATAAGGAGATCATCTAGATAAATGTTAACCAGTAATGGTGACAGACAACAACCTTGTCTTACACCTTGGGTTGTTTCATTTGGGATAGATTCTTCTCCGTCGTCTATGGCTATTGTGGTATGTCTATTTAAACCCTTTATGGCCTGAACTAGGTGTTTTGATATACCTTTATTTTTAAGTATGTCCCATAACTTTGGTCTGATTACTATGAAATGTTTTGTTGAAATCGATAAAAGCAATGTGTGTTTCTAAACTCTTTTTTCGTCGTTTTTCTATCGCTTTTTAATGTTAAAAATGCAAGAGCTCCTAACCTAAAACGATGTTTTTCTTTCTATAAAAAGTTTTTGCTATGTTTTGTTGCGTTGTTGTTATAATACGTGAATATAATTAATAACACGAATTTAGGAGACTAATATCTCTGTAATTGTTTCTTTCCTGTCTCCCTTCTTAAAAAGGGAGATCACTTTCGACATTCGCTATTCTTGTGGTATGCGTGACTGCTGCCAGCACATATTAAGCAAATGTAGGATCCTTAAATGTAACACAATACCACCATATTTAATAAGTTCTGAATTTATATTATCTGGATCGGTTGTTTTTCTATTTTTAATCCGTTCGATAGCGTCTTTTATTTCTTCCAGTGTAATCTGGTCTACTGTAATGTTCTGTATTTCCATTCCTTCTTCTTCTTCCTCTTCGATGTTGGAGTCAAACCAAAGTTTCTTGAACGTTCAATTCATTATTCTTTCTAAATAATATTCAATCTAGGTGCATCCTTTTATTCTTTGTTAAGAAATTTCTTAACTGTATAAGCTTGTTCTTGTCTACCGTGTACACCATTTTCAGTATTAGAGATGTATTGTTTCCAGCTGTCAGTATGTGCCTTACATTTTACTGTTTTTAATATGTTTATTTTTTCTCTGTATAGCTGAGCATTTTCTGGTGTCCTATGTGAAAGCATATTATTATAAGCTTTTTGCTTTTTCTGTTAACGCTTTATCAATGTCTTTGTTCCATACCTTTCATCCAATCCTTCTGAAGTTTTTCTTTTTCTTTCCTAGCACCTTATTTGCTGTTTTATGCATTATGTCTTTTTTTAATTTTTCATTCTGTTTCTATATCTTCAACTGTATTTGTTTCGTGTATGTCTTGGTTAATCCTCTTCTGAAACAAGTATTTGATACTATATTCTTTAAGTAAATGGGTTTTACGCCATTCTACTGATTACCAAAAAATGATCAGACCACTCTAAGCACCTGCACGTCTATTATGAAATTGGATGTTTTCTTATTGGCTATTAGATGATCAATTATACTTCTTCGGCCCCTCGCCGTCCATGTATATTTTTTAATGTCTTTACGGAAGAATGAATTCATTACTTTTAAATTGTTATATGTATAAAATGTCTTAGTGTGTTCCTCCATGTTCATTCTTTGCAGGCTCTCCTTGGTTGCCTATTATATTATTGTTTTAGATTATTCTATGTTTCAAGATTATCTATTCTTGCTTTTAAATAAGCACTATAATATAGTGGTTTTTGTTTGTTTTGTCGCATGCTTTCTGTAGCTGTTTATAAAATCTTTCGCGTTTTCCTTGTTCTGGGGCATAGACGCCTACGATTTCTAAATGTCCTCTTGTTGTCTTAAGATCAGACGTTAAGATTATTTTGTTTACACAGTTGTATCCCTTTAGTTTAACTCTCAATTTTTTTTTATTGACTATAGTAGCTACCCCTGCTTGTGCTCTGACTTGTTGTGAGACTCCACTCCAAATTATTATTTTGTTATATCTATAATCTGCTGTTGTTTTGCCCTCATATCTCCTCTGATATTCCAAGTCGCTAGATTTATTTCTTTTGAAATCCAATCTCGAGTCCGTTTTCGTTTACGAATGTCTTTATCTTTATATCTTTCCTGATTTCCGAGTCTACTGTTGGAATTGTAAGTTGTCGATTGAGACCACCGTATAGGGCAACCACAACCCTATGCCGGCTGCATTTTTTATCGACCTTCTTTGGTCTAGATCCGTCATGTTCTGTTATAGGACCACCTCGAAAAGGGTGTGGCTATTCACCACACTACGACGGCCTTGAGTAGGTAGAGACTCGGACCCAAATGGGTCTATATTCCGCATATCCTATTCTTGGATGTAAAAACATCCTAAGGGCCCATATTAGATCCCAGTTACCTAATATGACACTAGTGTGATAGCACCGGTAGCTTTGACCCAGATTATACAACTGTAACCACGACCCCGCGAATTCACAACGTTCACAGGAAGTGTTGATTGCCTCTAATGGAAAATAACCTCAGGCGTAGAGAAATAGCTGGCCAAAGAAGGCCACCACCAACACAAAAACGAGAGTAACACCACCGTTGAGCGTGTCCAAATTTATGATATGTTTGCTGGAGGAACGCTGCAGTCGCCTTCCACCATTGTCAAATTTTAACAACTTCTGATGTTACAAAATTTATATACTCCTTCTTCTCTACGCCGAGGTATAGGCTTACATCCTGTTAAAACTTTACTGAAAATATCTCTTCCTTGGTCTACCTATAGCACATCTTCCCTGAGGTCTGTATCGTGTTGCTTGTTTAGTTATCCGCATATCTTCCATTTTCTCAATATGCTGCCTCCATTTTATTGTCCTTCCCTTATTCTGTTTGACATAGAATATATATTTAGCTCAGTTCTTATATCTTTATTTCGCATTTGATCTCTAAGGGTGCAACCTTTAGTTGTTCTCAAGAACTTCATTTCACTTGTTTGTGTTCTTCGTTTACAAAATCTGTACTATTTATAAATAATTATCTGAAGGTGGCAGCGTCACCACCTAACTACTTAGCTAGGTGTTAGTAACTTCTACTAAGGAAACTATAATATATTTAAAATCTTCACAAAAAGCCGGACGGATCACAAAATCTTTAGTATTTATAAAGAATTGCCACGTACACATATGGAATGAGCGTGATAAATAATTTTAGTCTTGAGCCGAGTGATAAGAAAATAACGACACTGACATGCTAAGCGAATGTGTTGTAGTGAGATTCGTGTTTACGACGGAGCAATTTGTTGTCTTTCACACCAATTTGTTCACACTGTGCCACTGACAGCTTGTAGTGTATGCCTTTACGTGTTTCCCGTTACATTATTTTAGTATGGCTCTCGTATTTTATTTTATTACGTGTTTTATTAGGAGTATTAATTTTATTGTTTGAACGGAATTATTCTGCACAGTTGCTGGACCTATTTTATTTTGTTAAATGTTCTATTATGAGTATTGATTTTACAGTTTAACAGAAAATACGCTCCACAGTTTGTGGACATTATTGTTGTTATTGTTGCACCGTTATCATGGGTGCATCTTTCGTTGTCCGCATCCTTGTCTCCATTGTACTCGAGCTGTCGAGATTTCTTCCCATGTCTGGTGACGCCTTATGACATTCAACAATAAAAATTATCATACGAAAATTAATTATTTAAATATAAGCAACATTACAATATTAAGACTTTTTCATATCAAGGTGTTACACAACATGACAATTTAGTCAGATTTAAGGGGAAACTTCCTGAAATGATACCACATGTTTACAATTTGTACTGTACTTTGGATATTTTTTTAATCAATCAACTTCTGTTATTATTATGGTGTATTGTAGATTCTCCGTTTCCTTTGGCTATGTTGTTTATCCTTTGATTCAATCTGTATTCGAGGCTGCTTGTTAGGTTTTTTAACATTGAATTTTTTGACGAGTATCGAGGAGTTAGCCCGATGCCTCAACCCCAACTTCGAGGACCAGCATTTTCAGTTTGGGTTTTTTCCCTTGCTGATTAGTTCGAGTTTTTAAGCGCCCGAAACTCGGTGGTCAACCTTTCCCGTGTGATGCATAACGCACTACAATAGTACACCATACACCTAGGGGCCACGCGCCATTAACGCTACTAGGACGTGAGAGCAGGATTTATTGGTAGAGCTGAGATTGATTTCTCAAATCCCTCACTTACTTGCCAGGAAAATGTAGTGGGTACTTTAACCTTTGGCCCCCAACGTTGAGCACGGAAATTATGGAAATGGATTATCTCCGTAGAAATGCAAGAGTCTCAAGAAGGGGGGAGAATAACCAGAGAGAAGATCGGAAGAAGGATGCATGCAGAAAACAATTATCAACAGAGTAGAACGAAGAGGCCTAAAGTGGTTTGGTCACTTACTCAGAATGGATGAACAGACATGGGCCAGGAAAAAATTTCAGTGGAGGCTCCCAGGCAGAGGAAAAAGGGGCAGACCTGGACTGTCCTGGTATGAAAACATGAGAAAGGCCATGGAACATCATAACTTGGAAAAAGAAGATGCACAGGACAGAAATAGATGGTAGTTAGGTGTAGGTATGCGGCAATAACCGATGAAAATCCCTTTGAGAGAGAGACTGTAGATTATTTATGTAGAATACTAGGTATTGCAATTCACTTTTTTAATAAACGCTTTCAGTGGTTTTTAGCTCACCATCAGATTACCTACATTCGTGACTTTTATTCCTGTCTGATTAAAAAAATTAATCGCGCTAAAGAAAAGGCGCTTATCGGGAGACAAAAAATAGTGCCAATAAAGGGAGTCTTATATTTTTAATAATTCTTTGAAACTAAAAATTGTCTGCCCGATTAAGATTCATTAAGTGTTGCCCAGACTTTAAACTGACCATTACCTTAGCAGAACGTATCAGATCGTATTGACACCAATTTATGTCACTGTTGATCATAACGAAACCTTCTTTTTAATTAATAAAGTTGTGTTAGTGGTTACAATCACAAAGAGAATTCACACTGTTGCACACCACTATGGAAAAATTATTCCGAATAGCGCTTTCAAGCTTTATAGCTCATCATCTGAACGTAAATAACAATAATGGAACTAAACTACTGCATTATATTATAGTCTCCAAGCCACGTGTATAAGTATTTCATTGTAGTATTTGTAAACATTAGTTACTCACCGTCTTGTGACTTCTTTAAAACTTTCAATAACTACGCGTTTCCAGGATAAATCCTCACCATCAGGTTATATAAAAACACCATCCTTGTGGAGAAGTCGTTAAAAGACAGTTTATAATTAAAAAGCTTGTGTTATTACATGGACGCCATAGAGGATTACGAGACATATAAGGCCTCAAAATTGTCAGCAGACAAAGCTACTTAATGATAAAATCTCTTTTTTAAATCCAACCGTAAATATAATACTGCCATTGTTATCGAAATACTTACGACCAATCGGGGTGCAGCAATAATCTCGGGCGATAACGTGGTTGGCAGTCGATCGCGTGTAGTGGTGCGCACCAGGTCGTGACGAGGCGTGAAGTGTTTGAATAATGTGTTCTTAGATGACATACATACTGTGATGTTTGGTAAAAATGTTTATTTTTGACAACTTTTTCAGAAGGATTGGTGTTTTTATATAACCTGATGATGAGGATGTATCCTTGAAACGCATAGTTATTAAAAGTTTTAAAGACGTCACAAGACGGTGAGTAACCAACTATTTACAGATATTACATTTAAATACTTAAACAACTTCTTCATCCCCCACTTCCCTATAGCGCGTACACATTGTCGTAAAAAAGCTTTAAGTTAAACGCACTTTCTGGCTGTTAGTGACTTAGCGAGTTAAGTCACCCGACCGGTACTTTTACATTTCTATCTAGTAAATTCTGTATGGATGTACACACAAAACAAGCACACACACAACATACATTCACACAGAATGTACTGGAAAGAAAGTACCGACATTGGTGACTAAACTCGCTAGTTAATAAAAACCAGAAAGTGCGTTTAACTTAAAGCTTGTTTACGAAAATGTGTACGCGCTGTAGGGCAAGTGGGGGTATAAAGATGTTGTCTAGTCTCATTATTGTTGTTTCCGATCTGATGATGAGCTGTGAAGCTTGAAAGCGTTAAACAAAATAATTATTATATAGTGGTGTGCGACAGCGTTAATTCTGTTCGTAACAAAATCGATTACTAGATGACGAGGATTGGGGGAATATATTTATATGAAAATATTGCGTGAGCTAAGCGTAGCAAACACAAAAATTTACAAACAAAAGGGGCCCTAAACTATAATGAACCCACTGGCATGATTAACAAAACGCTTAAGTGATAAGTAAATATTGGAAGAAGGAAAGGTTACTGAAGTATTTACTGAAGCTGGAATTATTCAGTCGATATTACACTGGGAGAGTTATAAATACATTGAATACGCGTACAGCAGTGAATCCAAAAATTTCTTGGATGACTATCGTTTATAACTGGTGGTGGGGGGTAATATTCATTTTTTGAAGTAATGAATCAGTGGTTGCCTAATCTGATAATATATCTTTACTTCACCCACACTCAGTGCATAGGTGTGACGCATAGATATGATGAACGGGTTCAAAACTGCACAGCAGTGAATGCATAATTACAAAATGTTTACATTGTTTAAAACTTTTTCATGTTTTGCTTTCTCATTTTGCGATTTATTTTGATAATCTTAGATTTGCCTTGCTAGATTCAGATTACGCGTTCTATATCTACCATATTCTCAAACGTTAGTCACTGGTGTAACTTTGAATTCATGTTTCTATATTATTCATTCGTATTGTTGCGACGGTCTACTTGATCGTCGTATGGTACAGTGGAAAACAAACTACAAGACACCAATTAAGTCACTAATCACCAGGTTTAATTATCGCAATTAAACAGTTTGTAATCAACAGGATAGTCTCATACAACAAACCAAATAAAAATTGTTCACACGCAATAAAATGTCAACACAATTGTATTACAATTGTCCCGCACGATTATAAAACACATAACACTTCGCCACAATACATCGAACCGCACTCCAATAATTCGCAACTCAAACTGAAACTGAACGTCTCTGAGTATTTGTATTTATACCCCGCTGAGATTCCAGAATATTCGCTAATTGCGCGTCAAGAATGCTACTAGAAAACACCAGAACACAATTGGTTGCGGCCTTACACACATCAGGCGCGGACCGGTGATTCCGGAACAATCTCGCAACGCATGTCGAGATTCTAATCACGTACACCACGCACATTACTGCCGGATTCCTCTGGAACATTCGATAAGCACGTAGAATCTTCTGTAATGTCGTGACAGTATTTTTATCGTAATGTTTGAGACTTGTTCGAAAGGTCAAGCCTAGGGCAAGCCCTCTTCGGATGGCAGGATGTGGGGGAGACACACACCAGCTCAGGCCGGAAGCGAAGAAGGTGGAGGCACATTGAAGGTAGAGTACTGCATGTGTGTGTATTTGTGTGTAGATGTAGTTTGTAGCCATATAGGTAAAGGAAGTGGCTGATGGAAGTGCCATTAATTTTAGTTTATATATGAGGGCAGCCAAGGCACGGACGAGTGGCGCAGGTCGCCAAAGCTTAAAGGAGGGGACAGAGAGGCGTCAAGGTAGGCGGGGGACACAAAGAAAAGGTCTAAAGACTTGGTATGAAGTTAGGGGAAATTTAAAGTTGTCATTTGATCAGGAAGGATGGGAGGGTGAGTATGTTTGATGTTGGGGCTGTTTCTATTCCTATGACGATGGCGGCGAGAAGTTCTGGGAGGAGGTTCATCGGCTATGTTTAGGAGGCGGTTTATGAGGAAGGAAGGTCGCGGGTTTTCCGGGTAGTTCTGTTGATGGAAGTGGCTATGGATTGTAGGAAAGTGCGTTGTATTAGGCTATTAAATTAATATTAATTTGTTTTATTTTTATATGTGTTTTTATACTTACTTGGATTTTCACTTATTTTGGACATCTGTACTTGATTCAATTTTGAATGTATATTTACACAGTGGCAATAAAAAAGATGGAAGATTACCTACACTTGTCGTTGGTTAAAATCAATATTCTGTTAATAAAATATATTAATTACAAAAATGCATTATAATACTGGTTTTATATTTAAGGTAATTTGGAATTTAAAATAAAAATATAATTTTGTAATGTCATAAGGAGAATGTTTTATAAACTCATGTTATTACATAAATTTCTCTCACTGAGGTAAATCCAATTTTATTGGTGTGTACGTTGCCGCGGTATATTGAATAAATTGAGACTGTCTGCTTCTCACAGCGTTTGTTTTAATACATTCTTCAAAGCAAAATACGAAGGCGAGGGTTAGCGTAATACGTTTGCACTCTAAGCCGACATTCGATGCTGAGAAATTTGTTTCCACAAATCTGACGATTACGAAGTGGGAACGTGCGTGGGTTTGTGAGGTTCCTGAAAAATAAATTTATATTCCAAGTACCGTTCGGAGTAATCAAATAAGCTTTCCATACTTACGTACGTGTGTGTGTGTGTGCTATTGCTTGTCTTTCTTTATTAGTGATTTGAATACACTAGTTTTAATATTGTCAGGTTTTTATTTGTATACTGTTACTTTTATTTGTATAAATTTACTTAATCTGACATTTCCAGAAGTACTATAAAAATAGTTTTATAAACCTAATAGTTTAAAATAGTTAAACCTAATAGATCAAGCTAATATCACTTATATCTAATTCACAAATACTATGGCATAGTAATTTACTGTATTGGAGAGAAAGTAACAGGAAAAGAGAGAGGGGGAGAAAGAGATAGCCAGACAGACAGACAAAGACAGACAGATAAAGAGAGAGACAGAGATTTCATGTGTGCATTAGTTTGCAAAAACAATCATGTAATTCCAAGAGCATTCGTATACTCATGCGGAAAAATGTCTTGACCTAAATAGCTGGAAGATCAATGGACGGCGACATACATGCATATAACCATTTCTTAATAACGTTTTAAAAAAATCGTATAGTCTTCGTATAGTACGTATAGTCTTTAAATCTTCAATGAGTAGCATCCATATGTCGTTCAAAATGTTTTAACGAGAAGCCTATCAAACAGCTTACACAAGCATTCTCCTCTCTTCCTCCCGTCCAATGTGGCAGGTTTTGCCTCAGTCAAGGCCGCAAACAAGTAGGTTCCAGTGTGTTCTATAACACTTGAGATACACATTGAGTTGAGCCGGCGTGCAGTAAGGAGGGAAAGCTGTGCTGGACCTCTGCGCGACTTATGAAAACAAGAACATCTGGCTGAATTCAGTCAGTTACGTAATCGATTTCCCTTAGCGCGGATCGAGTGTTTGTAAAAGTATTGTGTGAAGTGTTATTGTGTTATAAATTGTACGGGACTCTATTAGTTGACATTATTATTGCGTGTTGACAAATTTTGCTCGTATTATTGTATAAATTGATTATAAATTGTATTTGTGATAAATTAAAACTAGTGATTGGTAACTTGACTGGCGTCCGTATTTTCTTTTCCACTGTACCATACGACGATCAGGAAGACCATCGTAACAATATATTCCAACAATTTTGTTTCCAAGAAGGAGATCAGGTTTGGTTGTCCAACCCAAAGCGCCGTCGTGGTCGCTCACCTAAGCTTCAGTCTAACTGGGAAGGACCCTAAACTGTGAAAAAAAGAATCAACGATCGATGTTGTTTATCGGATTCAGCAGGAAGTGCAGCGAAAGTTCAAGGTCGTCCACCTCGATCGCCTGGCTAATTACTACTTCAGAGACGGTTTGCCAGTTCGGGAAGAACATGCTTAAGGAGGGGGCAGTGTTACGACAACACAGAACAATCTACGTGTTTATCGAATGTTCCAGAGTGATCCGGAATGTAACGTGTGTGGCGTACGTGCTTGTTGACGCATTTTCTAGACTGTGCCAGACTTCGCTCGGGCACACGGACTGTGTCAAGGCCGCAAGTAATTACGTCGTAACTATACTGGCGCTATCGCGCATTATGGAATAATCTGGTAATTTGGGGTGGTATAAATACCATTACTCAATGACGTTCAGTTCAGTATTAGTGCGAAATATTGACAGTGCGGTTCGAGAGTTATAGTACCGATATTACTGTGCGCGTTCAAGTGGTTATTAGTTAAAAGTGGTGTTTTATAATCGGACGGTATAATTGTAATACAATTGTGTTTAATATTAGTGGACATTTTATTGCTTGTGAACAATTTTCATTTGATTTGTTGTAGATACTGTGTTGTTAATTACGAACTGTTTAACTGTAAAAATTAAAGGTGTGATTGGTGACTTAATTGGTGTCTTGTAATTTGTTTTCCACTGTACCTACGACGATCGAGTAGACGGTCGTAACAGTGGTGTCAGAACTGGGATAGAACGGTTAAAAGTGGACTCTTTGTACAAGACGAGTGTAATTCGTAATTAATCGGAAAACAATGGATGCCAGTCAGATGATGGAAAATTTCCAGGCGCTGTTGTCGCAGAGAGAGGAACGACAATGACAGGATGCAGAGAAAGCGGAAGAGAGACAGAAAACCCTCCTTCTGGAAGCAGAGAAAAGACGCAGGCAGGAGGCGGAAGAAGCAGAAAACGACAGGATGAAAAACACACGCAGGAAAGAGAAGAGGCTGAGGAACGTCAGAAAAGCACTAATTCTAGAAACAGAAGAAAGACAAAAAAGAACGTAAGCAAAAAGCAGAGGAACGGAAGCGTGAAACAGAAGACACCAAGGAGTTAATACAGGAGCAAAAGCAGACACAAGAACAAATCGCTGCAGAGTTGAGTCTCCTACGAAGTGAGCTTAATAAACAAGTTACTAAAATATCAGAGGTACAAGAATCAATGACCTTAAAAATAGCTGAAGTAGAAAAATCTGTCTCGAGTGTTCAAGAATATGTCTAATAAAATAGCTGAAGTAGAAAAATCAGTCACGAGTGTGGAAAAAGCTATGTCAACAATAATAGAAGACTCGATTACAAATAAAAAAGAGCAGATTAAAAATGAAGTCAAGCAGTGCCTGAAGTTGCAACCAAAACAAATTTGTGAACAGACTGTACTAATGGTAAAGACAGAAAAAGACGTAGAAAATAAGTTAATAGAGAAAGTCACTTTGCATGCAGTAGAGACAGTTCATGTCAAAGCTCCAAACTTTGACGGAAGCAGTCACTGGGCAACGTACCTCCGCCAATTTGAAGCTGCTGCATGCGCAAATAATTGGACAGAGAAAGACAAGGCTGTTTCACTCGTTCTTGCATTAAAAGGACCTGCGGCAGAATTATTACAGAAAGTGCCACCTGACAGCCTAAACACCTATGCCGAATCGATAAAAGCTCTGGAAATACGGTATGGTGATAAACATTTGCGAGATGTGTTGAGAGCAAGGCGACAGCATGCCGGGGAGAGCCTTCAAGAGTTTGAAGTCAGTATCGACAGACCAGTTAGACTGGCCTATCGTGAAGCGTCAGAAGATATTCGAACGAGTTTTGCGATGCAGACATTTACTGCCGGTGTCCGAGATAACGAACTACAGCAAGTGTTACGAATGGCAAGACACCAGAACAGTGCGTACGCCATGGTACATGCTTTGCAATTTGAGGCCGCCAAATCAGCGTCTGGTTGGACAAGTCATAAAGTGCGTTAGCTAAAAGATCGCGACGGCACAGACGATGAGGAAGAAGAACAAGGAACAGAGACTCGACGGTCGGCGCCTCAGAATAAAGTAAGAAAGGATGGAAGACCGAAGTGTTATCGATGTGGGAAACCTGGACATCTACAACGAGATTGTCGGGTTAAAATTCAGCAGCACGGAAACGAGCAGTAGTCGGTACAACGGGGCGTGTGCTGATTAACTGGAGGAACGAAGCCCCTAGAGAATACGCAATTTCTACACTTCAGAAAAACAGCGGGAGCTTGGTAGTTACCGGATTTGTTCAAGAAAGGCCAACCTTGATTACAGTTGAAACAGGCGCAACAGTTTCTATTGTGCGCCCCGACGTGGTGAAAGATCTCAAGCCAATCTGGTGCTCTTGCAGCTTCCGAACAGCTACTGGACGGCCTGTAAAATTGTATGGAAAAGTGGAGATACACCTACGCCTCGGTAGACTTGAGTTTAATCATCAAGTACTTGTTGCAGACATTGTGGATGAAGCAATTCTTGGTGTGGACGTTATGAACGCATACGGATTTATAGTCGACTTCAAGAAAAATGTCTTGAGAATCGGAGGCGAAGAGGTAATGCTATCAACAATGACGACAGCAGAAAAATCAATGGACGTCATAAACCAAGTGGCCGTAACTGTTCCGCCAAACTCCGAAAAGATCATCATGGTTAGAACCGAGGTAGATACTAGGGGCAACCAGTGCTCTATATTCGAACCCAGGTAGTCAGCACACCGGGCATACTAATTGCCAGAAGTTTAGTAAAACCTGACGAAACCGGAAATGTACCTTTTGAGTCCCGAATATTTTGCATCAAGCTATCACTTTACAAAGCAATACGCTCCTAGGCAAATTGACTTCTGTGGCCTGGGTAGCCGGAAAGGCGCAACGAAGATCCAGTGCTTCGGATAACTCCAAATTACCAGAAGAACTGCAGAATTTACTGAACAGACCTTCTAACGACCTCTCAAGCGGTGAGGTAAAAGAACTCAGAGAGTTTTTACACGAATTCAAAGATTGTTTTGCAGTTCGGGGCAGTCATTGGGAAGAACCTCTCTTGTGCAACATCGCATCAATACCGGTGACACAACACCGATACGCCAACCTCCTCGAAGGCCTCCATTATCTAAACAAGAGGAGATGTCTCGGTTAGTACAGGACATGTTGACAGAGGGAGTAATCGAACCTTCGTCAAGTGCTTGGTCTTCTCCTGTAGTGGTTGGTAGCGAAGAAGGATGATGGATTGCGTTTCTGCGTAGACTACCGGGGGTTAAATGACGTTACAAAGAAAGACTGCTATCCATTACCTCGCGTTGACGGTACACTCGACACGTTGTCCGTAGCACAGTGGTTTTCCACATTGGACCTGAAGAGTGGATATTTGCAAGTGGGTCTTCATCAAGAAGACAAGGGAAAGACCGCTTTCTCGACCCCAAGTGGCTTATTCCAATTTAACGTCATGCCATTTGGACTCTGTAATGCACCGGCAAAATTTAAGAGATTGATGGACCTGGTACTCCGAGGCCTGACTTGGAAAACTTGCCTTGTTTATTTAGACGATGTCATAGTCATCGGGAAGACTTTCGAAGACCATTTGGAAAAGCTTAAGGAGGTTCTAACTAGAATTCCCGGTGCCCGACTGAAGCTGAGCACGAAGAAGTGTTCTCTATTCCAGAAGGAAGTACAGTATCTGGGCCATCTGGTTTCGGCAGCGGGTGTTAGCATGGATCCTAATAAAGTAGACACCGTAAGAGACTGGCCAGTGCCGAAGAATAAACACGAAGTTCGGAGTTTCCTGAGATTATGCTCATATTACCGACGTTTTGTGAAAGGCTTCACTACAATTGCTAAACCACTACATGAGCTAAGAGAAAATAAACGAAACTTCCAGTGGTCGAGAGAGTGTGAACAAGCATTTAGAACGTTGAAGATTGCATTATGTTCGCTGCGTATTCTCGCTTTCCCAGCTTCCGAAGGGAAGTATATTGTGGACACAGACGGAAGGAAGCAATACTGGCCTAGGAGCAGTTTTGTCTCAAGTGCAAAATGGTGAAGAACGAGTAATAGCGTATTACAGCAAGGCACTTTCTAAACCGGAGAGAAATGATTGCGTTACAAGGAGAGAGTTGCTGGCAATCGTCCGAGCGTTGGAGCACTTCCATAAATACCTCTATGGAAGCGAGTTTTCACTACGTACCGACCATGCCGCGCTTGCATGGCTCTTGAGATTTAAAAATCCGGAAGGACAGTTGGCAAGGTGGCTTGAACGTCTGCAAGAGTACAACTTCAAGGTACAACATCGACATGGTCATGCAGATGGCTTATCACGAAGACCGTGCCCGGAAGACTGCCGACATTGCCACAGAAAGGAAGAACAAAACTCAAATGAACATGTTCAAGTCTTCGCTGTACATTTCCTGACAGACGGTTGGACAACTCAAGACTATCGGCAAGAACAGATGACTGATGAAGGCATTGGAAAGATCTTGACAGCAAAAGAGGAAGGTCGCCGCCCGGATTGGCAAGATATCTCCCATGGTTCCGAAGTGCTGAAGGGCTACTGGGCACAATGGGAATCTCTCACCTTAGAAAACGGATTGCTGAAAAGGGCTTGGGAAAGTGCAGATGGACGAGACGTGGTCATGCAGTAGATAGTTTCCCGAAGTAAAGTGCAGTCTGTTTTGAAGGAGATGCATGTTGGGACATCTGGAGGCCTCCTTGGCGTTACTATATACTTTCAGTAGTGTAGTTATATCTCAATTAATCCAATAGCCACAAAAAAAATTCAGCTTGATAGTCCACTTGGTTTCTGAAATAATGGGTTATTTATCTAAAAAAAAAATAGATTTTCAGGAAAACGCATTTAAAGTTTTTGAAACAAACTTGTATTATTTAACCTTATTTAAAATAGTCCAGCTCCATACTCGGTATCTTTAGTTATGTCTATTTGTTCCTCTAGTTTTTTCTTCACTTTTCTAATTGACCGTCTAACCTTTTCCATCAGTTCATCTACTGCTATCTCTGTCTCAAGGATTCCATGGCAGTCAATTTTTTTTACTTGATTGACAAGTAATTTTTTCTATCTTAACCATATTTGATTCTCATTTGATCCTTTCCTTTTGTACGACTTGTCTTTTTAATGGTAAAACCTCATTATTTCAATAACTTGTTGTAAGAAAGCTACAGATAAAAAAAAAATTGTAACATTACCAGCAGTTTTGAACGAACGTCTCCTACGATATCAATTTTCTTAAAAAATTATTAAAAAATCATTAAAAATGTTTTATTAGTCATATCTGCATAAATTTTGTACAAAATTACTCAGAAATTATTGATTAACTTTTTAAGACAAAATAACAAATTGGTTTGCCAGTTACAAGTGCCCATAACAAATGTGTATTGTATTTCAACAACATATTTAAAATTTAGATATTTTGTTGTTCTACTGCAATGAAAAACAAAGAAAGGAAAGGAAATGTGTCTATCAAATCTGGTAGAATTCAACCGAATCTACACGCAAAAGAAACAATCAGAAATTCAACAAGTCAGAACACACGGATTAAAATTTTTTTAAACTACAACTAACATGGTTTCTGTAACGACTGACTAGAATGCAAACAAATAATCGATTGTTTTCGCATGTCACAGACAAAATATATTCTCGCGTACAGATCATTGATAGCTGACCTCCAATGTGCAGTATGTGGTAGAGAATTACTGCAAATTTTTTTTTTATTATTTCCTGAGATTTACGCTGAATAGTGATCTGTATATACAGGGTGATTCAAAATTGCATGCAATCTCTCGAAACCTGATTCTATAGCTAAAAATAAGGAAAAAAGATCATATAAACATAGGTCCGAAAACGATTCGTTAGCGAGTTACGGCTCGCGAACCAGTTCGCCCTGATTTCTATTCCCACGCCATACTGAAATTCTTGGGGTATAAATTAAAGGATAAATTTGGTGGTTTATAATGGTTTCTGATCTTACAAATTGAATAAAAGTGGTCCCATAGCTCTACCTTAAGTAGTTTTGAAGAAAAACTGTGTAAAGCATAAACAATTGGAGTCGAGAAACACACATTTTTAGATTTGGGATAAAATAATTTCGTTAATTTGCCAATAAACAAATAAAAATTTCTAACTAACTTTGTAGAGAATTTAAGTTTGAGAAAAGTGATGTGTATAATGTCTATTAAAAATAAGTAAAAATTTGAGAAAATTGAATTTAATTAAAAACAAAACAGGCCAAAATGCGCCTGAAAAGTGTTGCAATTTACAAGAAATGACATTGTAATCTTTCGAAACACCCACACTTGGGCAGAAAAAAACCCACATGAGACTGCTACAAGACATGACCAACGTACTGTTTTATTTAATGTGTGGTGCGGTTTCTTGGTGATACTCTCTTAGTGGCTTTTTTTCTTACCACCAAGGCTTAATGGAAGATAATACTTACATTTTTTTTGCAAACGAATCTGATGGAACTCTTGGAAGATATTTCACTTGCAGATAGAAGGCAGATGTGGTTTTTAAATGACGGAGCATCTGCTGACTACTGTCACGATTTGATGAACCATTTAAATAATATATTCGGTAAGCGATGAATTGGTCGAAAAACGAACCAGTAAAATGGCCACCTAGATCTCCTGATCTCACACCAGCAGACTTTTTCCTTCGGGGTTGGATGAAGTCGTTAGTTTATTCCGCTCGTATTCGCACACAAGAAGAATTGAGACAACTCATACTGGAATACGGATATGTGTTAAGAATATGTTAAGAATAATCCTGATGCTATTAGACGTGCCCGGCTAGCATGGATTCGCTGAGCTGAATTTTGCATTTAACAAAATGGCCACATTGAACAACTGCTTTGAACGAACGTTTGCATCTTTATCAATTTAACAATTTTGATATTTAATCATTTGAAAGAAAAATTCAATAATATACGTTTTTGATTCGTTTACAATCACATTAGTAGTGGAAACGTTTACGTAAACCTTTGTTCTGTTTTAAATTGCAACACTTTTCTGCCTCATTTTGGTCTGTTTTGTTTTTAATAAAAGTCAATTTTTTCTAATTTGTATTTACTTTCAATAAACTTTATACACATCACATTTCTAAGAATTCAATTTTCTACAAAGTTAGTTAGAAAATGTTATTTGTTTATTGGCGAATTAACGAACTAACTTTATCCCAAATCTAAAATATCGGTATGGAGAACCATACATGACTTCCATATTCTAAGATTTATATTTAAAATCATTTTCAGCCAAACAGCCAGGGAAGGAATTTTAACAAAAAAATACTTCTTTCTTGCCAATAACGTAGTACACATATACAAAATATTATCCCCTCCCCCTTCAACTATAATTTTGATTTATAGAAAATTAAATACCCCCAGCCCGTTCAACTAGCCTCTTCATTTATAGATATTTCATCTACGTTTCTACAGTGGATTATTAAGATCTTATCAGGATACTTTATCAAAATTAAGTACTTTACTCATGTTACAACAAAAAATGTTTCAGGTAAACTGCCCTTTCCCCATAACCGATCTTCACCAAAATCAACAGACATTGAGTTCTCTATAGCTCAGGCACATATGTAAAAAATTATTTGAATCTGTTTGAATTTACGGCAGTTATGGTTCGTCATATAAAAAATTACCCATGTTAAAACATAAAACATGAGATTTATAAAACATATCTAAGATTTATATTTAAAATCATTTTTGAAATACAATATTTTCATAGAACCTACTAACGCTGGGGAAATCTGAGGAGCCAATCAGAGTTGGGCCTACCTGTCACTCTGCTGAATTTGGTGGAAAGCCCTGTCACTGTCGTCAAAGTATCAGCCTTGACAGGGTCCTCTTTTTCTGCAAAATGGGAGAGGAGGCTTGAGATGGAGTGAGTGACATGGTCCCCACCTCAATGAAGAACCCATTGTTTTATAAAAATATATTTAAATTTTGAAAACTGAAAATTCTTTTCTTGTTGTAAATATTTATATTTTATAATCAAAATGACTTTATCAAAAAACAAACATTATTTTTTTATAATAAGTACTTACATATGTTTCTTAATATGCTTACTTTTTCTTCAATGTTGATGATCATTTCCAAACATTCTGACAAAATTGTATCTACAGAACAGTTAACATTCCCCAGGTTTCCATTTCTGCTAATTTCTCATTACACCTTCCACTGACGTATTATTAACCATTTCATAAACTATCGTATAATCTTTTCAGATTTTGTGGTACAAAATCTGAAATTTTCAGATTGCCTGGCAACAGAATTATTTTATTTTCAACAATTACCATTGTTTGAAAAAGTTTAAATGAATTTTCAAGTACTTTACTCTTGTTAAAACGTAAAAGGTTGCAGGTAAACTACCCCTTCCCCTTAACCGATCTTCACCAAAATCTAAAGGCCTTGAGTCCTCTACAATTCACTGACGTATGCAAAAAATTATTTGATTCTGTTTGAATTTGCGGCTGTTATCGTTTGCCATAGAAAATACCCTTGTTAAAAAACGTTGTAGGTAAACTACCCCTTTCCCTTAACCGATCGTCACCAAAAACAATAGGTCTTCAGAACTCTACAATTCAGGGCTGTATGCGAAACATCATTTGATTCTGTTTGAATTTGCGGCTGTTATCGTTTGTCAAAAAAAAAATTTCCCTCGATAAAAAAAAACCGTTGCAGGTAAACTACCCCTTCACCTCAACCGATCTTCACCAAAAACAATAAGTCGCGAGCACTCTACAAATCAGGGCTGTATGCAAAAAATTATTTGATTCTGTTTGAATTTGCGGCAGTTATCGTTTGCCATAAAAAATACGCTTGATAAAAAACGTTGCTGGTAAACTACCCCTTTCCCTCAACCGATCTTTACCAAAAACAACAGATCTTGAGTACTCTACAAACCAGGCCTGTATGCAGAAAATTATTTGATTCTATTTGAATTTGCGGCTGTTATCGTTTGCCATAGAAAATACCCTTGTTAAAAAAACGTTGTAGGTAAACTACCCCTTTCCCTTAACCGATCTTCACCAAAAACAATAGGTCTTGAGAACTCTACAATTCAGGGCTGTATGCAAAACATTATTTGATTCTGTTTGAATTTGCGGCTGTTATCGTTTGCCATAAGAAATACCCTTGTTAAAACATAAAACGTTACAGGTAAACTACCCCTTTCCCTTAACCGATCTTCAGCAAAAACAATAGGTCTTGAGAACTCTACAATTCCGGGCTGTATGCAAAACATTATTTGATTCTGTTTGAATTTGCGGCTGTTATCGTTTGCCATAGGAAATACCCTTGTTAAAACATAAAACGTTACAGGTAAACTACCCCTTTCCCTTAACCGATCTTCAGCAAAAACAATAGGTCTTGATAACTGTACAATTCCGGGCTGTATGCTAAACATTATTTGATTCTGTTTGAATTTGCGGCTGTTATCGTTTGCCATAGAAAATACCCTTGTTAAAAAAACGTTGTAGGTAAACTACCCCTTTCCCTTAACCGATCTTCACCAAAAACAATAGGTCTTGAGAACTCTACACTTTAGGGCTGTATGAAATAATCTTTTGATTCTGTTTGAATTTGCGGCTGTTATCGTTTGCCAAAAAAAAAAAATTTCCCTTGATAAAAAAAACCGTTGCAGGTAAACTACCCCTTGCCCTCAACCGATCTTCACCAAAAACAACAGGTCGCGAGTACTCTACAAATCAGGACTGTATGCAAAAAATTATTTGATTCTGTTTGAATTTGCGGCAGTTATCGTTTGCCAAAAAAAATACGCTTGATAAAAAACGTTGCAGGTAAACTACCCCTTGCCCTCAACCGATCTTCACCAAAAACAACACGTCTTGAGTACTCTACAAATCAGGGCTGTATGCAGAAAATTATTTGATTCTGTTTGAATTTGCGGCTGTTATCGTTTGCCATAGAAAATACCCTTGTTAAAAAAACGTTGTAGGTAAACTACCCCTTTTCCTTAACCGATCTTCACCAAAAACAATAGGTCTTGAGAACTCTACAATTTAGGGCTGTATGCAAATAATCTTTTGATTCTGTTTGAATTTGCGGCTGTTATCGTTTGCCATAAGAAATACCCTTGTTAAAACATTAAACGTTACAGGTAAACTACCCCTTTCCCTTAACCGATCTTCACCAAAAACAGTAGGTCTTGAGAACTCTACACTTTAGGGCTGTATGAAATAATCTTTTGATTCTGTTTGAATTTGCGGCTGTTATCGTTTGCCAAAAAAAAAAATTTCCCTTGATAAAAAAAAACCGTTGCAGGTAAACTACCCCTTTACCTCAACCGATCTTCACCAAAAACAATAGATCGCGAGTCCTCTACAAAAAAGGGCTGTATGCAAAAAATTATTTGATTTTGTTTGAATTTGCGGCAGTTATCGTTTGCCATAGAAAATACGCTTGATAAAAAACGTTGCTGGTAAACTACCCCTTCCCCTCAACCGATCTTCACCAAAAACTATAGGTCTTGAGTACTCTGCAAATCAGGACTGTATGCAGAAAATTATTTGATTCTGTTTGAATTTGCGGCTGTTATCGTTTGCCATAGAAAATACCCTTGTTAAAAAAACGTTGTTGGTAAACTACCCCTTTCCTTTAACCGATCTTCACCAAAAACAATAGATCTTGAGAACTCTACAATTCAGGGCTGTATGCGAAACATTCTTTGATTCTGTTTGAATTTGCGGCTGTTATCGTTTGCCAAAAAAAAAAAATTTCCCTTGATAAAAAAAAACCGTTGCAGGTAAACTACCCCTTTACCTCAACCGATCTTCACCAAAAACAATAGGTCGCGAGTCCTCTACAAAAAAGAGCTGTATGCAAAAAATTATTTGATTCTGTTTGAATTTGCGGCTGTTATCGTTTGCCATAGAAAATACCCTTGTTAAAAAAACGTTGTAGGTAAACTACCCCTTTCCCTTAACCGATCTTCACCAAAAACAATAGGTCTTGAGAACTCTACAATTCAGGGCTGTATGCAAAACATTATTTGATTCTGTTTGAATTTGCGGCTGTTATCGTTTGCCATAAGAAATACCCTTGTTAAAACATAAAACGTTACAGGTAAACTACCCCTTTCCCTTAACCGATCTTCAGCAAAAACAATAGGTCTTGAGAACTCTACAATTCCGGGCTGTATGCAAAACATTATTTGATTCTGTTTGAATTTGCGGCTGTTATCGTTTGCCATAGGAAATACCCTTGTTAAAACATAAAACGTTACAGGTAAACTACCCCTTTCCCTTAACCGATCTTCAGCAAAAACAATAGGTCTTGATAACTGTACAATTCCGGGCTGTATGCTAAACATTATTTGATTCTGTTTGAATTTGCGGCTGTTATCGTTTGCCATAGAAAATACCCTTGTTAAAAAAACGTTGTAGGTAAACTACCCCTTTCCCTTAACCGATCTTCACCAAAAACAGTAGGTCTTGAGAACTCTACACTTTAGGGCTGTATGAAATAATCTTTTGATTCTGTTTGAATTTGCGGCTGTTATCGTTTGCCAAAAAAAAAAATTTCCCTTGATAAAAAAAAACCGTTGCAGGTAAACTACCCCTTTACCTCAACCGATCTTCACCAAAAACAATAGATCGCGAGTCCTCTACAAAAAAGGGCTGTATGCAAAAAATTATTTGATTTTGTTTGAATTTGCGGCAGTTATCGTTTGCCATAGAAAATACGCTTGATAAAAAACGTTGCTGGTAAACTACCCCTTCCCCTCAACCGATCTTCACCAAAAACTATAGGTCTTGAGTACTCTGCAAATCAGGACTGTATGCAGAAAATTATTTGATTCTGTTTGAATTTGCGGCTGTTATCGTTTGCCATAGAAAATACCCTTGTTAAAAAAACGTTGTTGGTAAACTACCCCTTTCCTTTAACCGATCTTCACCAAAAACAATAGATCTTGAGAACTCTACAATTCAGGGCTGTATGCGAAACATTCTTTGATTCTGTTTGAATTTGCGGCTGTTATCGTTTGCCAAAAAAAAAAAATTTCCCTTGATAAAAAAAAACCGTTGCAGGTAAACTACCCCTTTACCTCAACCGATCTTCACCAAAAACAATAGGTCGCGAGTCCTCTACAAAAAAGAGCTGTATGCAAAAAATTATTTGATTCTGTTTGAATTTGCGGCAGTTATCGTTTGCCATAGAAAAAAAATCTACAGACACACAGATAGACACACAGACAGACACACACACAGACACTTTTCGGAAAACGACTTTTTTTCATGTTTTGAGTGTAGTAGAATCAGAATCTGCAATAATCTCGAACACGATTTTTTTTGCCATCACCATACTTCCATTCCTTAAGGAATATGGAAGTAAAATGTGTGTTTTTCGACTCCTATTTTTTGTGATTTATACAGTTTTTCGTATAAACTAATTGAGATAGAGTTTAGGACCACTTTTAGTCATTTTTCAGATTAGAAACCATAAAAAACCACCAAATTTATCCTTCACTTTATACTGCAATCATTTTAGAATGGCGTCATTTTACCGTGGGAGCAGAAATCAGTGCGAACTGTTTCGCGAGCGGTGACTCGCTAACAAACCGTTTTCGGAACTATGTTTATATGACGTAATAATATATGTTTATATGTCTAAAAATTGCCGTGCAATTTTGAATCACCCTATATAGATATGAAAGTTTACTTCAACTGTCTTTACCTATACGACCTTCAGTCTTTTCTTCTGTCAACCTCTCCTGTTATTTATATTTTAGTATGCATTTTTCTATGTCACTTCTGTTATAGACTTTCCTTTTTCCAGCCGTTTATATAATATATATATTCCAGCCATTATTCATTACGATTCGGTTGCAAAGATTTTATTTCTATCAGTAACACATTTCTCTTAATGACTGTAATTTTAACCCCTGTTTCAGCTCTAAAATATAGTGATACATTTTCTACTACTTTTTGATTATTCTCTATTATTATTTTACAAGTATCGTTATTCCATAGAAACAAATCTATGAATTTCTTTCTTTATAAATACAGACTAGAATAACTGTTCCATTTTTTAAATAACACTTCTCGACCTTGTACATAATTTAATCTTTTATTTTACAAATTTAAGCCCTTGCCGTTATACCTCAATAGAGACGTACTACATTTTTAGATTAATTTTTATTCTCGTTAATGTCATAGTGAATTGTTCATTTGATAACCACATAGACTTGTCTTAAAGTTTCACAGGATAATGTGACAGAAACGTACACATTATCTTTTCTGATGCAAAATATTATTTACCCTTCAAAGCATTTTCATCTATATTTTATTCTGAAAGATAAACAGGTATATAAATAGGTAACCTACCTTCTTCAGTTTTTCTTGGTTATTCTTAGGATTCTGTCTTGAAAACTTCATAAATCTTGCAAGTTTTCCAGTATTTTTGTTTATCATTTCCTTATTTGTATTTTTTTTTTTTAATTTTCGTAGGACAAAATTATATATTTTCCTCAGTGCTTGTGGTATTCAATCAATAAATTTTCATTACAAAATAATTACTGTCACATATCAAAAATGGCGGGGGAAGGTATAATGAAAAATTTCAAAATTTTTATTGTAGTCTTTAGTGCTTTTCATTGCCGTGATATTATTTATCATATCAAGTTTGCCGTAAAGGGTATTGCAAACGATAAAAAACGTTTACTATATCCTGCTTAGTGTATTAGGCACTTGAAAAATGCGACTGTTCCATTGCAGGAAAAACAACGTATGAAAAGGTTTCAGTGCTGAACAGTTAGACGTGAAGGTAAATGCGCACGCAGCACGTACGTGTACATTTACACAGACTACAGACTCGACCAATATTAGCAAACACAACTGACAAAGGCAAACACAGACCCTTCGCTGCGCGCTGTGTTGCTGCTGCCCACTTGATCTCTGTTTACTGTTTAAAATCTATTTCGTTTTACCTCTATCGCCACAGAAACTCTGCTGTATATTTGTTCGAACTTAATCGTTTTACTTGAGTCACGAAATAGATTCACACGCTTCCACTTTTCAGTATACAAAGTGAGAAAAATATAATTAATATGTATCATGTTTCTGTATTGTAGTGTAGTGTATAGTTTTGTGTATGTGTGTACCTGTGACTTAACAATATGTGCATGAATATGAGGTAAAAAAAACACGAAACGTCGCATAAAATCTGCATTTTCATTAGACCGAAACTCGATATCCACTTGAAAAGAAAAATGTCCTTCCGTACAGTATTTATGTTTCACAATTGTGATAATCGTACCACGTACAGTACTTATACTTGGACGATAATTTTACTTGTTCGTGCACAACTTGTGTCAAATCTTAGAAAATACCTACGAAAATTAGGTACCTGAAAAATAAAACACGGAAAGACACCTAAATGAAATTTTATAAAACTGTGGCTGTCTCCACATTCCTGTATGTTACTGAGACTAGGGCTCTTGGTAAAAGGGACGTGCAGAGGATTTAGGAAGCCGAAATGAAATTTCTAAGAGGGGGCGCAAAGTTGTTTTCTCTCTTGGATCGGAGAAGAAACGACGATATTAGATACGATTTAAACATTGTTACATTGCACCAGAAAATTAATGACCACAGAAGGTGATGGTATAAACGCTTGAATCGCATGCCTGTTGTCCGTCTACCTGTTGTTCGCTTGGGTTATCATCCTACTGGGATGAGAGATGTCGGTAGACCGAGCTGGAGATGGGTTCCGGAACAGGTCTAAGGCCTAGTCCTTGGAGTGGCGATGACGATGATAATCTTAGTAAGTGTGATGTCCTGTTTCAGAGTTTTATATACGGTGGAAACAATTCACGTCTATAACTTTAGTAACTGATTTATTGTTTAGGTTTTAAGGCACTCGAAGTTAATACTACCATATTCCGCACTTCCATATTAAACAATGTACTTTCCATTTTGCACTTTATATAGAGACCTTCGTTTTTTTAGGTTACATGTGAAAACGATTGCAACTAATTTATTTTCGCAATATATTTTATGTTATGTTATAACACAGTTACAATATGTGTGTAACATCTTCAAACGCGTGAACTATTTATTTGGTTCAACAAAAAATATTATAGAAAAAGCTTTGTTACCTTATTTAGGTAAGCGTCCATCTGACGCATATAAAACTATTCTTATTTTATCTATATATATGTAAAAAGTAATACGCCACCATTTTGTGTTAAACAAAAATTAATACATAAAACACATTTGCAATTATGACATTTGTAGATATTATTATACACGTGCATATACGATTGTTACATTCTTACGCCTAAGTTAATTGAGTCATATGACGTTATTAATTGATGACTCGTTGGACACTTGGTGAAACATATTAATACAAAGGTTTTTTAAAATATATAAACACTTGGTATGTTTCACAGTTTTTATTTAACTCTGACAGCTGTTTCAGCTTCTCAAGTTATTGTCTGACCAAGTTATTGTTTATATATTTTTAAAAACCTTCAAGTTATATAAATCAGTTGTAATTTGAAAAAAACTTTACCGTATGTAGTATTTAGACACATTATATAATACTACACTAAGCTGTTTCAGCTTCTCAAGCTATTGTGTGACAATAGTGTTTATATATTTTTAAAACCTTTAAGTTATATGAAATCAGTTGTAATTAAAAAACCTTTACCGTATGTATGTTGTTTTTAGACACGTTACACGATACTACACTATACTGTTTAATTTTCCTTTGCGGAACTAATGTATGGAGACAGTAGGCCTATTTCTGTTAAGGGAATTTATTTGTTTATTTCCGCACTTAAGAGGCCGAAATGGCTTTGAACTCTATCCAAATGTAGTTAAGCAGTGCAGTAAAGTGTAACAGTGGGAAATGTGTGTGAGAGAGGCAGAGGGAAACACTAATGGGCCAATAACTGTCTCTTCAGCTACAAGTTTATGTGTTTTGCACGCATTAACAACTTTCCTCTAAACAACCGTTATCGTCAGTTGTTCCATGTTGAGATGTTTGGCGTACTTCTAATTAAAGCTTTCACCGTTGATCACACGTGAAGACATACTGAATCTTATGCACAATTTAAGTTACCCCATATTACGTCCGTGTAATTAATTACAAACTTACTTACGCGTTGTTGTAGTCATTTTGGTTACTACAATATCAAATCGAGAGATAAAAACAGTATACATATTACATCAAGTATTAATTATTTGGTGCTATTTCGTAGACTTGAGTTAACATTGTTGAATTGAGTTTCCCGGCTGTATGGCCGTGGTCCAGTACTAAAATCCATATTAAACGTTTTGGCCGTGGCTTTGACACCTACCTTTAGTGAAAAATTTGAGTTTGCGGTAAAGTAGGATGTTCAGGTTAGGGGCCACAGTTTGCTATTGATTTTAGCACTGGGCCACGGCCAAACAGCCCGGAAACTCAATTTAACAGTGTTGCTATTGTTCTTCTGTTAATTAGGAAAACAAACAAACGGAAAAAAAACAATAAATATTATAAATTTTAATGAATTCGTGTACCAATATGAGAATTGATGATAGAAACATTTTTATTTTAATATTGTTTGATGGATTTATAGTAGACATTTTCACGATTATCTAATAATCCATAATTTTTTATAACCACCCTCTGATGTAAGTCACTTTATGAATCTGAGAATTTTATTTCAGAGGCCTACATTTTTGTAATATTTATTTCTTGAACAAGTCCACGAATTGCTTCTATGCATTAAAGTCGATACTGCCATACTTTATAAAACTTCAGCATTGTCTCTGTCTGTTCTTTAATTCTTTAATTTAAATTTGATAAAGCTTGATTACTAAACACACTTATTCTTGTTGAACATAGAAAATAGGCGTCTCTTGATTTATACATAGTGGTTGTATATCTAAAACTTTGAATTTTGGTTAGAAAGACAATGAGTAGCGAGTGGTGCCAGAATGCTATAGTGTTAAATTGATAATTATAAAAAAAACCTCTTATGGCCGTCATACGCTCTTTAGCGGAAAGTAATAAAAAAATAACAAAAATATAAATAAAACAATTATATTTGAAGTATCTACAGCGCTGTTTGGCCGTGGTCCAGGGTTTAAAATCAAACCAAACGTTTCAGCAGCACCACTGGCTGCCATCTTCGGTGGAATTCGAGTGTACCTAACGCGGGATGTCATACGTCAGGCCCACAATACTGTGGTGAAGGCTAAAGGCTAAGGACATCTTTAGGCTTCACCACAGTAGGGCCTGACGTATGACACCCCGCGTTAGGTACACTCGAATTCCACCGAATATGGCAGCCAGTGGTGCTGCTGAAACGTTTGGTTTGATTGTAAACCGTGGACCACGCCCAAACAGCCCGGTAGATATTTTAAATATAAATGAAAGCTCAGGATAATATAAAAACCTTAATTAATTAAGAGATAAGAAAAATCTCAAATTTTATTCTTATTTTATCATACAAAATAAACCAGCTCATATATACAAAAATAATCTAAATTAGTTAAATTGCTAACCTATTATTATTTTTCTAAAAATGTAAGTAATAATTAAAGAAAAGAGAAAAGACAGAAATGAATCTTTCTAGAAACTAAAATGTTCAGTCCATCTGAGTGACAGACACGTAATCATCTGTTACGAGTTAGGTAGCTGTATCAGAGACAGGATAATAAGGAAAGGAGGAAAAATCTGATCCTCGGACAAACATACAGACAAACGCAACTTAATCCTTAAGAAGAGAAGCAACAAAGCCTAATCAAACTTGACCACACAGGACACAAATCTCCTCTATGGGGTAAACGTGTATTTCACAGCTAAGGTAATACGCCTGCTATAAGTCACACCGAGTTTTGCGCCACTACACAAACGCTCTCTAGCAACGTTAAGCTAGATTAGATGGTGTTCGCTCTCCAGCATTATTCCGATGACATTTTCGGGCGAGATCTGTGCCACAACATTTTCCAGGGGTTTCCTCTCCTCTTTCCATCTATCGCAGGTGAAAAACATGTGATTTACATCGTCTAATTGCTGTTTAGAGAAAATTCAGTCTGGTCTGTCTACTTTCCCATCCTATATTAACTACATTAATCGATTTATATCAGATAATTGTATTGCATCAGAAGGAAATTCTTAACCCTGTTCTACTGGCAATGTCCTCTAAAAAATTAACTTTTGTTACTACAGATGTCACATGTTCAGAAAGTACAGCAAAGTCATCTGCGAATGCCAAACAATTTATTTCAATGCGTTTGTTCTTTCTTCCCAACGTTATTGGTGATATTTTGCAGTACTTTAATTTTTCATTCCTAATTCTCACTACTTTCTCCAGGACACAGATAAAAAGAATTGGGGATAAACCATCACCCTGTCTCACATTTGTATTTATTTTGAATGGTTGAGATATTTCTCCCATGAATTTTACTTTTGAGACTGTGTCCGTAAGGGTTTCACGGATTAGATTTGCCAAATTAGATTTAACACCAAATTCTCGGATTGTCTTATCTATAGTTTCTCTATCAACAGAATGAAAGGCCTTTTTGAAATCAACAAATGTTACTACGATGTCCTTTGAATTCAGTAGCCTGTGACGGATTATTGACTTCAGATTGAATATCGGTTCTGGACAGGATCTGTCCTTCCTAAAGCCACCCTGATATTCACCCAAATGGTTATCCAATGTTTTTTCTACTCTCTTCAATAGGATCTTTGAAAATATTTTATATGCAACTGGAAGTAAAGATATTCCTCTTTATCCTCTGTAGTTATTAACATCTTGCTTATCATCCTTCTTATGCAGCGTATGTATTAATGGGATTTTTTGCTTAAATTCTTTTGGGATTTTTTCTGTTTTCCAAATTTCTTCAAAAATTAATTGTAGATCAATTTTGATCTTTGGTAGAGTCCATTTCAAAAGTTCAGCTGATATGAAGTCTCCTCCACTAGCTTTAATATTTTTTAAAGTTTTAATTACTTCTTCAATTTCTTCGATAGTCGGAGGTGTATCTTCTTCTAAATTTTCATAAACGTCTGACAGTTCTAACCTCTGAATCGGTTCCGGGCAATTTAAAAGTTGAACAAAATAGTTTGAAAGTATTTCACAATTTTCCGCATTGGTGAGGCCAGTGCTACCACTTTCATTTTTAAAACAAACACTTGGTGATTGGTAACCATTTAGTTTATTTTTAAAAGTCTGATAGAAATCTCGACAATTATTTTTTATAAAATTTTTGTGCATTTGAAAAAGTTTCAACCTTTTAAAAGATCTTTTAGTTCCCCTTATTATCCTTTCTGCTTCCTTTCTTTAATGCTTAAATTGATCGTAGTGTTCAGGTTTCCCTGAGCATTTTCACTTTTTCAATTTTTTTGCTCTCTCTGCTAATGCTTCTTCACACAATTCATTCCACCATACTTGCCTTTTATTTTTAACTAAACCAAATGTTATTTTAATGTTATATTTTATTTCTCGATATTTTATTGTTTTAGAAATTTTGTATAGCTTTTATGATAATGGCGTTATTACTAGTTGATGTTAAAGCTGTCCACAGATCATCAGATCAAATAAGATAGGAAAAACCTCTGTTGCAGTTATTCCACCACCCTTTGCCGAATGCAACAAGCGTTTGAACCGATTCAATTAAAATAAGTTTAAATAGTCGCGCGACGGAAAATTATCCGTACTTTGGTCAGCGTTCCCTGACGTCACATCCCCCGTCCCTTTTCTAGCAAAGCTTTTCGCTCGACAAGTTCAGTCAGTCTACCATCAAACTGCGCTGTGAGCAGAGTCGCCCGTCGTCTCCCGGTGGGTATTTTGGTTGGAAGTCTCATCACCAAGTTAATTATGATTTCTTGGTTATCTTAAATCTCATGAATCAATGCTGGTGACTAACTATATTCGTCTGTAACGTTTGTAAAATAAAAACTTGTATTTTTGTAAAAGACTGTAACCAACCATGATGTATTTTGTTTGTAATAGTTAGACTCGAGGAAAAACCAATTTTCAGCCAGTCAGTTTAAAGAAAATGAAAGATGTTTAAATTTTAGCATTTGTCACTTGTTATAGAATTTGATTTGTAATTTTGAATTGTTATTACTGTAATTTTGTAAATTTTGCAATTATGTATTCTGTGACTTAGCGTGCACGTGTAGTAGCTGGTAACCTATACTAAAGAGTTTGGAACTTTCAGTAAAGCTTGGTTCCACGTATGGGCCCACGAACGTGAGAGTATTGATTCGCCACATGATTTCTTCATAATTTCAAGAATACGTACGATGGTACGCCGTATGAACAGCGCAGAAACACGGCTTCCCATGACTGGCTTACACACGGTGTGACCAGAAACAGCAGGCCGCCAGCAAACATAACTCACATGTTCAAGTAACATTATTATTCATTAGTTATATCCACCAGCAGTTTCCAGTTACCAGATCACTAGTCAAAACGAAGATGAAGTAAATTTCTCATTTTATGCAATATGAACTTGTATCTTTGCAAGGATTTACAGTATAAAAAAAAGTGTTAAGAAATTTAATGAACAGATTATAAGTTGTACCCTATATACCGTATTATAAATTCTAAACTGGCATTGACTTATGCAATTATTGAATTTTGTAACGATTTCACCCAATTTTTAATTGATGGAACTGTGGAATTTTTAATAATTGGTTAATCTAGTGTTTGAATTATATTATTGTTGGATTTTAGGGATTTAATTTATTCTGTACTTGGTCGACTCAATAATTCATCTCTCTCTGGTTGAAACACAATTATATAATTTTCTGAGGTTTATTTTTATTCTAAAATAAACGGGTGCACCTTGACTCTGCTCACTATCTGCTTGTACTGAGTTTCTTTTTATACACACCCCCGCCTTTGGGTAATCATATTAAGACTGTTTTACGAGTATCTTAGATTGTGTAAAGCGTCATAAGTAGTAGTAAATATTTTGATTATTTCTGGTGTATATTGTGTGTTGCGTATTTTTGGGCTCAGCAGTGTAACGCACCACACTTCTTATAAGTGTAACATCAGAAATGCTCAATTGTCAGCAAACGAGGTGTATAATTAATACGAGTTATTCAGTGTTCATAGTTAGCCGTTACGGACTTTTTACAATGAGAAATTTGGTGACTGGGGTGTGCAGTTGACTGAATTACACTTTCCCTACTCAGTGGATAGCTTTTCCGACTCCACGGTTAATTAGTCTGCCGTGTTTTGTTCCTCTGTAATTCCCACCGTCCCTACGTATCTGCTTCTCGTAAAAACGCTTTGCTTCTGCTTGACACGAACCCATCTAAACCCGCAGAGCGCGAATCTAAGCGGGTACAAAACATTTAGGTGTTATTGCAAGAGACACCTCTTATACCCTTTTTTCACTTTGAATTACAAAAACCTTTTGACATTATATACTTTAAATTTGTATATAAAAATCTGAAATAGAACGGGAATATATTTCGTATCTTCGTTCAGCAACGTTATACTACTACAAACATGCTTGTTTTTGACGTTTGTAATTGGATGAGAAAATCTATTTCAGTTTCGTTAGCCAAATCTGTTAGATATGACACTCAGCAGACGCTTCTGAAACCGGTCCGTCTCGTGAACAAGTCCACCGCAGGCTGTGTCGTTGCTAATCAACGATCTAATAAGCTGTGGCTTACGTCCAGCCTTTGGAAATCAAAATGATTGAAGGAAACATGAAATTATTTGTTATTCTTATTTATACAACAATTCCTAAAAATAAAAACTTTCAGGACATTCATTAGGTACTTAATGAAACGTTCTAAATGTACATTAGAAAAACAGGCGTAAAAAGACACAAAGGTAAAATCATGTAAAGTACAAAGACGAGAAGAAATGTTTACAAAGATTTAATATAAGAAATATTGATTTCTCTCGGAACGCATTTTTTTTTTTTTTGCTAATTCAGTTGGTTTTTAGATAAGACATAAGACATTGCGTAATGTTAAAACGCCTTTCACCACCAAGACGGTGGTAGATTATTCTTGATTATTCTCTTCAGTGTTTAACTATGCCTTCCACATTTTAATAATTGTGTTCTTTGTCGAATAAACGTGAACACGGTACTTACTAACATGTACAGTGCATATCCGATAATGGTTTTACCTAGCGACGACCTAGCTCAAGGGATATTTTAAATGTCTCACGATAAAGTATATGAATTTAAAGGCATTATAATTAATTGTAAATTAACAGGGCGAATTTACAATAAATTGTGCTTAACTTCAAGTCATAAGCCGGATTTTTTTTTACAACTAATCTTAGATAGATTAACGAGCAATTTGACTCTATCAATATCTTCAAACTAAATGTCAATTTACTGGGTTTACCCACTGGTATCCCTCAGATTACTCTAATGGTGAAAACATACACATACACAACACTTCACACTGTAGTCTGCTTTACACACACCACACTAAACCATTTCAAAAGGTTTGGTCCTCTTGAGCCTTCTCAATATCCCATGTTGGTCAAGCAGCTGAATTGAAGCGGCTACGTTAACGTGGTTATGAAGCCGGTCTTCATGCTTCTGTGCAATTTTCCTAATCTCGTCAGCAACCATTTCCACACCCAGGTCTCTGTGCAGGTCACTATTCCTTATGTACCAAGGGGCATTAACAATATTTCTCAGTACTTTATTTTGAAATCGTTGTATGATTTCGACGTTACTCGCACTGGCACACCCCCACAGCTGGATTCCATAGGTCCAAACTGGTTTGAGCACCTGCTTATACAGCATAATTTTATTATGTATTGCAAGCTCGGAGTTTGCACCAAGGAGCCAATACATTTTTTTTAAATTTGAGATTCAGTTCCTCACGTTTTTTTAATGCGCTCTTTCCATCTAAGCATGTATCGCCCGTGCGTAGAGACTCACACTGCACTGTTTGAGCTGACACATGTCCTGCGATGCGGTCTGCGTGTTGGGTGTCAGTGCGAGCGAGCGCAGCTTGCATTGACTCCAGCACGCACTCTGGTACGTCGCACGCATGTGCGCTCGCGGTGCACACACATGCTTTGTTGTTCTAATCGTGGCAATCATTGTAGTAAAACTGTCCAACTGGAGTATATTTACACTCGATAAATACAACCTGGGAGTATTTATTTCAGGGACATTCACATAACTAGCAAAAAACACAATGTACAACTAAATACATATTATTTATGAAGTCACGAAGGAATACGGTCAATAAATGAGACTATTTGATAACAAAAGCACAAGTTTACAGTTCTTTGTTACTTCATTTGGGGGTCAAGGAGTCTTCCAACTTGCAACCAGTACCATATTTGCAAACACCCTTATCAGCAGTGTTAATTTCCAGTATTATATTATATAAAACTTTTGTGTTATATAGTGGCTATCTATATAGGAAGTTACGAGAAAGTCAAGGAGGTTCAAGTAGCATGGGTCTGTTTACAACTCAAGAAAGAGGAAAAATACAATTTCGTCGGTAAAAAGGAAAAATTTCCCAGAACAATGTAGAGATGACAGTTACTGACCACAAGTGTATTCCGAACAAAGCAAATGTGGATGTATAGAAGTCAGTGTTCCGAGCAATGAAAGAGACCACAACGCGACTATACTTAGGTACTTAACGAAGAACTTTATAAACGGAGCTTATGATTTCGTCACATAAAGTCCCCAATTTTGTAATTTGAAATCATCGGTTTACCAAGATAGAAACCGTGCAAGAACAACCGACGCGTTCCGAGGACGATCTTCAAGAAGAATTTTTCGAAATGTCCGACGGGAGCAGTTTCCGAATTGAAGAGTTTTCATATGTGTGCTCGTGTGAAAGTGTGTGTACGTGTGTGGGTGTAGGAGATCTAGAGTCGTTGCAACGTGCTATATTTCTGTCAATATTTCCCTTTATCATGAGCATCTCGTTTCGTTTCTCATTATTTTAAATATTACTATTTCGATTTTTTCACCAACTTTAGTTTTACTATATTTACACACACTCTTCGTTTTACTAAGCGGTTGATAGTTAAAGATTCTGGATTGTTTTTATCTTTATTATTATTACTCAATTTTGTTGCTCTTTGTGTTGTTATCGAGGGAAATAATTCTTAGCATTATTAACAATAATTTATTAACATTAATATTTATATTCCTGCTGTAATAGAAGAATTCTTATGAATTCTATTCTCTTTTCCTTAAATTGTTGTGTACTAGACTTTATAAAGTGTAAGTGTTAAGAGCTGATAGTGTTGTTGGATTTTTGTTTGTAAGGTAAGCTGTGGAATTCTAGTGGAGCCAAAGGAAGAAACGGGTTAAAAAATTACAAGTCGGTTTTGATAGATTCAACATTCAAAAGCTGGAGCATTCACTTTGCACAAACATACACCACGTATATTACGTTGACTTAGGAAGCACACAAGATGAAACAAACGTTGATCCAGTTGTATTTGCTCCTCTTCCCGATATGAAAGGAAAACTTATTTACCTGTGCTTCAACAGCTCCCAGATTGGAACCTTGAGATTGTAGGTCTACATGTAGATTTTCAGTCTCCCGCTATGACAGCATTATAGGACCCTTTAGTCAACGTTCGTGGATCTTATTTTTACTTCACACATTGTGTCTGAAGGAAAGTATTGGTATGACAATAATATTATACAATAAAAGTGAGGTTAGGCTGAACGTCCGAATATGTGCTGCACTTGTTTCCCTTCGGAATGAAGACGTAGAAGATGGGTGGCAGTATATTGCAACGTTACAACAATTATACAAATTTATTATATTATTCTGACCGCAACTATAATATGTACTACACCGGCCAGGTCGCAGGATTTGGTTTCTCGTTGCGTCAAGTATAAGTGGTTGCACAATAATTAAATAATTTTTAAAGAGGAGTGAGATGTTGTTGACATGAAATAATCAATTAAACCTGTTTAAAAATAATCATTCTAAGATTTATTACTTGATAGAAAATATTTAACTATTAAAATTTCAAACATTATACAAATAAATATTCACCTTTATAAGCTTTACAAATCTGTAACCTGCTATACTATTTATAACATACAACAAAAATAAACACCCATATAATCTTATTAACTAACCAGACATGTTAAACAAGTTATTTAAATTCTTTTTATTTGTGTGTCTGAAATTAACTCAAATTTTAATTAATGATAGCAACTCATTTACCAATAAAATTATATTAAGATTCAAGAATGAATTTATTGTTGCTATAAACAAATAAAATGATATTACATTTACTTCCAATCTATTATTGATTTACACTGACACACCCAAACAATACAACAAAAGACTAATATTTCTTTTCTACAAGTTGTTGTTAAATTACACTCTCTTATCTAACTACTATTTGCTTTGAAACTCTAATTATTATTTATTCATATTTAAGTTATTTTCGAGAGCTTTCGTAACAATAAAAAATATAATTGTTTTGTATCACCTGCGTAAGTCTGCCGTTACCGTTGCGGTGTGTGTGTGTCCAGAATCCTGAGAGTATGCTGATGATGATGATGATGATGATGATGATGACTATGCTGATGCGGTGTTTGTTGTCTCTATGGGTTGTTGCTGTTTCTGATGCTCCAGCGTTCCTCCTTACGTCTTGGTGTGAGTGTGGTACAGTGTGTGTGTCCTGGTCGATCTGCAATCGGGCAGCGTAACGTCGTCTGTAGATTTTTTGAGCCTGAGTGTGTAATCGCCCAAAATTGCCAGTGGTATTTATACTGGTGGCGATTTGACAGGTACAGGCTCGCTTTCGACAAGCTAGAGATTGCCAAAGCGTCCTTTTTATTACACTCACTTTTTGGTTAATTATCGCGAACTCATGAACATATTCGTCACATGAGTTATATCATTATTTGCGCAAATTTTTTCTAGTCACTCACATATGCCACACATATTAATTACTCTTCAATTACACTAGTAATTAATATTAAATAGTTAGCATCTTTAATATTGCACTTCTGGAAATAAATTTTACATCACCATACTAGTTAAACATCCCTTATTGTAATAGTGTCTTTATAATTGGCGTAAGTCTTTGCTTACAGGTTTAACACAAGTAATTAGTTTATTACAATCCTGTTAAGACCTGATTAATTGGAACAAACAATTCGTACACTCATCTCATATTCTTGTCGCAGCTGGCTTCACGCACACAAACACACACACGCCGTATTTTTAACTATCGAAGCAGGTGTCCCTTTTTTACAGGCTCCAGCCTGCATTTTCTTGCACAAAATTGTATAAAACTGTTCCTTATTCTATTTACGCTAATTACAATATAAAAGATACCGCCCTGGGCAAATATGCACATATATGTATTGTTGCAATATTCATGGTCAAGCTTCATGACAAGAGAAACTCGATGGATTCTTTAATTACTTCGTGGAACAGTGATTAGAAAATCTATTAGTGCCGCAGGAATTATGGAACTGCTACCGCTGACGTCATAGGACAAATAGTGCAGTAGAAGCATGGCATCGTAAATTAAAGAGCCGCTTTGGAAGACCGTATCCAAGAATAAATAACTTTATATATTGTTCAACATTTTAGGCTGAGAAATCTATTCAACTGGGAACTACAATTAAAGTATCCGATAAGCCTCGTGAAAGGAGTCAGTTCCTTTCTCTATTCTGTCTTTTATTTAGTTCCCTGTACCTAACACTCACTGGTAAAACGCATTACTCATACAATCATGCTCCTGAAATTTACGTGCAGTTTAAAAGAGCAATAGCAATAAGAAGCCTTTGCTATACAAAAGTAACACAATCCTGTGCTTTTCCTATTTAATTAAACCAAAATTCAGTATTCTATCAGATAAAGAATAATTTTCAACTGCACAATACGTTATATAAGTAGAAATTCTTTCTTCTGTTTTACCTCCTCATTTCTTACGCTTACTCTGCATTCCACTCCTTCTCATTTACACGGACTTATTATTTATTCATGAGCATATATTTTCATTCAAGAAGATACAAAAAACAGTCACGCAATTTAAACATTTTCACGTTACTCATTTTTTAATAGACATAGGAAATAACTGCGTGTGAATGCACAGCAACAATATATCAAACCCAGCAATAAGTTTCGTTTTCCTACGCGGGTTAACCAGGTTCGCCCCCTGCCAATAAGTTTCGGTTGGCAGCAGGGAAAGCGGCAAATGGTGCGGGACAATCAATTCTTTCGCCCCGTTTCGTCGCCATAATTCACGTTTTGTATATTTATAGGCTCTGGCGGCAGGGATGTAATACCTCCACACTTTGAGTAGATAAAATACAACAAACGCATAAACTTAAGAGTTACAGTTTCTTAGTCTTAACGCTTGTAATGCTTTACAATTTATGAATGGCAGTACAAAAATGAAATTAAGACAGTTAGTATTATTATGGATTACATCGAATGTAGTACAATTCAGTAGCGTAACACTACATTTCCATGGGGTTTTGTAAATAATACCGGTGTTACAAACGGTACAGACTTTTCCGCAGTCTTGTTGTAAGCGGACGAGAGAGGCGTTGATAAGCGGTAGCAGGAGATTCGCTGCTGATATCTGCCTGTTTATAGGCTTTACGTATAAGACATCACTGCCAACGTACACGATGGGCAGTAGTTCCCCAGTAATGCCCCGTTGGATACGGAACTGAATTAATTCAATCTTCTCATTGAAAATTCCCAAAACGACAGTGGCGTTGTTTGTAGTTTAAAAGGCAGGTGAAATAAGATTCACGCAAAAATTTGACTGAGTATAAAAACACTATATTTTTTACAGTACAATTTTGGTTATAAAGTATACAAGTTTAAAAGTTTACATATAGTTAGTTTAACAGCTTGATGATACAAGTTTAAAAGTTTACATAGTTTAGTTTACCTGCTTGCTGCTGGCGCACAGAACCGGCACTGACTGTCACCGGGCTCCCCAACTTCACCGCTGCTGGTTTTGTAGTGGAACAGCCTCCCCACTCTTGACAGAGGTTGAACAGGCATCCCATTGAACGTGATTGTTTGAGAAGTTCAAGAAGTGTTCAAGAAGTTCTAGCCGGGCAGTCTATGAGAATAGTAAATATGGTAGAAAGTCACACGCCTTGTCCAATATTAAGCGACTAAATATTGATTCTAACAACAACCAATACCAAGCGAACCAATTGATTCTGACTAAGAACTCTTAGCAATGCTAACAGTCCGCTAATAACATATATCTGGGAAGTTACATGGGAAGTTCAATATCTTAAATAGGACACAGGACAATCTTCTATCAGCACATGTATTTCAGGATATCGTTTCTTATAGATTCGACTGCAGGGTGATGACTGCTTTCATTACTCACTATTTTACCGAGATACTGGGGCTTCCTTATTTTTACGGTCATCAATCTTCTCTGGTATTTTCATGAAGTTGATTTTGCCACGTTTGTCCATGACACCTGAGAATACTATATGAGATTATTTCCAATTAAGAACAATTGTTACATCCGATAATTTATTCCTAGTTCGATTAGCAATTTCTGCTTTAATACCATTGTTTCTTCACTGTCATACAAAAAATCGATTTGTATGAACGTACTGAATAGTAATAAAGAAAATGACATGCACGGCAACAATCCATCGGAAAAAGAAATTAGTGAAAATAAACTCTTTATTAACAACTTGGAAATACTAAGATTCCGCTGACAACATATATCGAACTGAACAAGTTACATGGTTTTACCGGTTGAGTTAGAGCATTCATCATTTCCCGCAGGTTATGCAAACTTTTACTTTATCCTGGACATCTTCCTGTGATAACTGCTCGGTCGTTATACCTTTTCCAACTATCGAGTTCCATGGTTCAGGCGGTTGTCCTGTTTTCCTTCTTTATGACGCGTCTGCTGTAACATTTTTCGTGGCCGCCTTAAATTGTCCTTTACATTTTTACACCCGCACCAAGTTAGCCTTGTATTCTGTATTCTGTCTATTAAGTGACAGATTACATTCGTTATTTCTGTTGTTAGTATTTCTTGGTTTCTTTATATTTCTTTCTTTGTTTCTTGTTTCTTTGTTGTTATTTAATTTCTTTATGACAGCGTTGGAAAAGTGTTGGGTTCTTTATATTCTTCAAATTCTTATAATCTCTCCAACATTCATTTGTAGGGGTTTGCAATATTTTCATGTAAAGTTTTTTATATTTCTCACACTTCACACTTGTCTTGCAGTATTCCTCCTACATTTGTATGGTACTGCCTCTTTGTTCTGTCCCTTTTCACACCTGTATTCCATTTACTTGGAGTAAAGATCTTTGTCCGTAACTTATACAGTAGTTTACGTCTTTCTCTCCATTTGGTAGTCAAATAAATATTGAGCTTCGTTGTACAAAACAGTTACATTTTGATTCAGCGTTGTGTAGGTATACACAAACACAATCAAACAGCCAACACTAAGAAACTTTAGTGTCTCAGTTAATTACATTCAAGTCTATTTTGGAATTTGGGATTTCTTTATTTGAATTTCTTGACACCTGAAAAATACTAGCTTTGTATTACTTGCAGAAAACAACCATGATTTAGAGAAATGTATTAAATGGTATGGAAAATTATGGTGAGGAAAGTTTGGCTTAAAAAGTAAAACAGATTCATGGAAACCTTTAGCAACATAGGTAGGGGTACTTTAAATATTGTCTTATTTAAAATAATTTAGGGGAATAAAAAGATGTCTTTTGTAAACTATGACTTAAAGACGAGACAGATTCGTTGGACACTACTTGAGACTTCGCAGGATTGGTGATGGATGGAACAGTAAAAGAACATTGGGGGAAAGCAGAGATTGGATTGAGGCAAATTGTTAAAGATTTAAGATGTCACAGATATCCAGAGATGAAAATACTGGTTCAGGATAGACGGGGATCACTTGACTGGTAGTTTTACTGTTAGTGGTCAGGCGACTAATGATACAGAAAGAGTGGGGACTAAATTTGGGGCTAAAACATGAGTGAAAAATAAAAACGAAAAGCATAACTGCAAGAAAATAGAGTTAAATATTTTTTAACGTGGTGAAAAAGTAAATAAAAATAAACAAGGAAAACGAGACATATATCCGTTAATAATCAAAACAAGTTTTACTTATACTAAGCAACTGTAGTTTTAGCAATCGTTAAAGAAAACATGAAACGGTAAATACTACCAATAAGCTA
This sequence comes from Magicicada septendecula, assembly GCA_034769895.1. Classification (NCBI taxonomy): domain Eukaryota; kingdom Metazoa; phylum Arthropoda; class Insecta; order Hemiptera; family Cicadidae; genus Magicicada; species Magicicada septendecula. The sequence continues at coordinate 26,316,972 of CM068373.1, read as the reverse complement.
TACCTGACTGAACAGAAATGAGAAATTTCTCCAGAACAATCACCACATTCGCCGTTTCCAAATGGCATGCACCATTTTGCTGTACGTGGACTATCCGCTGTCAATACGTAATAACGTTTTGGTAAAAACTAAAGTACAAAGGTTTTGTAAAATATATAAAACCACTTGGTAAGTTTCACAGATTTTATTTAACTCTAACTGCTCTTTCGGCTACCTAAGCCATTGTCAAAGAGGCGAATGAGTGAAGTAACACAGGATGTGAGTAAAGGTCGTTGTGGTGGTAGTGATATCTGTTTAGGGCGTATCTGGAACATCTGTGTTGTGATGGAGAGGGGGTGTGCAAGAGACAAGGGAAGGTCAGGTGTCTTTAAAAATTAAATACAATCATGAAATGCAAAATATAAAATAAACTAAACTAAATAATAGCTTTTAATAAAGTGGATACACAGAATTCAGTTTGTTCATTTGTTAAATTTTTGTTACTTTTTATTGGTTTTTTAATTTCTGGAATTTCTAACAAATCCATTTTTTTACCCTTTTGTATCTTGTAGAGTAGTGTTATTTTTTTGTATCTATGAAGTGATTGTGTTGTAAGCAATGATCTGCAAAACCTGTATTGGTTAAAATCGCCTTCTTATGTTCAGAAATGCGATTTAAATTTCACTCATTATGCTCTTTGACAATGGCTTAGGCAGCCGAAACAGCTGTTAGAGTTAAATAAAATCTGTGAAACTTACCAAGTGTTTTTACATATTTTACAGAACCTTTGTATTAATATGTTTCCCAAAGAGTCATCAATTAATATCGTGAAGAATAAAGTAGTTGGTAATAGTAACAATTGGATAACCCAAGATCTGGAAATGAAACCATTAATACTACCATACATGTTGTAAGCAGGACAGGTCATTGGGGGAACGTTTGTAGGACGTCCAAAGAAAGGCTGCGGGTTTATCCAGCTGTAGACGAAATACGGAAACACTACCAAGAGAAATGCTTCCAGCAGAAAGTATGATAATAATGTTTAGTTACAAATTAAATATAAATCAATAACTAATACACACTTTACTTGTTTACTATGTAATGCTTTTGCCTTGCTCTCCAAGACTACGAATAATAACTGAATTCAATTTAACTTTAGTTTATCAGTTTGAGACAAACGTGATTTTGCATACAAAATGCTGAGTATTGAACGTGTCGAAAAACCAATAACTAATTTACTCTAAGCCGGGTTACCTTACAGAATTTATTGAGAGTTTAAAGCGAGAAGAAAGCTCATGCATTTATTCTCTGCCATGTCTGATCGCGGTTATTAAATAAACTACTTTATTTTTTCTTGTACTTATTAATAGAACTGTCACAAGACGAAGCGTAGCTTAATACAAAAATTGAAACGATTTTTTTATGCGCTTTAACATAGAAAAACAAAATGCAATTACTATAGTCCTAATTTAGATGTGATAACGTTTAAATCACTCGTCTTATTGTTTTGGGGTCCAAAAGTCCAAATTTCAGTGTGCAATTATTTAACATAGGAAAAGCAAAATTCAATTACTATAGTCCTAATTTAGATGTGATAACGTTTAAATCACTCGTCTTATTGTTTTGGGGTCCAAAAGTCCAAATTTAAGTGTGCAATTATTTAACATAGGAAAAGCAAAATTCAATTACTATAGTCCTAATTTAGATGTGATAACGTTTAAATCACTCGTCTTATTGTTTTGGGGTCCAAAAGTCCAAATTTCAGTGTGCAATTATTTTGTTTCATCATGACTCAACAATCCACGTGTTTCTCGGCTATTCCAGCGGAGCCCGGCTATAATGTGTGTGTATGCGTACATATTGCTGCCGCTTTAAGATGAAGGACGTAGCCAAGATTGTTCCAGACTCACCGGCGCTGTGTTCAAGGTCGCAAACAATTACGCTGTAGTATAGTGTCGACGCGTATTATAAATTATTCTGGAATCTCAGCGAGGTATAAATATAAGAATCAGCGACGCTTAATTTTAGTTTAAGTGGCGATTTATTCAAGTGAGCTTACAGTTATTGTCGGGCGATTTACACAGTGCGTTTCAAGTGGTGTATTAGTGAAAATTAATTATAGTGCGGAAGCTATTGAAATTAAAAACAGTGACAATATTTTTGTGTGGACAGATTAACTTGAATTGTTGTACGAGAATAATCTTGTTGAATAACTTGATGATTACTAACTGTTAATTGTGATAATTAAAGATGGTTTTTAGTAACTTTATTGGTGTCTTGTATTTTGTTTCCCGCTGTACCATACGACGATCAAGTTAGAGCGTCGTAACAATATTTTAAAATATAGTGAGTTGTGAACTTTTGCTAGTTTTCAGGCGTTTGTAATTTATTTGCCTATTTTTTTTTTTTAAACCACTTGTGGAAGTCACTTAATCAACCCAATTGTCAAGTTCAAAACTCAGTTTTAGTAATTAAATATCAAAATTGAGTTTTAAAGACTGAGGTTATTTCAAGTTTTTACTATAATAATTTTGAGCTAACTTTTAGAATGGTTCACAGCTTAAGGGTAGACAGTACAGGTGCGTTATCAAACCACTGAATTTTGTACTTTCTGAATGCATTAAATCACTGCTCCAGGAACACATCTTTTGTGATTTACCACTTTCACGTTGTCATAGGAATCAAGATATGAGGGGAACGCACTTTAACTTCTCACATCCCGGTAAAGACTTATCTACTACGTACGCGTATAACGTCTCGTGTCATCCCGGACAACGTTGATTATACTTATAAAAGCAGTGTAATTTAAAGGTTAAGACTTACATGTATAAACTTTAATAGTGTGTTCTTTACAAAATGGAGAATGTTCAGATTATTAGGGTTTAAAACATTAATGTATTTGTTACAATAAATAATATTTAAGTTTCAAAATGTTAATTCATGCAAATTCGTAGAGGATTAAAATGATAATTGTGCGGGCCACTAGCTATAAAGCTAAGACAGATGAAGGTGTTTAGTTTAGCGCTTGGTACTATACAGGACAGAAATTTTAACTGTAATTAAGAAAGTTGTGTTAGTGGTTATAATCACAAACAGAATTATCACTGTTGCACACTACTATAGAAAATTATTCCGATTAGCGCTTTCAAGTTTCACAGCTCTTTCCGAGTTCGAAGATTATTGTTATATCCGATCTGACAATGAGCTGTAAAGCTTGAAAGCGCTGATCGGAATAATTTTTCTATAGTGGTGTGCAACAGTGACAATTTTGTCAGAAACTTAAAAATTGAGGAAAGAAGAGGTTACAGGTATCTGAGATGTGGACATGGAGAGAAATGGAACGTTTTCCCTGCAAGAAGAGTGACGAATGTGGAGGTTCTTGGAAGAATGCAAGAGAAAGGGAAGGTGTTTGATATTCAGCCTTTGCCACAGTACTGTGGGCCTGAAGTTTAACAACCAGCGTTATAACAACCAGCTGCCACCCTCTCTCTTTTGTATAAACGGTTGCCTCCCTAAACAATGAATACCACCCCTGTGTATGACAATGAAAAGTGTAAAGTGTCTCCCCTTCCGCATAGTTTGTTTGGTAATTGTTAAAGAGATAAAAGAGAATTATCTTCGTGAAATTCCGCTTCTCTCAAGTAACTATAATCTAGAGTGGAGTATGGGATCCTCTTTAGATTATTTTAGAAGTAAGCCTATGGTATATAATCAAGAAAGAATTATATACATGTAAAGTAACAAGTCACAACGGCGCCAGCTGAAAAGGATAATGATGAGGCAGAAAGGTGCCAAGAGATCATTGATGAATGCTGAAAGCTAACTTGTAGAGTTGGAGTAAGCTGATGTCAGTCGGGCCACGACATTGTGAGTTACGAGTAATTAGGGAAATTAGTATTAAGGATTAAAATATAAGTTAGTACTGTAAGAAGTGAGATAAAGGGAATTTCACGAAGGCGATCATTTAAATGAGAAATAGATCATTTAAAGAGAATTAAAAAAAAACAAACCGTGCACTAATAATAAATAATACTAATAATAAATAAGTTCACACTTTGACCCCAAACATACTCCCGGTACATTCCTGAACAAATAAACCGGAGTTTGTGGCTTAAGCGGCGGAGTATGTGACGATTTCATTAATAAAAAAACATGTTAATTAATTAAGTTGATAATATATAAGCGGAGAAATTTTAAATTCTTAATAAAATCTCACATTGTAAACTAAATCTTACGGCAATCATTTAATAATAATAATATTTAATATAAGTCTAATAATAAAATTAAAAGGGAAGGGAATTGTACAGAAAGGGTAAAGCTTAATAATTTATCCTGCATAAACAGGCGCTGACCAGAATCAACTTGTTTTCTGACCCCTAAATAAACTAGGTATTATTGTAAATTTGTTATTATTTAAATAATTAAGTAAGACCATTGTTACGTACTTTGATAACTTCTGCAACTAAGAATATCACTATTTAATTATTTAATCAACCGTAGTCCTTTAATTAAAATTAGAAACACGAAACTACTTTTATGTTGCCTAGTAATTGTCTTGAGATTACTACTCTCCCCCTTAACTATTTCTGCCACTTGGAATGGAGCGCGCACGCCGTAAGCAGCGTAAAGCGTTGTTTCGCTACGTGTATATAAAAATGTGAAAGGCTTGATTCAATGACTATTTAAATAAGTAAATTTGTGTGGTGATGACATCTCTCTATATTATAAAATAACGGACTATGTAATTTATACAGTTTTACAACCAAGAAGGTGATAGTCAACTAATCTATAATCATGTGAAGTGTATAACAGTGAAACAAACTTTCTATCTATGTATTCTAACTACAAGAATTACTAAGAATAACTACAGTCGCCTGAGATGAATGTACCACACCAGAAATGATTTGACATACTTCTAGAACTTCACCATCACAGTATGATAAGGTAACGACTGAACTTCAAGAAACATCAGGAGCACCGAAGAACTAATTCTGCAGCAACTTCAGGAAACACACAGGTGACATGGAGGCTTGTCTCCCATGGTTAAGAGTTACAAAATTATAAACCCCAAAAGACAATTTAAATTATCATATTAAAGACTTTAAAACTTATGCTTTAAATGTAATAACATTAAAGACTTTAGAAAACTGACATTTTAGGTAACATGTAGTCTAAAATCTAGTAACACTAGTTATAGCAAAAAGGTAAAGTTTCAACTAAAAGTTTTGTTGTTTTAGAAGATTAATAAAAAACCATTCTTCAAATGGTTAGAGTTTCAATATTGTACATGGCAAGGTGACCATTATTCACTTAATATATTTAGTCCCGGATCCGTGGAATTAATAAAAAAGGATGTACATCATATTTTGAGGCCCCTTTGTAAAGGAGTAATTTATATATTTAATCATATAGTAAACTATATTGTTTGAGAACTTTCAATAGAAAACCTAATCGCCAAATGTAATAAAGAGATGTCATCTGAGTACCGAGTAAACTGAGTGCATAAATCAACAGTCTCCCCTTCCTAATATCCTGCTATAAATTGTTTTATTTGTTGTGATTATTTTCAGTGCTTCACAACGAAGGCAGCCTGTATAATTGGCACATCCAATTATTACTGGTTCCCTAAGTTATAACTCAAGAGAAGAGGTTATATTATCACCTTTCTCTTGATGCCGGCTTTAATCACCCTTTTACCCTTAGCCCGACTAATTACAGAGGGTGCTGTGCAACACGCTTTAAATTTGTCAAACCATTACCGACACTGAATCAATTTGTGTTGGCCCAGACATGCTGCAAACACGTTGACAACATGACGTAATTTCGCATAGAATAAATTTAATTTCTATGAACTCATGTGTCTAATTAAATACTTAAGTAAGAAAGCAAGTAGAAATTGGCCAACTTTGGAACAATTTTCCAGTTTCCAAATAGTTTATTAAAATATGAGGATTATTTATAGTTTTCAGTGCACTTTACAAATATTTTCTACGTTATAATATTGTAAAATATGATTAGTTCTGTTGAAGAAATCTTTTTTTCAACATACGCTGGTAGTTATCTCTATAACGTCTTCTTTTTCTTCTTCACGTCATAGTATAGGCTTACAGCCTCTTCCGAATTTACTGAAGCCATCTCTTTCTTGGTCTACCTAGACAAAATTGGAAGGAAAAATAATCCCCGGAATTAAATTGACACCATCTACTCAATCTATCAATACATTGTTGTTTGCGGGTGATCAGGTTATTATCCAAAAATCAGAAAAAGACCTCTAGTTAGCAGTTTTCCACTTGAAGCAACTATGAAAAGAATGTAGTTTTAGAATATCAACCCAGAAAATAAAAGTTAGGGCTCTTAGATGAAAGCATCCGATACGTTTCAAGATAATTATAAACAATCAGTCTATAGAATAGGTATATCATTTCATTTTTTTAAGCTACGGTGTAACTTATGAGTATTACAGCGACATCGGTATAAAAGTAAATAGATTTCAAATGATTTGTGGTACTGTACACAGAACACTTGGTTAACTCTATAACACTACAGTATATTCTAATGCTGACCTGCGTGATAGTATTGTGTTATCGGCATTTAAAAAACCTTTTACAAATTTTTAAAAATGAATACTGTGAAAAGGGGCAATAAGACCTTATACAAGTCTTTATTATTTTATTTAAAACTTAAATTTTAAGTTACTACACCATCGACAAGTCAGGTCAAATATATGATTAGATTTTTAAACCTCAGTTTTAAATCTCTTCATTGGCTGCACCGAATGAGAATACAATAAAAAGTACCGGAATAATACACATAACAGATAAGCTTACAATACAAAGAAGACACCTGTTGTTACAAACATGCAATGAGGATGGACGAAGGGAGATAGTGTGGAAGAGTAAATATTCCTGTATTTCAACCAATAAAAGAAGCAGATACAATCAGCATTGGAGAACAGAATTACTAAAGAAGAAAGGACGGACTGAAGGAATTATCACTTTACATTCGAATCGTGACAAAGGACGTAGGTCTTTGCAAAAAAGTATGTTTTTATTAAACTTTTAGTTTAGAACATTTCCATATGTTTCAATTAAACGTAAAAAATTGCAATTAATTTCTCAAAAAACAGTGTTAAGATAACAGATTTCAAATTATTTTTTCTTGAACTAAACTTTATAGTATCATAAAAAAATCGTTTTATTTTAAAAACTGCTAATTAGAAGACTTATTCAGTTAACTATAATAAGTACTATTAGACAGATTCGTACCACCTATAACATTTACTCTTTCCTCCTCTATCTCCATGACGTAGCTCACACGACCTTGTAGCGGGAAGCACTTATGTTAACGTTTTCGTCTGTGTACCAAGTACGTATCGGCCGGAATCGTATGTTTGCTACGTAAGCACAGAAGATCCAGACATTTTCCGTACTCGTTACCACGGAAAACCACAATTTAAAAAATTAAAGAATTGAATAATAAGAGTTTTCCGGGCTGTTTGGCCGAGGTCTACAGTTTAATGACAAACCAAACGTTTCAACAGCACCACTGGCTGCCATCATCAGTGGAATTCAAAGAAATCCAAGACCTCCTGAACGTAGGTTGTTATCGTCAGGCCCACAGGACTGTGGTAAAGGCCTTAGGAGAATTTAAAAAAATAAATTTTACATATAGGCTTAGCCTGTGTTTAGTCATTTATCGCTAATAAACCATACACTGAGTATCAGAGATATACTTTATTATCTTATGCGAAATTGTAAGTAGGCCTACCCCAAAAAATGTATACAAATACATTCACTTATTATGTGACTTGAATTAGTAGTAGTCAGTATTATTATTAACGGTTCTCATAGTAGTCTATTTGTGGGAGAGGGAAAGAGGGAGAGAGTGAGAGAGTGACAGTCTACAGACAGACAGAGACAGAGACAGGGAAAGGCAGAAAGAGAGAGAGAGTAGTAAATATGAGGAGAAATGACTGAGATAGAGATAGAGAGAGAGAGAGAGAGAGAGAGAGAGAGAGTGAGAGAGAGAGAGAGAGAGAGAGAGAGAGAGAGAGAGAGAGAGAGAGAGAGAGAGAGAGAGAGAGAGAGAGAGAGAGAGAGAGAGAGAGAGAGAATAAACATTAAACATAGCTTCAGACAAACAGTGAAACAAAGATTTAAAGAAGCGAGGGAACCAAGCCTTATCTACCTTGACCACGAAACACAAATCTTCAAATCGTATGAGCTAGTAGAGAGTAAGAGTAGGCTACTTTACTATCTAAACTGTTCTGTGTGGGGCTGTAAGGCATATCTAAGGACAAAACTCTCCCCGCTGAGATTTACGATAATGATTCCTTTATTTTACGAGAGGCACCACAGAGATTTACTAAAATGCTTCTCTTATATCTTAACAATTCTTAAAGGAGGTAAACTACTTTCCTGAGCTTCTTATGTGAAAACAGTGACTTTTTTGGCTGCCTTTATCTTACACTTTCCTGATGTGCTGACTCTACATGTAGTAGCTTCGTTGAATATTTTAATTCACTTATTACATTTTTTCTGTCTGTTATAAAATTTTTCATCACACGGATTTCCTCTGTCAGTTTTTACCATACCTTTGTCTTCATATTTTGTACTTGCTGTGTATTTTGTAAAAACCATGAGATCTCTTAGTGTTTGTGTCAATCGTCTTGTGCTGGCTGGAAGTTTCTGTTAACACATCATTTAAATTATGTCTGTATATTTATGGCCGAAATGGATATAAATATTTTGAATGTTAAAGGCCGAATTATCTAAAGTAAGCAAAGTAACTAATATACCGTGACTTACACAATCGCGACACGTTAAAAAAGAAAAACACGCAATATATTCTTACATCGGTCTAACTGATCATCGTATGGTACAGCCGAAAACAAAATAAAGTCACCAAGTAAGTCAATAATTGCCAATTTTGATTAATCAAAATTAACAGTTCGTAATCAAGTTATTCAACAAGATTATACTCTTGCAATAATTCAGTTAAAATTGTTCACACGTAATAACAATATCAATTAATAGAGTCCCGAACAATTACAACACAATAACACTTCGCCACAATACTTTGAAACTCATTTCAATAAATCGTCACTTAAACGACGAGTGTAATTGCCCGACGTAAACTGAAATGTCCGTCGCTGGATGCTTATATTTATACCACCTTCCCTGAGATGCCAGAGTAATTGGCCACTTTATGGATGACGTGTCGAGCAAACTGCGTATTACAGACGCTCTAGAATCCATTAGAAACTGTGTCCTTGAACACAGTGCCCGACCGGTACGGTCTGGAATAGCCTCGATTGTTGATGCATGATGAGTGTCGCGTAATTATTGTCTTTCATCTCAAAGTAGCAGCAATATGTACGCACACACACATTACAGCTGAGCTCAGCTGGGATAGACCAGATACTTCCGCATGTACGTAACAATATAAATTGTGAAGACAAAATTTATCGTATGTAGGCAACATATAACTTTACATTACCAACATTGTACGACAGGACTTGATGATTTTATCGCATCAAGGTGGAAGATCACCAGCAGCAGTACTACTTATTTTATACATAAATAGTATACATAAGTGCAGTATAAGTATAGTACTATAAGTATAGTAGTAGTACTTAAGTATTTTATACATAAGTATTTTATGATTCCGGGGTCGGAATCATGGCCCCGGACACGCGAGGAACCCTATATTATTACAAGAGAGAAAAACAGAACAAGAAGGTAGAGATTTCAAAACGGTAATGCAATACTGAATTAAGAAACAAAGTAACCAACGTGCAAGAAGCAACAAATTCTGTAAAAACCGTGGATAACTTCCAAACATTTCGTGTAATAAGTAACTTACCTTCAATAGTGAGTTATCGGAAAAAATAAAAATGGCGTGATAGCGCAAACCTCTAGTATATCTGGTGTGTTGTATGTGGTATCATTCTTGAAAGGGACGTGTGTGTGTGTGTGTGTGTGTGTGTGTGTGAATCGATTTTGCATAGCTACATTATTTACTGGTTCCCTTGCTGTCTAAGGTTGAGAGGAACAGGGAAGACCGTATAGCAGATGTGAACCCGTGTAAAATATAGACGCGCGATAGAACATAACCTGCAGATCTTATAATCTCCTGCAGGGACAGGCGATTTAGTGTACGTTGGGCGCCATAAATTGTTACTTCCTCACCAAAGTGTAACGACAATATTTTGTGAGGAGAGATAATATTTCACGTCCTGTGGTAGCTTTGTTATAATATCGTTATAAGGCTATAATATCGCCTGTACACGAACACCCTTATAATACCGACCACACAAACTGATCGTGTAAAAACATCAGCTATGGAAATATTTTGAATGTACTTACTAAATGTACAGTTACAAGTTAACGGGTAAAAAGGTGTTTGTTTTTCTTTGGTACTGTACGTTTATCCATTCCTGCAGTCATTTTCGATTTTTAGATTATGTGATTGTATGGCTTGTATGGCTATGTAGAGCGTATGTTGTCATTCCCTAATACATTTTTTGTTTGTGTTTCAATTAACCATAAATATTTGAATTTTTCAATTTATATTAGCTGTTGTAGTTTTGTCAATTCGTCAACTCAAAATCGTTAGATTCTTTATTTTAAGTATTACTGTAAAATAAGGATTGTATATACACATTAACGGTTATGTTTTCCTCAACCATTGCTTTTCTTTATTTCATCAGTAAACTAGTAACCAAAAACCGTTGTCACCTAACCTCAAGAATGAAAGCAACACGTATTTTATCTTTGTATGAAGAAACAGAGCAGTTTGCAATTAGTACACTTCTTCTTTTGCACATCGTAATATATCGATACAATTGCATATTAAAAACACCGTAAATGTACTGCAGGAACGGATAAAAATATAATTCCGTTTTTTTAATAGACAAACAGTTGATAACTGTTTAAATTTTGATAACTATATAAATTTGTTAACTTAGTTGTAGGAATATTTCTTTTCAAAGTTGTCATTTTTGTTGTTGTTTTTAGTATAAAATTGTAATGATTTTGGGCTGTTATCTGACTGAGATGAAGCTATTCTACTAATTAAGCACAGACATACGTAATGATCGTTAATAATTTGCAACTGTATTTAATAACATGTTATAATTAGTAATCTTTGTTAATCGTTTAATTGTCTCTAAAATAAGAAGTTCGTAATAAATCGAGATTTTACCATAACGTACACTTTTGAGAAGATTTGGGTAGAAATATTCTTGGTGGTGGCGGTGTTAGGCATCGCAGATATTTTTGAGCGCGAGCTTCAAAAAAACTATTACTGGCTACTAGGGCCGCCGCGAGAGTGCTTGCCGCCCGTGTGCAGTTTTACCTTTGCCGCCCTCCGGAATACACTTTTCATATCCCTACTTTGCCACACTATTTAATATTATTTTAATTAAAAATTGATACAGACCGTACTTGGAAACGTCTTAAGTATTAATGCTCACAAACTGCTGTTGTTTTGAACACAAGTTGACAGTCTTAAAGGCGCCCGTTCGTAAAACAAAACATAAATAATTCCTTATCTTATCGGGTAGGTACTTTATAGTTTGCCAGCGTCGACATGCACGCGCCTGTCTAAAAAACAACAAAGAGACCGCAGCTATAACTCAGATATAAATGTCGCGCAGCAATACCTATACGCTGTCTTGGTAGTTAAAGAAAGATTGATGCCAGTACACTGCGGCAATACTAACAAAGCAAATTTCTAGAACAACTTAATAAATGTTACTGTAATATACCTAGACCTAGACGGTATTAATTGCTTTACTTTGTTTGGCAATATCTGCTGATGAATTTGGCAGTCAACGGCCGCACGTGTGCGTGCACATATGGTAGCGGCGACCTTGATCGAACATGTTTTTCAGCGGAAGGCTTAAAAAACTGGAGTACTTGCGACGGCAAGGTATAACTACAGTTATTTAGTAATGAAATATGAAAAGTAAAGGAATTCCCTGCAGTAGCAAAACGAATTAACTTAGTTTTGGTATGTAAAGTAAATATCTAGCGAAATATGGAGAAATAAATATTATATCCTATTTAGGATATTTATTTACGGTCGCGTAGACAGGATTCTTAAAGTAACCTAGATTCATAAAAAACAGTATGTTATGTATTTACCAGGTATGGCACAGATCTGATAATCTTTACCACGTTAAACGATTCAGTTCTTTTCCTTTCCCTACTGTAATTTCTGGTCTTCTTCTAGGCCTTTTGTCAAGTACGTCGCCTCCTATGGTATTCAGACATTAGTAATAAATCTCTGTAAGCTTGCTCAGTACTTGAAAGTAACCATTTTTCTTCCAGCTGTTTAAACTTTTTATATAAAATACAGTAACAACAAATTGGCTAGCACTCCTGACACCAAATGGGCATGACATTTAGTTTAAATTACACAGATTTAACTGTTTTGCTAAAAGATGTTTTATCTTCTTTTAAGTGATTTTAGGACTATCTTAACGCGCAATGTGATACCAGGAATGTCGCAAACTTATCTATAGACTATAGTGCTACAGATCGTTACGCGTATAGGTGTATAAATAGAAATGCTAGTGAGTTCAAATATTTCATAATGACCACTTAGATGAAGGAGAGTTAAAAGCAGATAATCAAGGGACCTAAGTTTGCACAAACACACACACACACATAAACAAACATAAATTGCATAAATTTCTGTTTTCAGCAATCTGTAATCACAGTGTTATATATATTTGCGACATGAAACATTTACAGACGTACCGGTAGCTTCCAGCTGTCATTTTTCAGATTTCTCTATGCCATTACTTTCCTTATGCCTTCGATCTAAATCTTTATCGGGTTCCCTCTTTTTCTTCTTTCAAGAAGCGTAAATGCTAGTAATTTACTTTTACCATCGATCATTGTCGATACGACACAATTTATCAAACTATTTTAATCTGTTTACATCGGTTGTTAGGAATGTTATTAACACAGTGAAGATAAGAAAGCTTCCAGTATCTGAGACATCTCATGAAAAGTAAACAAAGATTTTGCTCGTTGCAGTCCATACTACATGGAACAGTAATTAGAAAGAGAGGAGTTCGGCGACCGAGAATCTCATGGCTGAGAAATTTGAGGACCTGGTTTGGCATGAATACAACGGACGTATTCCGTGCAGAGAGTTAAAATATTCTGTATGGTACCCAACATCCGAAGCGGATACGAACTATCAGAAGAAGACATCATTTGTGTCATTTGTACTGATAAAATCACATTTACCTATGTGAAAATGAACGGTGAGTCATTTAGATGTTGTAATTTGAAAAGATCTGTCTGAGTTGATTTCCTGTATATTCATATAAACATTTGGTTTTATCGAATTTTAGTGGCAGTAATATTGGATCTGTATATTTATTCCGTATTTAACGACTAGCCATTTTCTGGAACACAAGCAGCACCGCCCATAGTTATCAAAAACGTGATTTGTTGATTGCTATTTTTATTTCTTCTAATTTTTCTAAACACTTGTCTGTAAAAATAATATTTTATGTTACGGGGATAACGTTATTTCTAAATACAGTTAGCCATTTTTAACTCCTAAAGGCAATGCCTTGTCGCTGTAGCCACGTCACTCTATCCCTTGCGATATTCTTCATTTCTCCATAGGACCCACTATTCACGACACTCATTGTGCTGCGGAAGTATGCAGTTCTTGGTCTTCCTTTGGGCTTCTTCCCCACTACTTTGCCCTCAAAGATGTTAGTTAAAAAAACACTATGTCTGATCACATGCCCTATCAACTTAATCTTCCTCACCTCTATACTCCTAAGCAGTGTTCTATTCTCATTTATTTCCTCTAAGATCTGTTCATTCGTCTTCCTATCTGTCCAACTAGTTTTTGTCATTCTCCGCCAAATCCACATCTCCTTTACCTGAAGTCTGTCACTCTCCACCTTCCCTAAGGTCCACGATTCACACCCGTACGTTAAAACACTCCATACAAATACCTTAACAAACTTTTTCCTTGTTTCAATACTAATATGGTTGTTTGTTAATAAATTCCTTTTGCTCTGGAATGCTTGTTTTGCCAGAGCTACTCTCCTCTTAATCTCTGCCAGACACTTATTCCCACTTGTAACTATGCTACCCAGGTAGCAAAATTCAGTAACTTGCTCCAATATTGTGTTGTTCAACATAATGGTTGATTTAATGGCTTCTCTTTTTTTACTTACAACCATTATTTTAGTTTTCCTAACATTTATCCTCAATCTCCAAGCGTGAAGAATTTTGTTAAACGTACCTAACATTCGGGTCATATCCTTTTCTGAGTCAGCCATCAGTACAATATCATCTGCGAAGCGAATACTGTGTATCCGTTCCCCATTTATTTTAATTCCCCTAGAACTCCTTTTCATCTGAGTTACAACATCTTCTATAAACAAATTAAACAAGTACGGTGACAGTGGGCAACCTTGTCTTACCCCTCTTCTTATTATTGCTTCCTTTTTACATCCATTTATGTCTATTTCAGTACTTTGCAACCTATAAATATTGAAGATTACCCTTCTAACTTTCCAGTCAAGTCCTGACTTCCTCATAGTTTGAAACAACAGCTTCCAATCAACAGTTAGCCATAGATGATGAAAAATTTAATTATACAAATCGTATTGAATAATGAATAAAACATATCTCAGCATAGAATAAGAACCGTAGGTACTGCTACGATAATAGGAAAACATAAAATTGTTTATGAGCGATAAATTTTATAGTCTTAATTTCATAGTAAAGCATATGAAGCTCAAGACGGATAAAATGCGATCAAATAAAACTCTAAAATGAAATACTTAAAAATATTAAGTTATTTGTCTAAGCAAGAGAGAAATATCCAAGATAGCGAAGAAGAATGTACTTAATATTTGCATAAGTCCAGTACACACGACTGTGAAGCTGAAGTATTGTCAAGAGTTATGGCAAACAATATATAAACTCTTAACATAAAGAATAAAAGAGGAGCCTATAATGGATCAGAAAAGAAACACATTCATGAGAGAGAGGTCAAGAACTAATTACAGGATACACTGGAGGAAACCAGCGACGTTGTATGGAGTCATGAGGAAAGAGCGACGACATCTGCCAACATGCCAACAGTCTCCAAAAAAATTGAAAGTTCAAGTGAATAAAATTGTTAATAGTAATATAAATTGTTTGCCTTATTATACGAAACATTGGAAGAATTACGTCTAGATGAAATTTTACGATACCTTCATGTAGCAACATTCTTATTTTTATATGCAAAGTCTAAAGTGTAACAAATTTGTAATAATCATTTTGTAGTAAGGTATGTAGACGACTTAAATAATCTCTAGCAATGTGCTTGGGCCCAAAAATTAAACATTGCATTAAATTATTTAATTTCGTTATCAAATTTTGTAGTAACGTCTGATATATGGCAATACTGAATATATTATTTTTGATTATCTTGCTGTGTTACTCAGGATGTTATTCGGAGATAGTAGGCCTACAGTATAACAAACCTATGTAAAATGTAGTCAGTGTGAAAGTATTAAACTCAGATTTTATAATCTCCTATACAAACCCGCTATTTAGAGGTACAGCGGGTGCCATAAATTGTTACTTCCTCACCAGAGTGGGAAGACAATATTTTGCCAGGCGAGATAATATTTCACGACGTGTGGCAGTTTCGTAATAATGGCGTCTGCTACAGATGTGCTTCTTGGTAGCTGGACGCGAAACACTTCATTTTAGAATATCAACCCTTTAAGCGAGAAATATTCTCGAAAACCGTGTGCCAATTTTAGCAAGATTTTGTACAAGTCGTAACAGGTAATTACTTAATTTTTTCAGTATTAACATTTTGTCAATTAATTTCCTTAAATTTGCGTGGTTTACTTGAAGCCTTTGAATTTTGTTTTCCACAGTGTACTGAAGATTGACAGAATACAAATTCTAGGCAACTTAAAAATAATAGAATATAAACGAATAGATGGACTGATAGAAACTAATAGAAAAATATTGGGAAAAATCTTGAGCCCAATAAAGATGGAGAACAGTACAGAAGACGCCACAATAATCGACTGTACACACATGTTAAGAAAATCACAGACGTAATTTAAGGGAAAAGAAGTATTACTTTCTACGAACATATTCAAAGAAAATGTCCTGACAGACTAACAGAGAAAAGTTTTAACTATGTCAGAAAGGCCAAAATGCCCAATACGTTGTTCAAAAAACAGAAAAGACATAGGTGAACTTCAGATTACTGAAGAAAAACATTTAAGAAAGGTTACCACTCAAAAAAAAAAATGCCCAACGTTTTTAGGAAACCCCAAGAATAGGAGAGGTGTCATCTGGACTGACGAAAGGAGGAAGCGACATCGATCAAGAATCAAAGAGATACGAGAGAAAAGGAAGAGAGAGGAGAAAAAGGGAGGAATCAGTTAAACCAAACGCAGTCCACAGTAGCTCATACAAAAAGAAAAAATCGAAGAAACAAATTTTTAATGATTTAAAGTTTAACAAAATATAAATTACTTTCTTGAGATCGGTTCATTCTAAACCGGAAACTATATAACTAAATAATTTTAGAAAGCTAAAGATCTTAAAAAAATAACTCATATTTTTTGAGATTGGATGAAGATCTTTCATGCGCCTCTGAAGACTTTAGTAGAAGTATTGAGACAGGAAGATTTTTTCGAATGTATTTTAACCGTGTATTGGAAAAGATGAGGAAACAAGAAAATATTTTCACCGAAAAGGTATAGTATTTAATAGACTAGCCAGCTGTCGGCTTGTGGGTAGTATATAGAAATGGTTCTACGAAGACTAGATGACCCGGATAAAGGAATGCGGAGAATCAAGGGTTGCGATAAGAAATTGTATTTTTCAATGGTAACAGTAGACAGCTCGAGTCATTTAATAACTATTTAAATAAAATACATAAGAAAATAAAATTCACTATGGAAATTGAAGATAACAAAAATATTAATTTCCTGGATCTAACCATAACAAATAACGGTAATGACCTGAAATACAAAATATACAGAAAGCACACATGCACAGATACGGTTATACATGCTAAGTCATTTCATCCTCCAGCCCAAAAAATGGCTGCATTTAACAGCTTTATTGACAGATTACTTTGTGTTCCCCTTAATAACGAAGACTATGATCAAGAAGTAAATATTATAAAACAAATAGCTCTAAATAATGGTTACAGGCCAGTAATAATTGATAGAATCATAATGAAACATAAAAAACGTTTAGAAAATAAAAATACCAACATTATTAACCAACATAATAAAAAACATAAAAAATTCATTTCAGCTAATTTTACTGGTTTGATGCCAAATATTTTAAAATCTGTTTTTAAAAGTAAAGGATACACTATTTCATTCAAAACCTGTAATAATTTAAAAAATTTTTTCAAAACTAAAATAAATATTCTTTTAAAAAATAAATCAGGAGTCTATAAAATAAAATGCGATAATTGTGCAGCATTCTACATCGGCCAATCCGGCAGAGATTTTTATACAAGATTTTTAGAGCATATTCCTAAAACAAATAATAATAATTCCAGTTTTGCACAACATTTAATAACAAAAGGTCATAATTATACTAGTTTCGAAAACAATTTCGTAGCGTTACATACTTGCAAGAAGGGTAAATTAATGGATAGCCTAGAGGAGTTCGAAATATATAAAGCTACAAAAAACGCAACAACCAAAAATAACATATTAAATGATCAAATAACCTAAACTTCGGATCTAATAACCTGTTTGACACTGCTATACGGTTGAATGATAATTATAGCCAGTCGTAAGGAAATCGCGGTACAGCGTGCATGCATGCGAGCACTCCGAGCGATTCAGTTGTTACGTTTTGTATATTTTATTTAAAAGATTTTAAACATTTTAAATTATGACATAACCACAAAATGTGGTATAGATTTACGTTTTGATTGATATTGTGTATCTGAAGATGGGATTTCATCCCGAAACGCGTCATTGAACGAAAGAAGCTAGTGTCACTAAGGTGGACCGAATAAGGTAATTTAATTATATTAATTGTATTTAGATTGAGAAAGATGTGCTATCATTTAGGAATAGATTGAAGGATCATTATTAATTGATCCAAGAATTCAAAAGGTTCAGTATACACTGCATGTAAAAGAAGAATGAGAACAAGAATGGCATATTTTATAAATATTAAAAAAGTACTCAATTAAAAATTATAATAGCAAGTAAAATATTGGTAACTAAAGATAAAGTTTAGGTGAGAATTTCAAATTAAAACTAATATTGTTTTTTGTAGACTTGCACCACGAAATTAGCAGACGTAATCAGCTGTGGCTTAAGAGCAATATTATATTAAAGAATGATGTTTTTTGGTATAGGTATTATTATTATTATATCGAGGCTTCGAACGTGAAATATTCTCGAAAACGATGTGGTAATTTCAGCGAAATTTTGTACGATTCGTAACAGCAAATGACTTAAATTTTTCTGTATTAATGTTTTGCCAATTGATTTACTTAAATTTGCGTAGTTTACTTTAAGCCTTTAAATTTCGTTCCCACTTTGCCCTGAACACTTTTACTCTATGTGGTTCCAGTATGGATATGAATGCCTGAATTAGATACAGTTATTTTAGTGGGTGAGAGTCCCACATACCAGAGGAAGCACGGCCTCCTCTGACGGTGCATAAAGCATTTTTCCCCATCTATAAAAAAATTATTATTATATTTTGCAGTAATGAGAAATAAATTAAGAAAACTAATATTTTCAAATTGGCACGCCTATCATACCTAACACGTTCAATCAGATAAAACAAAATTTACAGGCATTGCACAAATGCAATGCACAGAGAAGGGCATTGAAAATGCTTCAATAAATCTAAAAAATATATATATATATATATGTTCATTCACCAATCAATGAATTCATTCTTCATACACCAAACAATGAATTCATTCTTCATTTACCAATGTACAGATTATAAGTAAAATGTAGTCACATAATTAAGCGAAGTTTTACATGTGTACTACGTTATTGATAACAAAGAAGTAGTTTCTATTGAAACTCACAGGTTCCCATTTTCAAACACGCACCATCGTTCGTTTTCAAATGTGCGACACGTCCTTATAAACATTTTCAATGTTAAAATCAAAACTACGGGTTGTTTTTCAACAAAATTATTCTTATCTACTTCAACCAGCAAATAGAATTCAATGTACAAACGGTAAAAACACATCTGTTATCACAACGAATAAAAATTATGACCTTGAGTGTACCATTTACATGAAATAATATGAAACTTTGTTTAATCTTATCGATATTTCCGCCTGTGTGTTTTGTACGACTGTACGTTGCGGTAGGGTAGATTTTGGTGTCTCTCACCACTATAAAACAATTCACCCTTTCACCTTCATAGCAGGCAGAACTACCATTTCATTTACTGTTGTGGCAACTGAGCGAGCTTCAGATGGTTATTATTTTTCATCACTATTCGGATTTACATTTTTAAACGTTAGCAGTAAACTTTACACGCTCTAACGACCGTAAATTTAGAATCCGCAGTTTTTAACCATTCTCCACTAGGAAGAATAATTCAATATACCGGGTGGTCCATAAGTCAGTTGGCACTAGCAGTACAGTATGTAGACGCTCGATTGACTAGCATAGTAGTTACTTGACTTCACTAGAGCAGTAGTTCCCATACTTCAGTTGAGATCTGAGGTTATGAGGTTAGGTTGACGTTGATGTGTATGCTGTTGTTAGCGGTTGTTTGTTGTTCGTGAAGATTCGTGATGTGGAACAATTGAAGGAAGACATTAAATCTGAATTTGAACACCTACAGTCCCTGAATATTTCGGACATAATTTGCGCTTCAGTACTTGGAAGATGTCAGATTTGCATAGAAAAGGATGGAAACCACTTTGAGCATTTCTTGTAGGTCATGAGAACTATGCTATTAACTATCTGTATGCGTTATCTGTATCTGTATCCCTGCTGCACCTCTACAATAAAAGTGCTATTTGCAATTTTGCCAACTGACTTATGGGCCACTCCGTATAATAATGGTAATAATAATAAAAAATTAAGAATCAGCAAAAATGGAACACACGGCAGAGCAAGCTTTCTGTTGAGAACAGAGCGTCCGTGAATGGCAAGTAGCAGATACCTGGAGTCTTCGTGAAGAAGTTTGCATCACGAGGCTGCGCATCGGGCACACGAACTTGACGTCTTCCTACCTCCTACAACAACAAGAACGACCCGTCTGCACTTGTGGTGGAGCACTCACAGTGAAACATATCATCGAAGATTGTAGTGCTCTTGCAGAACTGAGGCAGAGACACAGAATAAAAGGTGACCTGAAAGAAGACTTCGGAAAAAAAACATTTAGCGATAGACAGAACTCTGCCCTTCCTAAAAACAATAAAATTACTGTATTTTCTTGGAAAATGTGTTTTTCGTCCTGGTGTGTACGAGTTTCTACTTTTGTTGAGTCAACTAAAATGTTGGTGAGAAGAAAACATCAAGGCGATCAACACTCCCGAAAGAGATCGTCAGGCTAAAGGCCTCAGTTGCCGAGACCCAAACACATATAAAAAAAAAATAAAAAAAAAATAATAATAATTAAATCCTTAAATTCGTAGTGACCGTCAATCAATGAATTTTTCAGTGGAGGTTAGTGAGGATCGGTCAAAAATAACACAAATTTTTAATTTGTTTGAGTCGACGTTACGACAATGTTTATTGTCATCATCAGGACCTGTGTATGAAATACAAAAGAAATGTCAAACACAACAGAACAATTAAATATTTGGGTGAATGTGTTCATGTATGTAAGTCTGTGTGCGTGCGTATGTATGTATCATTTTATATGTGAAGACTTGAGATAGTTGTTTACATCTTTCAATATTATCTTTAAGAAAACGAGAAAATTATAGTACGACAGAACTTAATTTATACAGTATTACAATATAAATTACTATATGTAATGATATTTTAATTAATTAAACAAACAGCATCCACCCAAATATTTAATTGTTCTGTTGTATTTGACATTTCTTTTGTATTTCATACACAGTTCCTGATGATGACAATAAACATTGTCGAAACGTCGACACAAACAAATTAAAAATGTGTGTTATTTTTTACCGATCCTCACTAACCTCCACTGAAAAAAAAAATAATAATAATCGAACATAATAACTATTATTATTTATTTACTTAATAATATGCTATTGATTTACTTACAAACCTCTGATGATACTGATTTTTTTTTTTGTGACACGTCCGTAAGGTATTGCAACGACAATAACCTAAGACTCTATATGCAGAAGAAACTACTCGTAAATTGAACAATATCACAATATCAATAATTATTAATATGACAATAATCTCTGCTAAAAAGTAGTGAAGAGCAGTTAGTTTATATTTTATTGTGACATGCAGTCATAGCTACATAAGTTAAACAAAACTTAGATACCTAAAAGTAACATGCTCTAAGACAAAAGTGGTTACTTTTTGTGAGACAGGCTGTATAGTTCTTGAGATATTTCTTGAGAGGACTATTGACGTTGTGACACATATTACGTATTTAGACTCGGTTGTGCCTTGTATCAAGGTTGAAAATACTAAATGGGAGATAATAATATTTCCGATAATTGTGGCGCAATACACAGAACTTTAGAGGAAGAGGTATAAACGTTAAAGCTAGAAGATTTACAAAATTAAACCTTATATAATGTAACGGTTGTCCCGCTACACGAGACGACATAAATTATCAAATGCGCAAACAAGAGTGGACCTCAGCTCTTAATCTGTACGTTAATGATAGGATAAATGAATACTAGCCAGTGTGGAAGAAACAAATAACGGACCCAAGCAGACAACCTGGGATCATAGAGAATTATCATCCACGGGATATACAACAAGATGTTGGGTAGACAAGAAGGCGAAGGAGCAGCGTGGCCTAACCTTGTACTAGAAAGACGAAAAGAAGAAAGTAATAATAAAAAAGATTATGACAATAATAATTTAACGTTAAGGCGAGTCCCTACTATAAAAAAATAAAAAATATTTTTTTTTTCGTCCCAAATTATTTATGGTTAGTTCTTTATATAAAAAAACACAGTAAAACATTTTTTTGTAATATTTTGGTAGGTAAAAACAAACTGCTTGGAAAAAACCTTACACCTAAGCGATTTACTTTTGATTTAGGAATTAAAACAAAACAATATTATTCATATAATATAATTTTACACATATATATCATATCAGTAGCCTACTAATTTGGAAAAAAAAGTTACATGTATAAAATATCAGCTGTTTTATTTACAATGAAAATTCTCTAGCATTAATCTTGGTACGTTCACTGTTGAAGTAGAAAGAAAAATTGACAAGAAAAGACTGAAACTCGCTGAAAAAAGAAAAGCGGGTAAGTACAATGAGTGCAGAAGAAAGAAGGAGTATGCTACATTGAAAGAGGAAGAAAGAAGGTTAGAAAAATGGGGCCTAACATATGGACGAGGTGAATTTTGGTGACAATGTAAAAAAGTGAAATGTGGACTACAGAGACATGATCGATAAGAATATTGATAAGGACACTGTAAAAGATATTTCTTCCTACAAAATATTAAAAATGTAAAATGAAATATTTTATTGTTTATTGTATTAGAATTTATTATTTTAATATCCATACAGTAATAAAAAATCATATCAAGCCTTTGTACTCCATAAATATTTAATTTTCCAATAGAAAGGAATATTTTTAGAAAATCCTAGTATCCTGCAAAATCAAATTTTCCTGTATTTATACATTCTTTTTGATATATCTAAAAAATATCTTACTTACTGCTTAGAAATTTTGCACATGTACCTGGGATATAATTACCTAAAAAGTACGTATTTTTATTTAATTTAGTCTTACAGTTCTTTTGTAATAAATTTTTATTTATAAATGCAAAAAAAAAAAAATTCTCATTTTCCTCACACAAAATTGTTTTTAAATTATATCGTGATAAAAATACGTGTTTTTGTTTATATAATGTTATCCCCTCCAAATTGACACCTTCCAAAAGGTTGTAGGACTTCTAGGTTGTCTTGAATATCAGTTTAAAAAATATTCCAAAAACGTTGGTGAAATATTTTAAAAAATTCATTTTTTAGTACTAAAAACATTTTCTCAAGTTACAAAATTTACCCTTTACAACAATAATTATAAAAAATCTTATTAAAATAAGAAGTTAAAAATAAAGATTTTTGCTATTTTAATTAAAATAAATACGGTATATAAAAATTTGCTATTAATATATAAATATATCATTATTACAACTAGAGTTTCCATTCACAACAACAGGTATACTAGTTAAGTTACATCTTCTGCCGCCTGCACTGTTGTCCAGGCTCAGGCTTACCAAAGTAGCTGTGCAAGTGTCTACTTGCAGGAGCTGTCCTCCTCTGTAAGGTATCACACACCGGTCCGTAGACGCTGTATTGCGGCTGCACCTATCCCCCAAGCTTGCGGGTGAACTCTTAAGACACAGATCTAAGAGTACGAGTGCCCTAAGGTACACGAGTGTATATCGAGGTAAGAGCTGTTGTCGGTTGCTGGTATATGACTTCTCAGTAAAGTGTTGGGACACAAATTTGCTGATAAATGCTACAATTTATTATAGTAATTCTTTAAACAAGTGTATCAGCTGCCCACATAAATAGCTTTCATCGACTTTTGAGATAGCGTTCGACTGGGTAAATCGGAGCAAACTATGGGTAATAATGGCAAGGAAAGGGCCCCAAAACATCTAATTAGAGCTGTACAGACTCTTTATGTGGAGAATAAAATCTTAATTGAAGCGTGGCAACCGAGAACAGCTCCCAGATTTGGCCTGATCAATCGTGGAATACGACAAGGGTGTCCATTATGACCTTCACTTTTTGATTTATATATCGTCGATGTCATACAAAACTGGCAGATGTGTCTTCCAGAGCATTTCATGATTGGTCACTCTGCAATTGACACTTTGTTGTTTGCGGACGATCAGGCTATTCTGTCAGTTCAGGCTCGGAAAACAGGTTGCAGTGGGTATACATGTGTTAAATCGAATCTGAAAAGATTCTGGATTACAGTAATCCACACCTAGACCAAGGTGATGGCTTTTCGTGGAATTTATAGATGGTACTGTCCTGGAACAAGTCAGAAATTTTGAATACCTGGGCTACAGCGTGTCTTATATTACAAGCAACGACGTGGTGAAAACGTTGTACAAGGTCAACCTTATATGTCAGCAAGTAAAGGAAAACGCCTAAAATTCTACAAGGTGATGGCTTTTCCCCCACACTTCTTTATGGGTCTGAGAAGTGGAATTTCACGAAAGGCCAGAGCAGTCGTATCCAAGCGGGTGAAATGAGACTTCTCAGGCACATGGCAGAGTATACTCCATGACCATAGAAGAAACACAGGCATACGGCAGGACCTGAATATTATGAGTATAGTATACTTGAGAGGATTTCCCAGTATCGGCTGAATTAGTGGCTAAATCTTTGCCGAATAGATGACCCCCGAATCCCCAAGCAACTCTATAGTCGGTCCCAAAACAACAATCCCCAAACTATAAGCCGATGGGACGGAGAGGTGTGGGACGTCTGAGGAAGCGCTGGAGTGCCCAGCTGTAATATTTGCCTATTTGAGACCGGAACAAACTTCATTGGTTTAATCCTTAAAGATGATGATGATGATGATGATGATGATGATGATGAAGTCATTAGGCTTGCAATCAAATACTCTTTACCAGTAACTTCTGATGTTTCTCTACATTTACAGTACACTTTGCAACGTTAGTGTTAATAATAATTATTGATGTATACAGGAAATATGACGGAATAATCTAGTCACATCAGTCTGACAGAACAGTCTATTGACACTGGTGGCATTAGTGATTATTCGCTGTTCCCTTTTTATGCAATACTTGTTGACAGTTAAAGAAGAGGTCGTTACAATAGGACACATTTATCTAGTTTTTTTTTTATAAATACGGCACTTTCGTCTATTTGAAAGTTTCTATTTACATTTTTAAACATTGACTACAGTCATCCTAAATTGGGATGTATCTAAATTTGACTATTTTATTTTTACTAGGTCACTATAGAGTCACATTTAAGACAAGCGGTCGAGCTAATGCAATTTCAAACACACCAACAGCGGATCATTACTTACACACTATTGTGCAATGAGAACCGTTAAACTAACTTCCTTGCACTTCAGACGAAAGACAATGCAGCGATTGGCGTTCATGGGGCTCCAACCAGGACAACGCAAACACTACAAGGTGATAAGACAACTCGTGCACTCCTGTCGTCTCCTATCTACGGCCCCGTGTACCTCACCAAGGAAGTCATGGTGCATCTTACTGTCCTCAAGCAATGGTACCAAAAGGAGTGTATAACAACATGAGTAACAGTAGCAGCAGCAGCAGCATAAGCAGAACAACAAAAAACAGTAAAAATAACATTAACTATTTCATTAACTGATCGTCGTAAGGTACAATGGAAAACAAAATACAAGACACCAATTAAGTCACTAATCACCACTTTTAATTATCAAAATTAAACAGTTCGTAATTAACAACACAGTCTCTTACAACAAATTAAATAAAAGTTGTTCACACGCAATAAAATGTCAACTAACATAAAACACAATTGTATTACAATTGTCCCGCCCGATTGTAAACACAACACTTCACTAATAACCACTTGAACGCACTGAATAAACGCCGACAATAACTCGGAACTCAAACTGAAACTTAACGTCGTTGAGTACATGTACTTAACCCCACCGAAATACTAGAATGTTCAATACTGCGCATTAACAATAAAGGAAAACATTGAAGAGTAATTCATTGCGGCCTGGACACAGTTCGCGCGGCTTCTGTCACAGTCTAGCTAATGCGTTGAGAATCTCGAACGCCACACACATTCAGCTGGATCCCTCTGTAAAATATGATAAACACGTAGATTGCTCTGTAAAATGTCGTAGCAATATCATTCCAAGCAATAAACTCAAATCAGTTTTAACTGTTTAACCACATAAATAATAAAAATTCTTAATAATTATATTGAATTCCTGGTACAGAAAATAATTAAAATTGTATGTGCAAATGGCAAAAACCACTGCATTAAGTAGGAGTAAAAATTATGAGCTGAGTGAAAATTTTTCATAAAATAACTTCAATTGTTTATCGTTCCTGATATTTTTTCTCTGGCGTGTTTTGTGTCCTTGCAATGGTGCTAGTGTAAGTTATGACCTCTGTCTCTCTCTATCTCTGTCTGTGTGTAGGTCTGTCTGTCTATCTCTCTTTCTCTTACTCTGCCTCTTTCTTCCTCTCTCTCTCTTTCTCTCTCTCTCTCTCTCTCTCTCTCTCTCTCTCTCTCTCTCTCTCTCTCTCTCTCTCTCTCTCTCTCTCTCTCTCTCTCTCTCTCGCTCTCGCTCTCTGTCTCTCTCACTCTCTTTACTACTTTTTACTCTGAAACAATTCACTCTTGCACCCTCACAGCATTCACACCTACCCCTTTTGTTCACAGCCATCACTAGTCGGTTATTTGTGTTTTCCGACGACACCCCTCCCTTTTTTATACTAATTTTTGCCTTTTACAGACAAAATTTACGTGCTCTGGTGACTGTAAATTTAAACGGTCGAGTTTCTGCTACACTGTACTCCAGGTAGCGATTAAAAACTTTATGCGATTTATGCGCATTATTTCTGAACAATAATATTCTTTCACAACACTATGAAAAATTTACTACACTATTCAGAAACAAATATATTAAAGTAGCATGCAATACAAAAAAAATTATATAAAAAGAGTAAATACATAAAACACTTAATAATATTCTAAACAATGAAGTTTCAAATTGAGTACCACGATTTCAACGATTAGGTTGTCTACGCAAGCAGCAACATAACAAATATTAATTTGAACATTTTAATCATTTAAAAGAAAGAAAACATTTGCGTATGTAATTTTAGCCTATGTAATTGGTCTTCTTGTCATTTTCTCCTTCATTTTCTCGCTTGCTGTAATTAAAAACAGACCTTAGCAGCCCAGAATCATAAAATTTGGTTAACAATGAAATATTTCTATATGTTTGTAAACAATGAAAGTAGTTACTAACTTTTTATGTTTTGAAGGTAATACAATTCGCAGGTATGTAACATAATTTTGTATGTAATATACCTTATTATTGATAAGGTAAATTGCCTTAATAGCAACTTGACGGAACATATTTTTTTATTAGTTTGGGAGTGGTCAAATAACGGGTAATTATAAACACTGGATAATATCCAGATATGTTTGTGAACATTCAGCAATAATCAAAGTCTCCGTCTAGAGCATTTATTACTATTGAACATTCAAACAGAATCAAATATTTTTGCATACGTTCCTGAATTGTAAAGGACTCAAGGCCTGTTGATTTTTGTGAAGATTGGTTAAGGGAAAGGGTAGTTCACCGGCAACATTTTATGTTTTAACAAGAGTATTTTTCGTATGACGAACGGTAAATGCCGTAAATTCAAAAAGAATCAAATAATGTTTAACATATGTGCCTGAGTGTTTGAGCACTCAAGGCCTATTGATGTTGATGAAGATCCGTTACGGGGAAAGGACGTTTTATGTTTCAACAAGAGTAAAGTACTTCATTTTGATAAATAAAGTATCCTGATAAGAAGATCATAATAATCCACTGTAGAAATGCAGATGAAATATCTATAAATGAAGAGGCTAGTTGAACGATGTGGGGGTAATTTTCTATAAATGAAAATTATAGTTGAAGGGGAGGGGATAATTTTTTATATGTGTACTACGTTATAGGCAACAAAGAAGTAGTTTGTTGTTAAAATTCCTTCCCGGGCTATTTGGCCGAAGTCCAATATTTTCTACAAGACCGGACGTTTCGGCAGTGCTATCGACTGCCATCATCAGTGAAAATCGAGTGCGATAACGTGAGGTGGTATACGTTAGTGATCACCGGGCTGTGGTTAAGGCTGAGTCAATAAGTAGAAAGAAGTGGTTTCTTTGGAAATATTTCATTTCAAAAATGATTTTAAATATAAATCATAGAACATGGAAGTCATGTATGGTTTTCCATACAGGTATTTTCTTGTAGGTACCGGGATTTGTAGTCTGTAGCGATTTTACTGTTATTTCTGCAGTCAAACATTGGACATTCATTTTCTCCTAACGTTATTTAGTGAACACTTTGGTTGGGACAGAAAGTGTTACTGTTGCCTGTTTGGTGTCACATTTGCTTTGTTTTTGTCACTATTAACCGTTTTATTAGTTATACTATTCGTCTCTTGTCACCTGTGGTTGCGTTACGCACATTTATCACCAGTACACAATAGCCTTCCTCACCAACTAGTATCTTCTCTACCAGCTCATCTACTATTTTTGTAATCGATATCGCATGCATTCAGGAAATGATATGATATAGAGTTACTGGAGTTTGCGTGGTAGCGGGAAAACAGATCACGCCATTCTGGGCTCATTGTGTGATTTGTGTGAGCCAATTGTATGAGAATTAGTTTTATAAAACGTTATATGACGAAGTTGGTCTGGAATGTTATAACAACCTTCTAACCACATTGTGGAACAATTGTCTTCACTGTGAAGATGGCTTTCGCTCGAGCCATCGAAATGCCAGTGAATAAAAGAAACAACAATAATAAACTAATAATAATCATAATAATATAAAGAGTAAAGTCTACATCATCGTGTACATATAACACGACAATGCGGATCAACGTAAGTTTCGAGAACATGCAATAGAGATTTATGTTCTATACCCGTCTAGAAGGAAACGTTTTAATACAAATAGGCGACGGAAGTAACAAATGAATGAAGAAAATAACTAGTTAAATACTAGCTACATTTGTAACCACTACATTTGTGCCCAGTCTTTTCAGCATGTAAAATTTTCATTGGTTTTCATAAATCTATTTGAGATAACGTAATCAGACACAGATTTTATTCAGCGATCTGCTGTCCCAGATAGATTTTCTATTCAAATATGCTATATGAATTTTAAGAGAGATAGAACATCAAAAATATAATAATAATAAATTTCACCGTGTTGACACAGAACGACATTCATGATCGTCTTAATTTTTCCCTCTTATCCTCCGTTGGGTGAGCAAAATGTGAATTCTGTATTACTGTCATGCACGTGACATGAGACAGTAGACAGTACAGTAGGCGCACGTGTACAATGCTACACGCCAAACATTAACTAATTACTAATTTCTTTTGTACCAATTTCTATTACAATATGTGATATAAAAAGCGTTCGTTTTTCAGCTGGCCGTATTGTATGTCTAATATCCTATCTGCATTTTTCATTTACTATAATTTTACTTCCTATGTACTTGAAAGTTTTCATTTGAGTTAATACCACAATTCCGATATATATATGCTAATTTAGAATCCTTTGGAAGCCTTCTTTCCTTTATACCAGTACTGCGATATCATCAATACGTATTAATTTGCTGATTATTTTACCTCCAATGCTTATTCCTTTTACTCTCTGTTGTTTGTATTAAATAATTAATTACTTGTACCTACGAGGAGCGTTAACATTTTAAATTATATATAATTATTTCACTACGACTCGCAACACAAAACTTTTTATGGGTAAAAACGTAAAAAAGTTTTACCTTATAACCTAAAGGTATATAATTATATTTAGTTATAAAATAATTATATTTAGTTAAGTAACGGACACGTCATGGACAACGAAATCCAAGAATTTAAATTATAAATTACTTATTATTTTTTTAAAAGTAATATAAGAATATATTAGGTAAAATATAATATAAAATATAAAAGGTAAAATATAAAAGATTTAGGTATAACCTTTTATTAGGTATAGGGCTAATTTTTCAGTCTTTCCTTTAATACAGTCTATCTTTACGGTAGCTCACGTATTCTTTGAGAAAACAATTCTTCTGCCATATGAAGCACCCACTTTTGAAGAGCTTTGGTAACTTATTTACTTATAACGTAAAATTTGAATGCTACCCAATTTTACGCTGGTTTTATATAGAATCATGATTATTAAATGTATATTAGAATAAGAAATGCAAGTAATGTGATTTGATGTATGGTTAGAAACCGGCTTAGCGGTGTTTTTTCAAAGCACACACCCTAGGCAAGGCGACAGTCTGGCGATGCGAAAGTTATTCAGCAAGTCACGTACAGGGTGTAAAATCATAAAATGTATTGTATTAAAAAAAAACATAAAGTTAACTGAAATCGAGGGAAAATTGAGTGCTCGGACAAAACAGTACCGGTAGAATTTAGAAAGAGAGGGTCAGTGAGAGAACTCGAAGTAGCGTCAGGTTCACTTTCGCGGTAAAAGCTTGTTACGCGCTGTTTTTTGACGAATGAGAGAAAGCGTCACTTTTAAGCGGGTGAAATTAGCTAGTTGGGTTGGAGGAAATCAAATACCGCGGTACTTGAAACCAATGGGAACGCGATTTGTAAATATTGAGTATGGGTAACGTTTGCGGGAGTACAAAAAACGTAGTTGGGAATTTGTCAGGCAGTCTACGGCGAACTCTACAACTATCAGACTCGTTATCGTGCATTGCGATTTCATAACTAAAACTTGCGATAAGTAGAGTATTCGTGTCGTGCGTTTAATAATATTAAACCCGGTATAAGGCTGCCTGCTGGCTGCCAGGGCAAACAGACGACTGCGATCTTCCTAGACGTAGAGAAAGCCTTCGACCGCGTGTGGCACGAGGGTGTCCTTTACAAACTAACGGAAGTCCTTCTCCGAGATTGCTACGTTCATTTGATCGGCAGCTTTCTGCGAGACCGTAGCTTCTGAGTGAAAGTAGACCACGTTCTCCCTTCGGAGAGGCGTATTACCGCTGGTGTCCCTCAGGGACGTGTACTTGGGTCTTTCCTGTTCTCGCTGTTTGTCAACGACACGCCCCGAGTTCCTGGAGTTAAATTGTCGCTGTTCGCGGACGACACTGCGGCTTCTGCCTCAGAGCCGAACACAGGTTATGCGGCAATAAAGCTCCAGCGCCAACTCGACGCGTATGTCGGGTGGGCCGATGACTGGAGAGTTGTCATCAAAGCTTCCAAGAGCGCCGCGGTAATAGCCTTGGCCGCTTTACGTAGGCCCCGTCGAGGTGCCCTGGATCAATAGCGTCAAGTACCTCGGGCTCCACGTGGACTCCCGACTCACCTGGCGAACCCATACACAATACATCCGTCAACGCGCTTCGGCGCAACTCAGTAGACTTTGGCTCGTGCTTCCTAATCAGGCAATGACCCCCCGGCTGGGTAAGCTCATCGTCAACTCGTAAGTGTTGCCCGTGATTACCTATGCCTGTCCTGTTTGGGGATACCTTGCTCGATGTCATAGATCAGCGCTACAGCGCGTTCTCGACCGGGGACTTAAGCTCGCGTGTAAAGTCCCCCAGAGGTATTCTTGTCGTCTTTTGATGAGCAAGGTCAGCTGTTCGAGCAAGGTGGCTCGAACGTCTGCAAGAGTTCAACTTCAAGGTACAACATCGACGGGGGGCGCCTGCATGGTAATGTCACGAAGACCGTGCCCGGAAGACTGCCAAAATTGCCAAAGAAAAGAAGAACAAAACATGTCACATGTCATGTCGCATGTCACAGACAAAATATATTCTCGCGTACAGATCATTGATAGCTGACCTCCAGTGTGCAGTATGTGGTAGAGAATTACTGCAAATGTATTTTTTTTATTTTTTTCCTGAGATTTACGCTGAATAGTGATCTGTATATAGAGGGTGATTCAAAATTGCACGGCAATCTCTCGAAGCCTGATTCTACAGCTAAAAATAAGAAAAAAAGGACATATAAACATAGGTCCCAAAACGATTCGTTAGCGAGTTACGGCTCGCCAACCAGTTCGCCCTGATTTCTATTCCCACGCCATACTGAAATTCTTGGGGTATAAATTAAAGGATAAATTTGGTGGTTTATTATGGTTTCTGATCTTACAAATTGAATAAAAGTGGCCCCATATCTCTACCTTAATTAGTTTTGAAGAAACACTGTGTAAAGCATAAAAAATTGGAGTCGAGAAACACACATTTTTAGATTTGGGATAAAATAATTTCGTTAATTTGCCAATAAAGAAATACAAATTTCTAACTAACTTTGTAGAGAATTTAATTTTGAGAAAGGTGATGTGTATAATGTCTATTAAAAATAAGTACAAATTTGAGAAAATTGAATTTAATTAAAAACAAAACAGGCCAAAATGCGCCTGAAAAGTGTTGCAATTTACAAGAAATGACATTGTAATCTTTCGAAACACCCACACTTGGGCAGAAGAAAACCCACATGAGACTGCTACAAGACATGACCAACAATACTTTTTTATTTAATGTGTGATGCGGTCTTCTTGGTGATACTCTCTTAGGGGATTTTTTTCTTACCACCAAGGCTTAATGGAAGATAATACTTAAATTTTTTTTGCAAACGAATCTGATGGAACTCTTGGAAGATATTTCACTTGCAGATAGAGTGCAGATGTGGTTTTTGAATGACGGAGCATCTGCTCACTACTGTCGCGATTTGATGAACCATTTAAATAATATATTCCGTAAGCGATGAATTGGTCGAAACGAACCAGTAAAATGGCCACCTAGATCGCCTGATCTCACACCAGCAGACTTTTTCCTTTGGGGTTGGATGAAGTCGTTAGTTTATTCCGCTCGTATTCGCACACAAGAAGAATTGAGACAACTCATAGTAGAATACGCATATGTGTTAAGAATATGTTAAGAATAATCCTGATGCCATAAGACGTGCCCGGCTAGCATGGATTCGCTGAGCTGAATTTTGCATTCAACAAAATGGCCACATTGAACAACTGCTTTGAACGAACGTTTGCAGCTTTATCAATTTAACAATTTTGATATTTAATCATTTGTAAGAAAAATTCAATAATATAAGTTTTTAATTCGTTTACAATCACATTAGTAGTGGAAACGTTTACGTAAACCTTTGTTCTGTTTTAAATTGCAACACTTTTCTACCGTATTTTGGTCTGTTTTGTTTTTAATAAAAGTCAATTTTTTTAAAATTTGTATTTACTTTTAATAAACTTTATACACAGCACATTTCTAATAATTCAATTTTCTACAAAATTATTTAGAAAATGTTATTTGTTTATTGGCAATTTAACTTTATCCCAAATCTAAAAATGTGTGTTTTTCGACTCCTATTTTTTGTGATTTATACAGTTTTTCTTAGAAACTAATTGAGATAGAGCTTTAGGACCACTTTTAGTTATTTTTTCAGATTAGAAACCATAAAAAACCACCAAATTTATCCTTCACTTTATACTGCAATCATTTTAGAATGGCGTCATTTTACCGTGGGAGCAGAAATCAGTGCGAACTGCTTCGCGAGCGGTAACTCGCTAACAAACCGTTTTCGGACCTATGTTTATATGAACTTGTTTCTTATTTTTAGCTATAGAATCGGGCCCACAGAGATTGCCGTGCAATTTTGAATTACCCTATATAGATATGACAGTTTACTACAACTGTCTTTACCTCTACGACCTTCAGTCTTTTCTTCTTTCAACCTATCCTATTATTTATACTTTAGTATGCATTTTTCTATGTCACTTCGGTTATAGACTTTCCTTTTTCCAGCCGTTTATATAATATATGTATTTCAGCCATTATTCATTACTATTCGGTTGCAAAGATTTTATTTCTATCAGTAACATATTTCTCTTATTGACTGTAATTTTAACCCGTGTTTCAACTCTAAAATATATTGATACATTTTCTACTACTTTTTGATTATTCTCTACTATTATTTTACAAGTATCGTTATTCCATAGAAACAAATCTATGAATTTCTTTCTTTATAAATACAGACTAGAATAACTGTTCCATTTTTTTAAATAACACTTCTCGACCTGTATACCCTTGTACATAATTTAATCTTTTATTTTACAAATTTAAGCCCTTGCCGTTATACCTCAATAGAGACGTACTATATTTTTAAATTAATTTTTATTCTCGATAATGTCATAGTGAATTGTTCATTTGATAACCACATAGACTTGTCTTAAGTATCAGAGGATAATATGACAGAAACGTACACATTATCTTTTCTGATACAAAATATTATTTACCCTTCAAAGTATTTTCATCTATATTTTATTCTGAAAGATAAACAGGTATATAAATAGGTAACCTACCTTCTTCAGTATTTTCTTGGTTATTCTTAGGATTCTGACTTGAAAACTTCATAAATCTTGCACGTTTTCCAGTATTTTTGTTTCTCATTTCCTTATTTGTGTTTTTTTTTTTAATTTTCGTAGGACAAAATTATATTTTTTCCTCAGCGCTTGTGGTATTCAATCAATAATTTTTCATTACAAAATAATTACTGTCACATATCATAAATGGCGGGGGAAGGTATAATGAAAAATTTCAAAATTATTATTGTAGTCTTTAGTGCTTTTTATTGTCGTGATATTATTTATCAAGTTTGCCGTAAAGGGTATTGCAAACGATAAAAAACGTTTACTATAACCTGCTTAGTGTATTAGACACTTGAAAAATGCGACTGTTCCATTGCAGGAAAAACAAAGTATGAAAAGGTTTCAGTGCTGAACAGTTAGACTTGAAGGTAAATGCGCACGCAGCACGTACGTGTACATTTACACAGACTACAGACTCGACCTATATTAGCAAACACAACTGACAAAGGCAAACACAGACCCTTCGCTGCGCGCTGTGTTGCTGCTGCCCACTTGATCTCTGTTTACTGTTTAAAATCTATTTCGTTTTACCTCTATCGCCACAGAAGCTCTGCTGTATATTTGTTCGAATTTAATCGTTTTATTTGAGTCACGAAATAGATTCACACACTTCCACTTTTCAGTATACAAAGTGAGAAAAATATAATTAATATGTATCATGTTTCTGTATTGTAGTGTAGTGTATAGTTTTGTGTATGTGTGTACCTGTGACTTAACAATATATGCATGAATATGAGATAAAAAAAATCTCGAAACGTCGCATAAAATCTGCATTTTCATTAGACCGAAACTCGATATCCACTTGAAAAGAAAAATGTCCTTCCGTACAGTATTTATGTTTCACAATTGTGATAATCGTACCACGTACAGTACTTATACTTGGACGATAATTTTACTTGTTCGTGCACAACTTGTGTCAAATCTTAGAAAATACCTACGAAAATTAGGTACCTGAAAAATAAAACACGGAAAGACACCTAAATGAAATTTTATAAAACTGTGGCTGTCTCCACATTCCTGTATGTTACTGAGACTAGGGCTCTTGGTAAAAGGGACGTGCAGAGGATTTAGGAAGCCGAAATGAAATTTCTAAGAGGGGGCGCAAAGTTGTTTTCTCTCTTGGATCGGAGAAGAAACGACGATATTAGATACGATTTAAACATTGTTACATTGCACCAGAAAATTAATGACCACAGAAGGTGATGGTATAAACGCTTGAATCGCATGCCTGTTGTCCGTCTACCTGTTGTTCGCTTGGGTTATCATCCTACTGGGATGAGAGATGTCGGTAGACCGAGCTGGAGATGGGTTCCGGAACAGGTCTAAGGCCTAGTCCTTGGAGTGGCGATGACGATGATAATCTTAGTAAGTGTGATGTCCTGTTTCAGAGTTTTATATACGGTGGAAACAATTCACGTCTATAACTTTAGTAACTGATTTATTGTTTAGGTTTTAAGGCACTCGAAGTTAATACTACCATATTCCGCACTTCCATATTAAACAATGTACTTTCCATTTTGCACTTTATATAGAGACCTTCGTTTTTTTAGGTTACATGTGAAAACGATTGCAACTAATTTATTTTTCGCAATATATTTTATGTTATGTTATAACACAGTTACAATATGTGTGTAACATCTTCAAACGCGTGAACTATTTATTTGGTTCAACAAAAAATATTATAGAAAAAGCTTTGTTACCTTATTTAGGTAAGCGTCCATCTGACGCATATAAAAATATTCTTATTTTATCTATATATATGTAAAAAGTAATACGCCACCATTTTGTGTTAAACAAAAATTAATACATAAAACACATTTGCAATTATGACATTTGTAGATATTATTATACACGTGCATATACGATTGTTACATTCTTACGCCTAAGTTAATTGAGTCATATGACGTTATTAATTGATGACTCGTTGGACACTTGGTGAAACATATTAATACAAAGGTTTTTTAAAATATATAAACACTTGGTATGTTTCACAGTTTTTATTTAACTCTGACAGCTGTTTCAGCTTCTCAAGTTATTGTCTGACCAAGTTATTGTTTATATATTTTTAAAAACCTTCAAGTTATATAAATCAGTTGTAATTTGAAAAAAACTTTACCGTATGTAGTATTTAGACACATTATATAATACTACACTAAGCTGTTTCAGCTTCTCAAGCTATTGTGTGACAATAGTGTTTATATATTTTTAAAACCTTTAAGTTATATGAAATCAGTTGTAATTAAAAAAACCTTTACCGTATGTATGTTGTTTTTAGACACGTTACACGATACTACACTATACTGTTTAATTTTCCTTTGCGGAACTAATGTATGGAGACAGTAGGCCTATTTCTGTTAAGGGAATTTATTTGTTTATTTCCGCACTTAAGAGGCCGAAATGGCTTTGAACTCTATCCAAATGTAGTTAAGCAGTGCAGTAAAGTGTAACAGTGGGAAATGTGTGTGAGAGAGGCAGAGGGAAACACTAATGGGCCAATAACTGTCTCTTCAGCTACAAGTTTATGTGTTTTGCACGCATTAACAACTTTCCTCTAAACAACCGTTATCGTCAGTTGTTCCATGTTGAGATGTTTGGCGTACTTCTAATTAAAGCTTTCACCGTTGATCACACGTGAAGACATACTGAATCTTATGCACAATTTAAGTTACCCCATATTACGTCCGTGTAATTAATTACAAACTTACTTACGCGTTGTTGTAGTCATTTTGGTTACTACAATATCAAATCGAGAGATAAAAACAATATACATATTACATCAAGTATTAATTATTTGGTGCTATTTCGTAGACTTGAGTTAACATTGTTGAATTGAGTTTCCCGGCTGTATGGCCGTGGTCCAGTACTAAAATCCATATTAAACGTTTTGGCCGTGGCTTTGACACCTACCTTTAGAGAAAAATTTGAGTTTGCGCTAAAGTAGGATGTTCAGGTTAGGGGCCACAGTTTGCTATTGATTTTAGCACTGGGCCACGGCCAAACAGCCCGGAAACTCAATTTAACAGTGTTGCTATTGTTCTTCTGTTAATTAGGAAAACAAACAAACGGAAAAAAAACAATAAATATTATAAATTTTAATGAATTCGTGTACCAATATGAGAATTGATGATAGAAACATTTTTATTTTAATATTGTTTGATGGATTTATAGTAGACATTTTTACGATTATCTAATAATCAATAATTTTTTATAACCACCCTCTGATGTAAGTCACTTTATGAATCTGAGAATTTTATTTCAGAGGCCTACATTTTTGTAATATTTCTTTCTTGAACAAGTCCACGAATTGCTTCTATGCATTAAAGTCGATACTGCCATACTTTATAAAACTTCAGCATTGTCTGTGTCTGTTCTTTAATTCTTTAATTTAAATTTGATAAAGCTTGATTACCAAACACACTTATTCTTGTTGAACATAGAAAATAGGCGTCTCTTGATTTATACATAGTGGTTGTATATCTGAAACTTTGAATTTTGGTTAGAAAGA
The DNA here is from genome assembly GCA_034769895.1 of Magicicada septendecula. Taxonomy (NCBI): domain Eukaryota; kingdom Metazoa; phylum Arthropoda; class Insecta; order Hemiptera; family Cicadidae; genus Magicicada; species Magicicada septendecula. Next base: position 26,279,145 of record CM068373.1, on the reverse strand, counting down.
CAATGAGTAGCGAGTGGTGCCAGAATGCTATAGTGTTAAATTTATAATTATAAAAAAAAACCTCTTATGGCCGTCATACGCTCTTTAGCGAAAAGTAATAAAAAAATAACAAAAATATAAATAAAACAATTATATTTGAAGTATCTACAGCGCTGTTTGGCCGTGGTCCAGGGTTTAAAATCAAACCAAACGTTTCAGCAGCACCACTGGCTGCCATCTTCGGTGGAATTCGAGTGTACCTAACGCGGGATGTCATACGTCAGGCCCACAATACTGTGGTGAAGGCTAAAGATCGCGGGACATCTTTAAGCATCACCACAGTACTGTGGGCCTGACGTATGACATCCCGCGTTAGGTAGACTCGAATTCCACCGAAGATGGCAGTCAGTGGTGCTGCTGAAACGTTTGGTTTCATTGTAAACCCTGGACCACGCCCAAACAGCCCGGTAGATACTTTAAATATAAATGAAAGCGGCCGTGAAAGCCTCAGGATAATATAAAAACCTTAATTAATTAAGAGATAAGAAAAATCTCAAATTTTATTCTTATTTTATCATAAAAAATTAACCAGCTCATACATACAAAAAATAATCTAAATTAGTTAAGTTGCTAACCTATTATTATTTTTCTAAAAATGTAAGTAATAATTAAAGAAAAGACAGAAATGAATCTTTCTAGAAACTAAAATGTTCAGTCCATCTGAGTGACAGACACGTAATCATCTGTTACGAGTAGGGAGGTAGTTGTATCAGAGACAGGATAATAAGGGAAAGAGGAAAAATCTGATCCTTGGACAAACACACAGACAAACGCAACTTAATCCTTAAGAAGAGAAGCAACAAAGCCTAATCAAACTTGACCACACAGGACACAAATCTCCTCTATGGGGTAAACGTGTATTTCACAGCTAAGGTAATACGCCTGCTATAAGTCACACCGAGTATTGCGCCACTACACAAACGCTCTCTAGTAATGTTAAGCTAGATTTGGCATAATGGTTCATTTACTTCACAAAAAGACCGACAGTGATTTACTACAATCACTCTCTTATTCCAGAATGGTTTAATGTGTTAATTACTTTTTACACTGCATAATGTGAAAAAATGTTTATTTTTATAATTTCTCCGCTCTCTCTTCTGTCAATAGAATTCAAGCTACTTTTCATTTGTAGACAAAATTGTATCGTTTTTATTCATACAAAAGTCACTTGTCAACTAACAGTAACAACAAAATTCATAGTCTCCAGTTACTTAGAAAATAAATTGTTTCAGCCCAGATAAAAAGAAATTTAGAAATACAATTTTCTTACTACTACGTAGAGCTAAATAGAAATGAAAATAAAGGTTGGAATACAAGTATTTCTCCAATTTTGTAGAATTACGTAATTTTCTGAGACCAAAAAATGGCTTTTAAAAATAAATATCCAGTGAGGACAAAAATAGTTATAAACATCAGCACTTTAAAACAAGTGACCGGTTTGAAATATCTCGGCTGTGCAGTAAGCTATGAATCTGAGTATAATATAAGAAAGAAGATAAAGTTAGGAATATTTCTGGTACGATTCATAGAAATCTTAGAAATAAAACAAAACACAGCACAAGGATTAAATTTTACAAGACAGTTGCAATATCCACGTTGATTTATGCGAGTGAGGTGTGGGTCATGACAAAAAAGAAAAGCGGCAAGATTCAGAGTGCTGAAATGCAGTTTATTCAAAATACTTTAAATTATATATATTGCAAGATATACTTTCTTATATATTGCAAGGTACAATAAGAAATGAAGATAACAGAGTAGAACTAAAAGCAAAGGACGTATTTCGTTTCACAGAAGACAATGGTGGGATCATCAGCAAAGGATGACAGACGATCGATTGCCGAAAGCTGCACTGAACTATAAAACTATTGGTAGAAGAGACGTGTGTCGTCCGAGTATGAGATGGTTTCCGGAACAGGTTTATATAAACTAATCCTTGAAGAAGAAGAAGAAGAAGAAGAAGAAGAAGAAGAAGAAGAAGAAGAAGAAGAAGAAGAAGAAGAAGAAGAAGAAGAAGAAGAAGAAGAAGAAGAAGAAGAAGAAGATGATGAAGTTATCACGCTAGCCTATGATGCAGACACGGTTATCACAACGTCTGTTTGTTAATCATAATCATACTAGTATATTCAACATATGATACGTACAATGAATAACTACCGTATATCCAACGTGGCGGAAAATATTTTGATTCGTTCAAAGAACATTCTTACTGATTGTTAAAGTCGGTAACTCATACATCTTACACTTCTATATGCCTCAATATTGATAGACTTTCTGGTGCCAATTGATATTAACGTGTAGCTGCTGATGTCTGGTAAACAGTATGTAAAAACATATTGCTTAATGAAGGTAGAGATTTACCTGTTATTTCTATACAGATTTAGCCAAATAGCGTTAACTGACCACTAGTCGTGTTCAACAACCCGCTTAGCTACTACCATATTTGCGTGTTGAAAGCAACACATATATACTCATATATACACAGATACTTACACAAGTACATACATACATGTATACTTGTATTAACTTCACATACATAGACAATATTAATCATAAAATTACAAAATCATTTAAAACCTAAACTATAAAAATTACCTATAACTGTAATAAAACAGATTTTGATATAATCAAACCTAAAACAGATAAATTAATTCATAACTTAAATCGAGTAATATATAAAATTCAATGCCCTGACTGTAACAAATTTTATGTTGGCCAAACTAAAAAACGTTTAAAAAAATTAATTCACCACCGTAATTCATATTTAAAAACAGATATTTTTTTTAACTCCTAAAGGCAATGCCTTGTCGCTGTAGCCACGTCACTCTATCCCTTGCGATATTCTTCATTTCTCCATAGGACCCACTATTCACGACACTCATTGTGCTGCGGAAGTATGCAGTTCTTGGTCTTCCTTTGGGCTTCTTCCCCACTACTTTGCCCTCAAAGATGTTAGTTAAAAAAGCACTATGTCTGATCACATGCCCTATCAACTTAATCTTCCTCACCTCTATACTCCTAAGCAGTGTTCTATTCTCATTTATTTCCTCTAAGATCTGTTCATTCGTCTTCCTATCTGTCCAACTAGTTTTTGTCATTCTCCGCCAAATCCACATCTCCATTGCCTGAAGTCTGTCACTCTCCACCTTCCCTAAGGTCCACGATTCACACCCGTAAGTTAAAACACTCCATACAAATACCTTAACAAACTTTTTCCTCGTTTCAATACTAATATGGTTGTTTGTTAATAAGTTCCTTTTGCTCTGGAATGCTTGTTTTGCCAGAGCTACTCTCCTCTTAATCTCTGCCAGACACTTATTCCCACTTGTAACTATGCTACCCAGGTAACAAAATTCAGTAACGCGCTCCAATATTGTGTTGTTCAACATAATGGTTGATTTAATGTCTTCCCTTTTTTTACTTACAACCATTATTTTAGTTTTCTTAACATTTATCCTCAATCTCCAAGCGTGAAGAATTTTGTTAAACGTACCTAACATTCGGGTCATATCCTTTTCTGAGTCAGCCATCAGTACAATACCATCTGCGAAGCGAATACTGTGTATCCGTTCCCCATTTATTTTAATTCCCCTAGAACTCCCTTTCATCTGAGTTACAACATCTTCTATAAACAAATTAAACAAGTACGGTGACAGTGGGCAACCTTGCCTTACCCCTCTTCTTATTATTGCTTCCTTTTTACATCCATTTATGTCTAATTCAGTACTTTGCAACCTATAAATATTGAAGATTACCCTTCTAACTTTCCAGTCAAGTCCTGACTTCCTCATAGTTTGAAACAACAGCTTCCAATCAACATTGTCGAACGCCTTCTCGAGATCCACAAATACTAAATAGGTTTTCCTATTCACTTCAATTCTCCTCTCCAAGATCTGCCGCAGAGCCAAGATTGCTTCTCTGGTTCCTCTACCTGCTCTAAATCCAAACTGATCCTCCTCCAAAGTGTGATCAATCTTTCCTTTCAGTCTGTTCTTCACTATGTTCAGCAAAATCTTAGCAGCATGAGATATTAAGTCTATCGCTCTATAATTAGCACAGTCGTCTACTTTACCTTTCTTTGGTATTGTGATTGTCCTACTTTTAATGAAATCAACTGGCAATAATCCCTCTTCATAGCACCCAGTAATTATTCGAAATAGCTGGTCTTTCGTTCTCTCCCCTACATTTTTAAAAAGCTCTGCTGGTAGACTGTCAGGCCCTGTCGCTTTTTTCATACTCAGACCTTTAAGGGCATAATCAAATTCCACCCTGCTAATTGGCGGTCCTACCATATCTCTATCTACAGCATTCTCATTTTCTAGAAACTCTTGCGTGACTACCACAGCTTCCCCGTCATATAGTTCCTCTATATACTCCTTCCAACGCTCGCTGACCTTATCATTTTCGAAAAGTATTTTACCATTTTTATCCTTAACAACATTACTTCGAGTCTTATGCTTCCACTGTAACGATTTTATCCTTAAATATGCCTTATCACATTTTCCTCTACTGAAATCATCTTCTATTTCAAGACTTAGTTGTTTCATCCAATTTTCTTTTTCAATGCGACACATAGAGGTAATCTGATTTTTTATTCTCTTGTACTCCTGATAATCCTTATTTCTCAGCTTATTACGCCTCCTTATTAGATCCAACAATTCCTGTGTCATCCACGGTTTCCGTGGTTCTAATTTTCTCCTCCCTAGAACACGCTGTGCTGTTGCAATTATTCCATCTCTTACTTCCTCCCAACTTGGCCTTCCTTCCATCAACATGTCTGTCTCCTCTTCCAATTCTTTTACTATTTTGTCATCGGTCAGTTTTTCTAACCAGTTCTTTTGTTTAGATTTCCTGATTTTCCTAAATTTAATATTGCACTTGGCCATAACGGGAATATGGTCACTATCTATATCCATACCAGGATATGAATGACTAGATTTGACTTGGTTCTTATATCTTTGTCTGACTAGAATATAATCGATCTGATGCCTCCTAACATCCCCCGGTGCTTTCCAAGTGTATCGCCGTCTTTTGGGGACTTCAAAACATGTGTTCGTGACGATCATTTCATACTGCTCACAAAACTCAAGTAACCTTTCCCCTCGTGCATTGATGTTCCCCAAACCAAACTTCCCGGCACATTTTTGATTACTGTTAGCACCAATAGATGCATTAAAGTCGCCCATTATAATTACATTATCGTCTTTCTTTATTATCTTGAGAAACTTTTCAATCTGTTCATACATTAATTCTATATCTTCATCGTTACTACTTGTTGTTGGAAAGTACACCATAATTATACACAAATCAACTGGCTCTGCCCTAAATTTTATCATCAGTAATCTATCACTACTGTGACACGTATTCAAGACACTACTCTTCCATTCACCTCTTAAGAACAATGTTACTCCATTTCTTCCTGGGTCTTCCTTTCCACTGTAAGTAATTCTGAAATCACCTGATACGAAATCACCACATCCTGCCCATTTTGTCTCGCAGACACCTAATATATTAAGCTCTGCCTTTATCATAGAATGCTTTACCTCTTCCATTTTACCAGGCTTCAGTAATGTTCTAACATTCCAAGTGCCGATTTTGCATCCATTTTTTCGTTTGTAGACAATAGGATTTACTTCTTCAAAATTGACTCTATCCAACACCTTCCCCCCCGGAGAACCGAATGGGGGAATTGAAACTCCGGAATATTTTGCATTAGACGTAGCCATCATGCTAAAAGCCTGGGGATATCCTCAGATCTTTAATGCAGTGGTTTCCCGTTGCCTTCTGCATCCTATGCCGTTGACCATCTCTGGTTCATCCGCCTTCTGGGGTATTTTCACACCCCAAGGACAAGAGAGTGCCCTAACCTACTACCCGCTCATCCGCCTTCAAAGAAGCCGTTGGCACTTGGTAGTAGGGGGACCACTTATATCGGCGGTCACTCGGTCGTCAGAGCCTCGTTAGTGTGAACAGGGTGCACCATGCAGCGAACTTCCGCTACAACTCGTGAAGGTGAGGCTGACGGTTGTGTAGGAGAGACGCATCCTATACCTTACACCCCAAAACCAGATATATATAAATCAAATTTAGCTACACACTCAGTAAAAAACAAACACACATTTTCAAATTTAAATAATATCAGTATTAAAACACATTTCCGAAGATCGAAGAATGCCCTTATGGAAAAATTCAGAAATATTTAAACATAAAACAAGAAATAAGTTAATACCAGAGGGAATTCAGATTAATACAAGACATTATAATATTTTCAAAATTACTATATTATTAATATAATAAATATTTATGTTATATTTTACAACTAATTATGTAACATATTTTATATGCACACATAAAAACATCGTTAAATTTGGTGTACATATAAAACAGAAGTTTAGAACAATTATTTACAAACTTTTTTAATTTATTAGTTTTTATCTGATAATGATAATTGGATTAGTATCGAAACATATGTAATTAGAAAATAAAATATATTTTTTGAAAAAGTTTTATAGTAATAATAATATTAATATGTATATAATAATATGTACATACATACTGTTAAGACGATCGGACGTATCGCCATGTTGTTCAGTTGAAACAGAATAACTGGAACCAGATTAAGTTGCTAATTACAGATTTAATTAAGCAAAGACATTCATATACTTTTCTTCAAGTTAAAGGTTATCCAAAACACAGTAATGTAAGAAACAATAAATTTTATCTAATTAAGAGCGTTACCCTAAGTAAACCACTAAGTAAACCGTTACAGAACAACCACTTGATGATAAACATAAAGTAACAATAACAACTCCGATTAGGCACCCTAATGTGGTAGGTCCAGAACTGAACTTGGCCGGCAGCCGCTGGCCGCATTATATTCATACCTCTCCGATGTGTACGAAGAATCTACTGTTTTTCGGGTGACGCGTCGGGAATAATTGCGTAGTTACAGGCGAACTGGAACACATTGAAACACGCTGTGAACGCATTAAGTAATATGTCATCTTGTACCTCCAGTACACCGAATCCGCTCATGTCATTCAAGTCGACTATCTCATATTCATCATCAGCTTCATCATCATCTTCACAAGATGGGATACGCAATGTGCTGTCTGTTCCGCCTTCAAAAACCTACAGCCATCTCTTCCTGGGTCTATCAACACACATGTGTCCAATAGGTCTGTATTTCCAGGTTTGTATATGTTATAATGGTTTACTGGTCGTCGTATGGTACAGTGGAAAACAAAATAAAAGGCACCAATTAAATCACTAATCACCACCTTTAATTATCACCATTAAACAGTTTGTAATCAACAAAATAGTCTCTTACAACAAATCAAATAAAAATTCTTCACACGAAATAATAATGTCAACTAATATAAAACACAATTGTATTACAATTTTCCCGAACAAATTATAAAACTCATAACACTTCGCACAATACTACGAACCGCACTTGAATAAATCGAAACGCAAACTGAACTGAGCGTCGCTCAGTACTTGTATTTACACCCCGCTGAGTTTCCAGAATATTTCCTAATAGGCGTCTACTAGAAAACACTAGAACGTAATTGTCTGCGGTCTTGAACGCAGCGCGCGCGGACCGGTGTGGTCTGGAAAAGTCTCGTTGCAAACGCGTGACAAGTGTCACGTAATTGTCCTTCATCTCAAAGTAGCAGCAATACGTACGCACACACACACTACAGCTGGACTCCGCTGGAATAGCCGAGAAACACGTACCATGTTCTGTAATGTCGTAACAGACCGCCAGTCTGGAATCCGACATTGTTTTAATAGGATTTTAATAATAATTTTAACAATTTTAATATAATTTTGAATTAATTTAATTTACTCGCAACTTCCAAAGAACACAGCTGGACTGGAACAATGCTAAACGACTGTAACCCAAAAATATCGGTATGGAGAACCATACATGACTTCCATATTCTAAGATTTATATTTAAAATCATTTTCAGCCAAACAGCCAGGCTGTGTCTTACCTGCCTTTTTATTGCTGTATTAAATGAAAAATATTATATTACATTAAAATGAAAAAATTATAATTTTATTGCCTGGCAACAAAATTATTTTATTTTTAACAATTACCATTGTTTCAAAAAGTTTAAATAAATTTTCAAGTACTTTACTCTTGTTAAAACGTAAAAGGTTGCTGGTAAACTACCCCTTCCCCTTAACCGATCTTCACCAAAATCGAAAGACATTGAGACCTCTACAATTAAGGGACGTATGCAAAACATTATTTGATTCTGTTTGCATTTGCGGCTGTTATCGTTTGCCATAGAAAATACGCTTGATAAAAAAAAGTTGCAGGTAAACTACCCCTTCCCCTTAACCGATCTTCACCAAAAACAAAAGGTCTTGAGTACTCTACAAATCAGGGCTGTATGCAAAACATTATTTGATTCTCTTTGAATTTGCGGCTGTTATCGTTTGCCATAGAAAATACCCTTGTTAAAAAAACGTTGCAGGTAAACTACCCCTTTCCCTCAACCGATCTTCACCAAAAACAATAGGTCTTGAGAACTCTACAATATAGGGCTGTATGCAAGTAATCTTTTGATTCTGTTTGAATTTGCGGCTGTTATCGTTTGCCATAGGAAATACCCTTGTTAAAACATAAAACGTTACAGGTAAACTACCCCTTTCCCTTAACCGATCTTCACCAAAAACAATAGGTCTTGAGTACTCTACAAATCAGGGCTGTATGCAAAACATTATTTGATTCTGTTTGAATTTGCGGCTGTTATCGTTTGCCATAGAAAATACCCTTGTTAAAAAAACGTTGCAGGTAAACTACCCCTTTCCCTTAACCGAACTTCACCAAAAACAATAGGCCTTGAGAACTCTAAAATTTAGGGCTGTATGCAAATAATCTTTTGATTCTGTTTGAATTTGCGGCTGTTATCGTTTGCCATAGGAAATACCCTTGTTAAAACATAAAACGTTACAGGTAAACTACCCCTTTCCCTTAACCGATCTTCACCAAAATCAGCAGATCTTGAGAACTCTACAATTCAGGGTTGTATGCGAAACATTATTTGATTCTGTTTGAATTTGCGGCTGTTATCGTTTGCCAAACAAACAAAATTACCCTAGCTAAAAAAAACCGTTGCAGGTAAACTACCCCATTCCCTCAACCGATCTTCACCAAAAACAATAGGTCGCGAGTACTCTGCAAATCAGGACTGTATGCAAAACATTATTTGATTGTGTTTGAATTTGCGGCTGTTATCGTTTGCCATATAAAATACCCTTGTTAAAAAAACGTTGCTGGTAAACTACCCCTTTCCCTCAACCGAACTTCACCAAAAACAATAGGTCTTGAGAACTCTACAATTTAGGGCTGTATGCAAATAATCTTTTGATTCTGTTTGAATTTGCGGCTGTTATCGTTTGCCATAGGAAATACCCTTGTTAAAACATAAAACGTTACTGGTAAACTACCCCTTTCCCTTAACCGATCTTCACCAAAATCAGCAGATCTTGAGAACTCTACAATTCAGGGCTGTATGCGAAACATTATTTGATTCTGTTTGAATTTTCGGCTGTTATCGTTTGCCAAACAAACAAAATTACCCTTGCTAAAAAAAACCGTTGCCGGTAAACTACCCCTTTCCCTCAACCGATCTTCACCAAAAACAATAGGTAGCGAGTACTCTGCAAATCAGGGCTGTATGCAAAAAATTATTTGATTCTGTTTGAATTTGCGGCAGTTATCGTTTGCCATAGAAAAAAAATCTACAGACAGACAGACAGACACACAGACACACAGACACACAGACACACACACAGACACTTTTCGGAAAACGACTTTTTTTCATGTTTTGAGTGTAGTAGAATCAGAATCTGCCATAATGTCGAACACGATTTTTTTTGCCATCACCATGCTTCCATTCCTTAAGGAATATGGAAGTAAAAGGGTCGACTATCTCTTGGGCGTAAAAATGGATGCATATATGCATATATATTGTAGCATAACAAAATTATCACATGAAAAATTTTAACTTAATGCAACATAAATAAAGAAGAAAAGGTCCATAGTGAGTGAGAAGAATGAATTGTTTAAAGATTAAGCAAAAGAAACTGTATATTAAGTCAATAAAATGTTAATAAGAATAAAAAATAACAAAGAAAACCAATGGTCAAAATAACTTACTATGTAAAACCCCAATAAACCAGCAGTATACCCAGTAGATTGGGGAAGCAGTAAAAAAGGGAAAGGCTAGAAAAAGGAGATAAAAGGGTGAAAACAATATTAATAATGGAAATTTATAAGGTCAAGAAGCAGAGAAACCACAAGACCAGAAATTTACTAATATAATAATGAAGAAAGGACAAAATATATCAAGATTCCCACAAAGAGCCTAGAAACAAGAAGAGCTATTCCAAAAATGTTAATAATGGAATACATACCATTGAACTAAATTAAAACCAATATATTTAGACCCAGTAACTCAAGTTACAAGATACAATCCAAAGAAAACCGAATTGTAAACTAGTTATAAGTATAATATGTAAAAAAAAAATTATTTAAAAAGACTACCATTAGTGTAGACAATAATAAGTGACACACTATAATAAAGTATAGTGTAAGAAATAGAAAGCCATTAAAAAGACTACCATCAGTGTAGGGAAATACTATATAAAAATAAAAGACAGTCTAATGACTAAGGTTAATTTTAATAATAAAAGTGTTTAAAAAAATTAAGTAATATAAGATTGTAATAGTTATAAGACGTTTTTATTTCATTGTGTTACCAAGACAGTTATAGTAATTGAAAGAGACAGTTAATAACTGAAGGTGTCATTAGTTATAAGATATTTTTATTTCATTGTGTTATCAAAATAGTTATAGTGAACACAAGAGACAGTTAATAACTGAAGGTGTCATTAGTTATAAGATGTTTTTATTTCATTGTGTTATCAAAATAATTATAGTGAACACAAGAGACAGTTAATAACTGAAAGTGTTATTAGGAATAAGATGTTTTAATAGGATTAGGTTTGTGATAAAAGGAAACATAAAATCAAAGGACAGCCAATGACTGATAATATTGCTGATAATAAGATGTTTCCATTATAATTCTATATGTATAAAAAAAATAATAGGCATAAGATGTTTTTGTTATGTTTAAGTGATATAAAAAAAAAAGTTAGTAGATATAAGATATTCTGTTGTATTTAATATCATGTTATTTAATTTTCAAGTTTGTAAGGCAGAGAGGCAAGTAGGAAATAGGAATGTAATAATTTTATTTTAAAACTGTAAACCATATGAAAGGTACAAAGCAGATTAGCTAAGACACCACTTTAGAAAACACAGACCAGTAATGTAAACCCAAAACTATCTATCAGAGAATCAAACTACATAATAGGGGATAGAATTCAGTACATACAACACAGAAATTGAAAATGTAATTAATACAGATACAATTAATAACGAATAGAATGACAAAGGAAAGAAAATTAACTTCCTTTGGAAACAAATAATACTAGGCCTATAATGGTAATCAAATCAGACTAAACAGTAAATTAATCAATATTGAAGTGTTTTAACAACAAAATTATTAACAACAAAGATAATCACGGAGTTATTAAGATTATTCCATGGAAATATTATCAGAAAAAACACTTAAAAACCATTTAAACACTAAATTTGTACAAAATGTAAGGCCTACAATAATTATAAAAAATTTTAATTTTTGGGCTTAAATGAACTTGAAACAAACCCAGCTATATATCCAAATATGTAAAATTAGTTAATCAATATTGCTGAGTAGTTAGATTTTTGTAAAATTAAGAAATATTTGAAATACAGTAAAAAATAAGAAAACTTATTATGTATATTTAGATGATGAACCAAATCTGAGACATGTACTTTTATAAATAAACATTAGAAAGAGGAAAAAGACATATCACAAATTACCCTAAAACGACGACGTTCATAGTTTAGTCTATTGTTAATCGTGAAGACGACTAGTTGAGAATGTACTGACAGAATACCGAAAAAGAATAATTTTGTGCAAAACCGTGAGTGTGGCTATGAAGAGTGTAACAGAGGTTAACTAAAATGAAAATAACATTAACAGTTAACATTTAACACCTCACTAATTCCGAACAACAGTAATAACACCATCTAACACAAGCACAAGAAATCAACGGCCATTTTGAGAAGATTTTGGACCATATTAGCAGAACACGAATACACATATTTGAACACCGGACACTTCACCAGTAACCCATCCAGAAACGACATCGCAGGAGAAGAGAGAACATTCTACACTATATTCCTGGACCAACACTACTTCGCAGAGAAGGGAATATTCATTTATTTCTGCGGGAGAAGCTCAACCAGTTCCAGCAGTGCATAGCAGCGAAAATCGAGGTGACGGCGGCCATACTGGATTTCCGAACGTGCCAAGTACACTGCCAGCTTGAAGTGAGTGACGTCATTTCGACGAATGGTTCGATATTACTTTTCATAATTGACAATTTAAATAATAATATTGTTTTATTTCAGCTATAATAATTTAGTTTAAGAATATCTGTAAGAATGTATCTTGTTCCTTGCCCTCTGACCATTTCGACTCGCTAAAAGAATCCTAATTAATTAATCTTGTAAAAAATATATTTTGTCAATCTTGTTCGCTACCGACTGGAGCAAATAATCAGCCAATGCCTGGACCATGCGCAGTCTGAATGGTGCATAATTTTAAATGTCAATAAATGAACATCATTATTCAGTTACAAGAGTTGTATTTATTTGTATAATGAATGTTACCTATTTTTTTTTATTCTAAACAAAAATAATTTACAGTGATAAAATAAACATCTGAGAGGAAGAAGAAGAGTAAAGTCAGTGGAGAGAGAACCAACCGATCTGACTACACAATTAAATCATTAATAGAAACAATAGATCTGAACTACAAATTCATACTTATTCAATTGGAAATAATTAAAGCACACACACAATTAATTAATTATTTATTCATTAATTGAATTCATCAATTAAACAAAAAAACTTAATATTAGTAAAATTTCATAACTTACAAAATTTTTTTTTTATTATCAACCAATCACACTTTATTATAAAACATTATTTATATTTAATTTATTCTTTGTAATTGGTGAATCCAAAGTGGAGCTGTATCATCGGCGAGTTCAACACCGAGATTCAGACAACATTTATTAGTATCAAAATAATTCTTGCTATCTATCTTATTTATTTATATTTGTAATATTAGTATATTACAATATGTATGTTTGTATAATTACATGTGTTACATTTTAATAATTTTCTAAAGAGATTAAAATCAAGAATGATGTAAAAGCGAATGAAATAGTTTAGATAAATCGAATTACTTATTACGAAAATAAACCTTACTGTTTAGGTGATAATTTTTTGCAGTAAGCTGTGATTTCAATAACAGTGACAGTCAGATATTTCTGGAAACCAAAATGATGTTATCAGGAAATGGGTAGCGGAAATTGTATTAAGAAAAAAAAATACGAAATCAGGAAAAAGTCAAAAAAAGGACTGTAAAAAGTGACGGAAGAAGGAAAGTGGTGGAAAAGTAAGAAAGAAGAAAGAAAACGTGGTGAAAATTTAACTTGGTGCTGAGTGTTGGAAAGACTCAATGAAAGTTATTGAGTTCACTGATTAAACGGCAGGTTTTGTAGATTATTGCTTTAGCTTGATTGCGTCCAGTGCAGCAAACGGCTGAGAATTTAATTTCAGAAATAAACGTGATTGTGGCTGCTCCATATTACACTATATTATTGCTTCCATGATCCGTAAGGAAATGGAAGTGTGGTGATGGCGAAAAAAAATCGTATTTCAGATAAGGGCTGATTCCGATCTTCCTACCCTCAAAACGTGAAAAAAGCCATTTCCGTAAAGTGTCTGTATGTTTGTGTGTAGACGTGTTTCTTTGGCGAACGATAACTGCCGCAAATTCAAACAGAATCAAATAATGTTTTGCATATGTGCCCGAGTTGTAGGAGACTCAAGGCTATTGTTTTGGTGAAGATCGGTTAAGGGAAAGGGGTAGTTTACCTGCAACGTTTTACGTTTTAACAATAGTAATGTACTTTAATTTTGTAATAAAGTATATTGAAAAGAAGGTCATACTAATCCACTGATGAAAGATAGATGAAATATCTATAAATGAAAAGTATAGTTTAAGAGGGAGGGACATTTTTTGTATTGATGTTATAAATTTATTCGACCGAAAACTTAAAAATGTTAATAAAATATTAACGAGTGCTATCGTTTCATACTATGTCACTACGAATACGTAAACAAAATAATTTTTCGTTTTCAGAAATTCACAGATAACAAACGCTAGACAATATTCTCTTCCTTTCGCGTTGTTTAAATAAACGATAATATCATCAAAATAATTCTTTATTTTTAAAATAGTAACAACTAGGTACATCGTATATTGATTATCTTTCTCAGCATTTTTACCAAAAGCATGCTGATAAATTATCTTTTGCTCTGAGTGTTGTAAAGAAACTGTTTGTGTGGTTGTAAAAATTTAATGATAATGTTATTTAGTGTTAATTGTGTCAAAATGTAACTTCTCTTATTCTTTACGGGTAAACCGTATTTCGCTCTGCTGCATTCAAACGTTGCCGCCTCGCCACCTGATTGGCGCACGACTTTCTGCAGTGTTGACTCGGCTAGCGTTTTGCTTTAACGCTTTCACTTCAATAATTCTTAGTTGTTATTATAAATTAACTGAATCAAACATACAGAATTGCAGATTGAGAACATTTATTAACCTTTTAGAATATTTCAATTACTTTATAGTACATCAAATTCGTTTTCTGCACCGGCTATTACACTTGTTCGGTTGGTACTTGCTCAGTTCAGTGTTTGTATACAAGTTACTCTGACGTTAATTTACAGTTATATATATATATGATTTTTCTCAGGGGTGTTAAAGTCCTTTCGGCTACAGAAATATATACTTACGGCTAACACACACAAAGTTATAACAATTCTTAATCCTAGTTACATAAACAAATTAATATCTCATTATATTCAATTAAGTAATTACCAATGAAATCTTGTAAAGAAATTTTGGGTTAGTTTTCGTTTGTCAAATTTATTTATCAAAAGGTTCGTCAATTATTTATTATATTTTACTTTTAATAATTGCTAATTGATTAAAGTTTAAATAGTGAATTTAACAAAGCATTTATTTCTGAATCGGAATAGTGATCAGTGAAGTGAAATAGTTATTTATTAATTCTGACCAAAAATTGTGAATTCGATTATGGGATAATATTTATACTCATCGGTTTCCCTGCTGAAGATCCTGATGTCGTCTTCTTCTATGGATAACTCCTGGGCTGTCGTCTTCTTATACTCTCCAGAAGTTTATTTCCCTCGTCTCGATGTTTCTCCTCGCTGACTCAGGCCTCGTATTCCTTCGGTTGTCGTCCGTCTTCTTCTATTAAGATGTCCCAATGATTTTCATTTGGTGTCCGTTGTCGTCTCTCTTCTTCACTGCGTCGTTCCGTCTTCTTCAGGTAATTATGGTTTGTTAATTAATTTTTTATTAACAAAATGTTGTTCAGGATTCCCTGGACTATTGTAGTTATCTCCGTCTGGTTTAAATTAGGTTCGAATTTACTTTAATAATACAAATTTTAATACGAGAGCTCCTCGATCCACTCCCAAGCGTTGGTCAATAATCATTACTGAAAATCTAACGGTTTTTTGGCAATAAAATTCTTGTTGCTATGGTTACCTAATAAATTATGCTAATTTTCATTGGTTATTAACTTAAGTCATTGTTATGGTTTAACGTCTTTTTTAGTCTATTTTTACCAAAATATCTTCAAATGAAGATTACTATCTTATACTAATAGCTAGAGTTATTACATGAGTACCATTCTTCCTAATTTCTCATGATGATCAATTTGATATCCCTCATGCCCACTTTTGAATAGCTAATTACATTTTTACTATTTTCCATATTTATATTTTACATATATTTTTTTCAAAATTAGTTGTTATTCATATATTTTGTTACTAGGAATGCTCACTTAATCGGTTTTACCAGTTGGCATATTCTGCCTTAACTTTGGATTATTTTTTGTTCTCAAAATTACTAAATTTATATTCAATAGTTGGCCTAGAGCCTAGATTTTATTCTACTCCCACCTAACATTTCTTAATAACATATCTGGTAATTCTAATACAATTTTATAAACAAAACAAACAATAAACATTAGTATTCCTAACTCTAATTCTTATTATGAAAGATTCCTTGTCAGGTTCTAGCCTGAAATAACTTTTAACTACCTTTTCTTTTCTCTACTGTTATCTTGCTTATCCTATAATCTACTACATTCTATGGTTTTTGAACAATAATAAAACTCTTACAATACTACTGATAAACTGTTCCTTACATGATATGTCTTATCTACTAATCCCTTCACTTAAATACAGTGTCTGTCCTTCTTAATAACTTATAACTTAACAGTGTCTACTCATTCTAATAACTTAATTCTTACCTTATTTTATAATTCTGACATCCTATTATCTAAATTTATAATATCACAATTAGTTTAATCTCTTAATAATGTTCAGTTTATCAAAAATTGTTTATCTGTTTATTATAGTTTGCTTATATAATATTTTACCCTACACCCCCACTGCACTTTTCCTTTCATTAGAAGGTTTCTTTAATTATTATCATTCTCACTTTGTTCCATTATATGCTATACCTAGCACTTCACCACTTATTTAATTTTACACACATTTTTAACTTACTCACTTGTTTATTCACACGATTTGTCTGATTATTTTATATCACTGTGTGATTATGGTCATGAATAACTAATTTACTTCCAAATCACTCTGATCACTTTTAGTTATTACTTAAATATTGCTTTTTATTTGGCTCAAAGCATTGTTTATTGTCTTTGGCTATTATCATTACTATTAGTTTGGTATGGTTAGTTTCTAACTCCCTACCTTATATTATATAAGTACATTCTTTTATCAACAAGATATATGTGATATTATTACCTTCCATTAATCTTATTATCCTAGTTAAATCTCATATACTACAAATATCAGTTCATTATTTAATTAACAATATACTGGTCATTATTTGGGATTATTTGATTGCACTTAGGTCTCGGCTGCTTCTTCATTGTCTCTTGGTTTCTTTGGTTTTTTATCCGATCTACTGTGTCAGGTCCTTGTCAGGTTAATAGCCATTTGTCATTTATTGGGTTACTGGGTTATTGATCTCTAAGTTTATAAGTTTTTGCCTCTTACTCTTATCTTCAGCTTTTTATTTTATAATTAAATACAATTGAATCTTCACTACCTTATGTCATGTTACAGTGTACATATTAAAAATAACTATAATTAATTAGACAATGGAAGTGTTGCATGGTTCTCCATACCGATTTCTAATAAGTGTAGCCTACTACTTTATCGGCAAGAAAGAAGTAATTTCTGTGGAAATATTTCATTTCAGTTTGTCAAACCTGTCAAATTTTTCAATTTATAAATTAAATTATTTTAAATATAAATCACAGGACATGGAAGTCATGTATGTGGTTCTCCATACCGATTTTTAATATTGGTGTTATCCTGGTGTTCATACACTACGGTTTTGAACTGTGTCGAGTAAATACGATTCAGTGATGATTGTAGTGGAATTGATTTACAGTAATCGTTCGAAAATGTTACACTAACTATATGTTCCCCACATATGTCCCAAAACATAATAGTAGGCCCTAATATTAATTTTTTTTGCGAGGGAGACTGTGGAAAACTAATGTTCGCCGCAGGAGGGTCTCGGTCCTACGGTGTGTGGGACTCGCACTCACCAAGACCACAAACACTGTTTTCCACGGCATAGATCCGCCTTTGGACTCAGCTTTCGCAATACTTCAAGGTGGTGCCATTTTTACTTCGTCCTGTGGACGTACCCCTGTTTTAAACGTTCAGGGGTCCACGTTACCTGTTTTCTGCCATTCTGTCAGCAGCCCTAGCAATATCATCTTCGGCTTCCTTCTTTTGTCATAGTACCTTCTCTATGTAGGCAGCTACCTAATCCCAATGGTATTCGCTCTCCATCATTATTCCGATGACTTTTTCGGGCGAGATCTATCCCACTAAATTTTCAAGGGTTTCCTCTCCTCTTTCCATCTATCGCAGGTGAAAAACGTGTGATTTACATCGTCTAATTCCTGTTTACAGAAAATGCAGTCTGGTCTGTCTACTTTTCCCATCCTATATAGGTAAGCCCGGAACAGGCTGTAGCCAACTAGAAACTGCATTATGATATAATCTCGCCATGTTTGCGGTCAGTCCATTCAGCTAACTCTTTTATGAGCCTAGCGGCCCATCTTCTCTTCGTGTCACTGGTCAATCTTTCCTGCCACTGAGCCATAGTACGAGCCCTGGCCTCCTTGTGAGCTTGTACATTATCTACTTGGCCCTTCCTCTTATATACCAGTTTCCTGTGCCAGCAGATCGATTGGGATTATTCCCGCGACGACAAGAACTGCGGACTCCGAAACCGTGCGGTGGGAGCAAGCCACTCAGAGCGCGCCACTTCGTTGCACTGCTGACATGCGCCGTCTGTATTTCTCGAGCTTGTGTGCATCAGCCCATATCTCCGCACCATAAAGTAGTAGTGAATGCGTAACCAACATAAGTAACCGTCGCTTCGAAGGTCTCGGCCCACTGGTGTTCGCCATAATTCTACTCAGCACCGCGGCTCACAGTTGCAGCCTTCTCAGCCACCCGTTTTAATTGTGGCCAAAACGTAAGCTTCGTGTCCAGCAGTATACCCAGATACTTAATTGCGCCTTTTATGTGCACAGCTTCTACTCCGACCTGAATTGACAAGATGTTGGTGAGATGCCTCTTTGTGATTAACACGATTTCTGTTTTGTCAGCTGCCAGTGTTAAACCGTGGCCTGTCATCCAGGAACTGACTCGTAGCATAACCTGCCTTAGTCTTATCTGAACCAGTTCCACATCTCGTGCTATGATAACCGCTGCTATATCATCAGAGTACCCAATTAAGAATGTATTTTCGGACATTTCCATCCGAAGAATATCATATGATATGAACCGTTATACAGGTCTGGCATAAGAATTGATCGCTGAGCTGCCCCCTGCTGTGACCTCTTTATTTCGGCATTCTGATGTAGTGTCAGAAAGTAATGTCCTGTTACGCAGATAATCTTTAATCATCTGTAATAATAATAATAACAACAACAACAATATTGATAATAATAATAATAATATTAATAATAATAATAATAATAATAAAGGACATTTAAATTACATTAAACGATTTATATCTGACTATTGTATTGCATCAGAAGGAAATTCTTAACCCTGTTCTACTGGCAATGTCCTCTAAAAAATTAACTTTTGTTACTGCAGATGTCAGATGTTCAGAAGGTACAGCAAAGTCATCTGCGAATGCCAAACAGTTTATTTCAATGCGTTTGTTCTTTCTTCCAAACATTATTGGTGATATTTTGCATTAC
This sequence comes from Magicicada septendecula, assembly GCA_034769895.1. Classification (NCBI taxonomy): domain Eukaryota; kingdom Metazoa; phylum Arthropoda; class Insecta; order Hemiptera; family Cicadidae; genus Magicicada; species Magicicada septendecula. The sequence goes on along the minus strand of CM068373.1, from coordinate 26,259,546 downwards.
TTTAATTTTTCATTCCTAATTCTCACTACTTTCTCCAGGACACAGATAAAAAGTATTGGGGATAAACCATCACCCTGTCTCACATCTGTATTTATTTTGAATGGTTGAGATATTTCTCCCATGAATTTTACTTTTGAGACTGTGTCCGTAAGGGTTTCACGGATTAGATTTGCCAATTTAGATTTAACACCAAATTCTCGGATTGTCTTATCTATAGTTTCTCTATCAACAGAATGAAAGGCCTTTTTGAAATCAACAAATGTTACTACGATGTCCTTTGAATTCAGTAGCCTGTGACGGATTATTGACTTCAGATTGAATATCGGTTCTGGACAGGATCTGTCCTTCCTAAAGCCACCCTGATATTCACCCAAATGGTTATCCAATGTTTTTTCTACTCTCTTCAATAGGATCTTTGAAAATATTTTATATGCAACTGGAAGTAAAGATATTCCTCTTTATCCTCTGTAGTTATTAACATCTTGCTTATCATCCTTCTTATGCAGCGTATGTATTAATGGGATTTTTTGCTTCAATTCTTTTGGGATTTTTTCTGTTTTCCAAATTTCTTCAAAAATTAATTGTAGATCAATTTTGATCTTTGGTAGAGTCCATTTCAAAAGTTCAGCTGATATGAAGTCTCCTCCACTAGCTTTAATATTTTTTAAAGTTTTAATTACTTCTTCAATTTCTTCGATAGTCGGAGGTGTATCTTCTTCTAAATTTTCATAAACGTCTGACAGTTCTAACCTCTGAATCGGTTCCGGGCAATTTAAAAGTTGAACAAAATAGTTTGAAAGTATTTCACAATTTTCCGCATTGGTGAGGCCAGTGCTACCACTTTCATTTTTAAAACAAACACTTGGTGATTGGTAACCATTTAGTTTATTTTTAAAAGTCTGATAGAAATCTCGACAACTATTTTTTATAAAATTTTTGTGCATTTGAAAAAGTTTCAACCTTTTAAAAGATCTTTTAGTTCCCCTTATTATCCTTTCTGCTTCCTTTCTTTGATGCTTAAATTGATCGTAGTGTTCAGGTTTCCCTGAGCATTTTCACTTTTTCAATTTTTTTGCTCTCTCTGCTAATGCTTCTTCACACAATTCATTCCACCATACTTGCCTTTTATTTTTAACTAAACCAAATGTTATTTTAATGTTATATTTTATTTCTCGATATTTTATTGTTTTAGAAATTTTGTATAGCTTTTATGATAATGGCGTTATTACTAGTTGATGTTAAAGCTGTCCACAGATCATCAGATCAAATAAGATAGGAAAAACCTCTGTTGCAGTTATTCCACCACCCTTTGCCGAATGCAACAAGCGTTTGAACCGATTAAATTAAAATAAGTTTAAATAGTCGCGCGACGGAAAATTATCCGTACTTTGGTCAGCGTTCCCTGACGTCACATCCCCCGTCCCTTTTCTAGCAAAGCTTTTCGCTCGACAAGTTCAGTCAGTCTACCATCAAACTGCGCTGTGAGCAGAGAGAGTCGCCCGTCGTCTCCCGGTGGGTATTTTGGTTGGAAGTCTCATCACCAAGTTAATTATGATTTCTTGGTTATCTTAAATCTCATGAATCAATGCTGGTGACGAACTATATTCGTCTGTAACGTTTGTAAAATAAAAACTTGTATTTTTGTAAAAGACTGTAACCAACCATGATGTATTTTGTTTGTAATAGTTAGACTCGAGGAAAAACCAATTTTCAGCCAGTCAGTTTAAAGAAAATGAAAGATGTTTAAATTTTAGCATTTGTCACTTGTTATAGAATTTGAATTGTAATTTTGAGAATTGTTAAAACTGTACTTATGTAAATTTTGCAATTATGTATTATGTGACTTAGCGTGCACGTGTAGTAGCTGGTAACCTATACTAAAGAGTTTGGAACTTTCAGTACAGCTTGGTTCCATGTATGGGCCCACGAACGTGAGAGTATTGATTCGCAGCATGATTTCTTCATACTCTCAAGAATACGTACGACGGCACGCCGTATGAACAGCGCAGAAACATGCCTTCCCATGACTGGCTTACGCACGGTGTGACCAGAAACAGCAGGCCGCCAGCAAACACAACTCACATGTTCAAGTAACATTATTATTCATTAGTTATATCCACCTGCAGTTTCCAGTTACCAGATCACTAGTCAAAACGAAGATGAAGTAAATTTATCATTTTATGCAATATGAACTTGTATCTTTGCAAGGATTTACAGTATAAAAAAAAAGTGTTAAGAAATTTAATGAACAGATCATAAGTTGTACCCTATATACCGTATTATAAATTCTAAACTGGCATTGACTTATGCAATTATTGAATTTTATAACGATTTCACCCAATTTTTAATTGATGGAACTGTGGAATTTTTAATAATTGGTTAATCTAGTGTTTGAATTATATTATTGTTGGATTTTAGGGATTTAATTTATTCTGTACTTGGTCGACTCAATAATTCATCTCTCTCTGGTTGAAACACAATTATATAATTTTCTGAGGTTTATTTTTATTCTAAAATAAACGGCTGCACCTTGACTCTGCTCACTATCTGCTTGTGCTGAGTTTCTTTTTATACAAACCCCCGCCTTTAGTTAATCATATTAAGACTATTTTACGAGTATCTTAGATTGTGTAAAGCGTCATAAGTAGTAGTAAATATTTTGATTATTTCTGGTGTATTTTGTGTGTTGCGTATTCTTGGGCTCAGCAGTGTAACGCACCACACCTCTTATAAGTGTAAACATCAGAAATGCTCAATTGTCAGCAAACGAGGTGTATAATTAATACGAGTTATTCAGTGTTCATAGTTAGCCGTTACGGACTTTTTACAATGAGAAATTTGGTGACTGGGGTGTGCAGTTGACTGAATTACACTTTCCCTACTCAGTGGATAGCTTTTCCGACTCCACGGTTAATTAGTCTGCCGTGTTTTGTTCCTCTGCAATTCCCACCGTCCCTACGTATCTGCTTCTCGTAAAAACCCTTTGCTTCTGCTTGACACGAACCCATCTAAACCCGCAGAGCGGGAATCTAAGCGGGTACAAAACATTTAGGTGTTATTGCAAGACATTCAGCTTCTTATACTCCTTTTTAACTTTGAATTACAAAAACCTTTTGACATTATTTACTTCAAATTTTATATATAAATTTGAAATAGAAGGGGAATATATTCAGTATCTTCGTTCAGCAACGTTATACTACTACAAACATGCTTGTTTTTGACGTTTGTAATTGGATGAGAAAATCTATTTCAGTTTCGTTAGCCAAATCTGTTAGATATGACACTCAGCAGACACTTCTGAAACCGGTCCGTCTCGTGAACAAGTCCACCCCAGGCTGTGTCGTTGCTAATCAACGATCTAATAAGCTGTGGCTTACGTCCAGCCTTTGAAATCAAAATGATTGAGGGAAACATGAAATTATTTGTTATTCTTATTTATACAACAATTCCTAAAAATAATAACTTTCAGGACATTCATTAGGTACTTAATGAGACGTTCTACATGTAGGCTACATGAGAAAAAACAGGCGAAAAAAGACACAAAGGTAAAATCATGTAAAGTACAAAGACGAAAAGAAATGTTTACAAAGAATTAAAATATGAAATATTGATTTCTCTCGGCACGCATTTTTTTTGGCTAATTCAGTTGGATTTTAGATAAGATATTACGTAATGTTAAAACGCCTTTCACCAGCAAGACGGTGGTAGATTATTCTTGATTATTCTCTTCAGTATTTAACTATGCCTTCCACATGTTAATAGTTGAGTTCTTTGTCGGACAAAGTAAACGTGAACACAGTACCTACTAACATGTATAGTGCATATCCGATATTGGTTTTACCTAGGGACGACCTTGTTCAAGGCATATTTTACATGTCTCATGATAAAGCATATGAATTTTAACGCATTATAATTAATTTTAAATTAACAGGGCGATTTTACAATTAATTGTGATACTCATATTTAAGTTCTTTTCGAGAGCTTTCTTAACACTAAAAAATATAATTGTTTTGTATCACCTGCATAAGTCTGCCGTTACAATTGCGGTGTGTGTGTGTCCAGAATCCTGAGAGTATGCTGATGATGATCATGATGATGATGACTATGCTGATGCGGTGTTTGTTGTCTCTATGCGTTGTTGCTGTTTCTGATGCTCCAGCGTTCCTCCTTACGTCTTGGTGTGAGTGTGGTACAGTGTGTGTGTCCTGTTCGATCTGCAATCAGGCAGCGTGACGTCGTGTGTAGATTTCTTGAGTCTGAGTGTGTGATCGCCCAAATTGCCAGTGGTATTTATACTGGTGGCGATTTGACAGGTACAGGCTTGCTTTCGACAAGCTAGAGATTGCCAAAGCGTCCTTTTTATTACACTCACTTTTTGATTAATTATCGCGAACTCATGCACATATTCGTCACATGAGTTATATCATTGTTTCGGCAAATTCTTTCTGGTCACTCACATATGCCACACATATTAATTACTCTTCAATTACATTAGTAATTAATATTAATTAGTTAGCATTTTTAATATTTCACCTCTGGAAATAAATTTTACATCACCATACTAGTTAAACATCCCTTAATGTAATAGTGTCTTTATAATTGGCGTACGTCTTTGCTTACAGGTTTAACACAAGTAATTAGTTTATTATAATCATGTTAAGACCTGATTAATTGGAACAAACAATTCGTACACTCATCCCATATTCTTGTCGCAGCTGGCTTCACGCACACAAACACACACACGTCGTATTTTTAACTATCGAAGCAGGTGTCCCTTTTTGACAGGCTCCAGCCTGCATTTTCTTGCACAAAATTGTATAAAACTGTTCCTTATTCTATTTAAACTAATTACAATATAAAAGATACCGCCCCGGGGAAACATGCACATATATGTATTGTGGTAATATTCATGGTCAAGCTTCATGACAAGAGAAACTCGATGGATTCTTTAAATACTTCGTGGAACAGTGATTAGAAAATCTATTAGCGCCGCAGGAATTATGGAACTGCTACCGCTGACGTCATAGGACAAATAGTGCAGTAGAAGCATGGCATCGTAAATTAAAGAGCCGCTTTGGAAGACCGTATCCAAGAATAAATAACTTTATAAAATGTTTAACATTTTAGGCTGAAAAATCTCTTCAACTGGGAACTACAATTAAAGTATCCGATAAGCCTCGTGAAAGGAGTCAGTTCCTTTCTCTATTCTCTCTTTTATTTAGTTTCCCTGTACCTAACACTCACTGGTAAAACGCATTACTCATACAATCATGCTCCTGAAATTTACGTGCAGTTTAAAAGAGCAATAGCAATAAGAAGCCTTTGCTATACAAAAGTAAGAAGCTAGTACAAAAGTAACACAATCATGTGATTTTCCTATTTAAGTAAACCAAAATTCAGTTTTCTATCAGATAAAGAATAATTTTTAACTGCACAATACTTTATCTAAGTAGAAATTCTTTCTTCTGTTTTACCTCCTCATTTCTTACGCTTACTCTGCATTCCACTCCTTCTCATTTACACGGACTTATTATTTATTCATGAGCATATATTTTCATTCAAGAAGATACAAAAACAGTCACGCAATTTAATCATTTTCACGTTACTCATTTTTTTATAGACATAGGAAATAACTGCGTGTGTATGCACAGCATCAATATATCAAACCCAGCAATAAGTTTGGTTTTCCTACGCGGGTTCGCCCCCGGCCAATAAGTTTCGGTTGGCAGCAGGGAACGCGGCAAATGGTGCGGGACAATCAATTCTTTCGCCCCGTTTCGTCGCCATAATTTACGTTTTGTACATTTATAGGCTCTGGCGGCAGGGATGTAATACCTCCACACTTTGAGTAGATAAAATACAACAAACGCATAAACTTAAGAGTTACAGTTTCTTAGTCTTAACGATTGTAATGCTTTACAATTTATGAATGGCAGTACAAAAATGAAATTAAGACAGTTAGTATTATTATGGATTACATCGAATGTAGTACAATCCAGTAGCGTAACACTACATTTCCATGGGGTTTTGTAAAAAATACCGGTGTTACAAACGGTACAGACTTTTCCACAGTCTTGTTGTAAGCGGACGAGAGAGGCGTTGATAAGCGGTAGGAGGAGATTCGCCTGTTTACAGGCTTTACGTATAAGACATCACTGCTAACATACACGATGGGCAGTAGTTCCCCAGTAATGCCCCGTTGGATACGGAACTGAATTAATTCAATCTTCTCATTGAAAATTCCCAAAACGACAATGGCGTTGTTTGTAGTTTAAAAGGCAGGTGAAATAAGATTCACGCAAAAATTTGACTGAGTATAAAAACACTATATTGTTTACAGTACAATTTTGGTTATAAAGTATACAAGTTTAAAAGTTTACATAGTTTAGTTTAACTGCTTGCTGCTGGCGCACAGAACCGGCACTGACTGTCACCGGGCTCCCCAACTTCACCGCTGCTGGTTTTGTAGTGGAACAGCCTCCCCACTCTTGACAGAGGTTGAACAGGCATCCCATTGAACGTGATTGTTTGAGAAGTTCAAGAAGTGTTCAAGAAGTTCCAGCCGGGCAGTCTATGAGAATAATAAATATGGTAGAAAGTCACACGCCTTGTCCAATATTAAGCGACTAAATATTGATTCTAACAACAACCAATACCAAGCGAACCAATTGATTCTGACTAAGAACTCTTAGAAATGCTAACAGTCCGCTAATAACATATATCTGGGAAGTTACATGGGAAGTTCAATATCTTAAATAGGACACAGGACAATCTTCTATCAGCACATGTATTTCAGGATATCGTTTCTTATAGATTCGACTGCAGGGTGATGACTGCTTTCATTACTCACTATTTTACCGAGATACTGGGGCTTCCTTATTTTTACGGTCATCAATCTTCTCTGGTATTTTCATGAAGTTGATTTTGCCACGTTTGTCCATGACACCTGAGATTACTATATGAGATCATTTCCAATTAAGAACAATTGTTACATCCGATAATTTATTCCTAGTTCGATTAGCAATTTCTGCTTTAATACCATTGTTTCTTCACTGTCATACAAAAAATCGATTTGTATGAACGTACTGAATAGTAATAAAGAAAATGACATGCACGGCAACAATCCATCGGAAAAAGAAATTAGTGAAAATAAACTCTTTATTAACAACTTGGAAATACTAAGATTCCGCTGACAACATATATCGAACTGAACAAGTTACATGGTTTTACCGGTTGAGTTAGAGCATTCATCATTTCCCGCAGGTTATGCAAACTTTTACTTTATCCTGGACATCTTCCTGTGATAACTGCTCGGTCGTTATACCTTTTCCAACTATCGAGTTCCATGGTTCAGGCGGTTGTCCTGTTTTCCTTCTTTATGACGCGTCTGCTGTAACATTTTTCGTGGCCGCCTTAAATTGTCCTTTACATTTTTACACCCGCACCAAGTTAGCCTTGTATTCTGTATTCTGTCTATTAAGTGACAGATTACATTCGTTATTTCTGTTGTTAGTATTTCTTGGTTTCTTTATATTTCTTTCTTTGTTTCTTGTTTCTTTGTTGTTATTTAATTTCTTTATGACAGCGTTGGAAAAGTGTTGGGTTCTTTATATTCTTCAATTTCTTATAATTTCTCCAACATTCATTTGTAGGGGTTTGCAATATTTTCATGTAAAGTTTTTTATATTTCTCACACTTCACACTTGTCTTGCAGTATTCCTCCTACATTTGTATGGTACTGCCTCTTTGTTCTGTCCCTTTTCACACCTGTATTCCATTTACTTGGAGTAAAGATCTTTGTCCGTAACTTATACAGTAGTTTACGTCTTTCTCTCCATTTGGTAGTCAAATAAATATTGAGCTTCGTTGTACAAAACAGTTACATTTTGATTCAGCGTTGTGTAGGTATACACAAACACAATCAAACAGCCAACACTAAGAAACTTTAGTGTCTCAGTTAATTACATTCAAGTCTATTTTGGAATTTGGGATTTCTTTATTTGAATTTCTTGACACCTGAAAAATACTAGCTTTGTATTACTTGCAGAAAACAACCATGATTTAGAGAAATGTATTAAATGGTATGGAAAATTATGGTGAGAAAAGTTTGGCTTAAAAAGTAACAAAAGTAAAACAGATTCATGGAAACCTTTAGCAACATAGGTAGGGGTACTTTAAATATTAATTTAAGAACTACATACGGATAGTGGATGAACGAAGTACTTGGAAATGAGTATCACAAAGTATGAATGAAGCAGAAAATATAAGAAAAGCAGAGTAGTGTTAACCAAAAGAACGCAACTCAAGAAGTAGAGTTTGATACTGTCTTAGAAATTAAGAGGGAATTCCTGAATGTACAGTATGTTTTGAATATCACACTATATACGGATACGAAACTTAGACAATAGCAAAAGCTAAAATGTGAGTATTAAGTGCATTTAAAACGGTGTGTTACATATGAAATCTAAAAATAAACCGCTTGGGACTGATAAGAAAATTAACACATATATAGCTTGTGAAGTAATGGAATAAAAAGATGTCTTTTGTAAACTATGACTTAAAGACGAGACAGATTCGTTGGACACTACTTGAGACTTCGCAGGATTGGTGATGGATGGAACAGTAAAAGAACATTGGGGGAATGCAGAGATTGGATTGAGGCAAATTGTTATAGATTTAAGATGTCACAGATATCCAGAGATGAAAATACTGGTTCAGGATAGACGGGGATCACTTGACTGGTAGTTTTACTGTTAGTGGTCAGGCGACTAATGATACAGGAAGAGTGGGGACTAAATTTGGGACTAAAACATGAGTGAAAAATAAAAACGAAAAGCATAACTGCAAGAAAATAGAGTTAAATATTTTTTAACGTGGTGAAAAAGTAAACAAAAATAAACAAGGAAAACGAGACATATATCCGTTAATAATCAAAACAAGTTTTACTTATACTAAGCAACTGTAGTTTTAGCAATCGTTAAAGAAAACATGAAACGGTAGATACTACCAATAAGCTATACCTGACTGAACAGAAATGAGAAATTTCTCCAGAACAATTACCACATTCGCCGTTTCCAAATGGCATGCACCATTTTACTGTACGTGGACTATCCGCTGTCAATACGTAATAACTTTTTGGTAAAAACTAAAGTACAAAGGTTTTGTAAAATATATAAAACCACTTGGTAAGTTTCACAGATTTTATTTAACTCTAACTGCTCTTTCGGCTACCTAAGCCATTGTCAAAGGGGCGAATGAGTGAAGTAACACAGGATGTGAGTAAAGGTCGTTGTGGTGGTAGTGACATCTGTTTAGGGCGTATCTGGAACATCTGTGTTGTGATGGAGAGGGGGTGTGCAAGAGATAAGGGAAGGTCAGGTGTCTTTAAAAATTAAATACAATCGTGAAATGCAAAATATAAAATAAACTAAACTAAATAATAGCTTTTAATAAAGTGGATACACAGAATTCAGTTTGTTCATTTGTTAAATTTTTGTTACTTTTTATTGGTTTTTTAATTTCTGGAATTTCTAACAAATCCATTTTTTTACCCTTTTGTATCTTGCAGAGTAGTGTTATTTTTTTGTATCTATGAAGTGATTGTGTTGTAAGCAATGATCTGCAAAACCTGTATTGGTTAAAATCGCCTTCTTATGTTCAGAAATGCGATTTAAATTTCACTCATTAGGCTCTTTGACAATGGCTTAGGCAGCCGAAACAGCTGTTAGAGTTAAATAAAATCTGTGAAACTTACCAAGTGTTTTTACATATTTTACAGAACCTTTGTATTAATATGTTTCCCAACGAGTAATCAATTAATATCGTGAAGAATAAAGAAGTTGGTAATAGTAACAATTGGATAACCCAAGATCTGGAAATGAAACCATTAATACTACCACACATGTTGTAAGCAGGACAGGTCATTGGGGGAACGTTTGTAGGACGCCCAAAGAAAGGCTGCGAGTTTATCCAGCTGTAGACGAAGTACGGAAACACTACCAAGAGAAATGCTTCCAGCAGAAAGTATGATAATAATGTTTAGTTACAAATTAAATATAAACCAATAACTAATACACACTTTACTTGTTTACTATGTAATGCTTTTGCCTTGCTTTCCAAGACTACGAATAATAACTGAATTCAATTTAACTTTAGTTTATCAGTTTGAGACAAACGTGATTTTGCATACAAAATGCTGAGTATTGAACGTGTCGAAAAACCAATAACTAATTTACTCTAAGCCGGGTTACCTTACAGAATTTATTGAGAGTCTAAAGCGAGAAGAAAGCTCATGCATTTATTCTCTGCCAGGTCTGATCGCGGTTATTAAATAAACTACTTTCTTTTTTCTTGTACTTATTAATAGAACTGTCACAAGACGAAGCGTAGCTTAATTCAAAAATTGAAACGATTTTTTATGCGCTTTAACATAGGAAAAGCAAAATGCAATTACTATAGTCCTAATTTACATGTGATAACGTTTAAATCACTCGTCTTATTGTTTTGGGGTCCAAAAGTCCAAATTTCAGTGTGCAATTATTTAACATAGGAAAAGCAAAATGCAATTACTATAGTCCTAATTTACATGTGATAACGTTTAAATCACTCGTCTTATTGTTTTGGGGTCCAAAAGTCCAAATTTCAGTGTGCAATTATTTAACATAGGAAAAGCAAAATGCAATTACTATAGTCCTAATTTACATGTGATAACGTTTAAATCACTCGTCTTATTGTTTTGGGGTCCAAAAGTCCAAATTTCAGTGTGCAATTATTTAACATAGGAAAAGCAATATTCAATTACTATAGTCCTAATTTAGATGTGATAACGTTTAAATCACTCGTCTTATTGTTTTGGGGTCCAAAAGTCCAAATTTCAGTGTGCAATTATTTAACATAGGAAAAGCAAAATTCAATTACTATAGTCCTAATTTAGATGTGATAACGTTTAAATCACTCGTCTTATTGTTTTGGGGTCCAAAAGTCCAAATTTCAGTGTGCAATTATTTAACATAGGAAAAGCAAAATTCAATTACTATAGTCCTAATTTAGATGTGATAACGTTTAAATCACTCGTCTTATTGTTTTGGGGTCCAAAAGTCCAAATTTCAGTGTGCAATTATTTAACATAGGAAAAGCAAAATTCAATTACTATAGTCCTAATTTAGATGTGATAACGTTTAAATCACTCGTCTTATTGTTTTGGGGTCCAAAAGTCCAAATTTCAGTGTGCAATTATTTTGTTACACCATGACACAACATTCCCCGTGTTTCTCGGCTATTCCAGCGGAGCCCGGCTATAATGTGTGTGTATGCGTACATATTGCTGCCGCTTTAAGATGAAGGACGTAGCCAAGATTGTTCCAGACTCACCGGCGCTGTGTTCAAGGTCGCAAACAATTACGCTGTAGTATAGTGTTGACGCGTATTATAAATTATTCTGGAATCTCAGCGAGGTATAAATATAAGAATTCAGCGACGCTTAATTTTAGTTTAAGTGGCGATTTATTCAAGTGAGCTTACAGTTATTGTCGGGCGATTTACACAGTGCGTTTCAAGTGGTGTATTAGTGAAAATTAATTATAGTGCGGAAGCTATTGAATTTACAAACAGTGACAATATTTTTGTGTGGACAGATTAACTTGAATTGTTGTACGAGAATAATCTTGTTGAATAACTTGATGATTACTAACTGTTAATTGTGATAATTAAAGATGGTTTTTAGTATCTTTATTAGTGTCTTGTATTTTGTTTCCCGCTGTACCATACGACGATCAAGTTAGAGCTTCGTAACAATATTTTAAAATATAGTGAGTTGTGAACTTTTGCTAGTTTTCAGGCGTTTGTAATTTATTTGCCTATTTTTTTTTTTAAACCACTTGTGGAAGTCACTTAATCAACCCAATTGTCAAGTTCAAAACTCAGTTTTAGTAATTAAATATCAAAATTGAGTTTTAAAGACTGATGTTATTTCAAGTTTTTACTGTAATAATTTTGAGCTAACTTTTAGAATGGTTCACAGCTTAAGGGTAAACAGTACACGTGCGTTATCAAACCACTGAATTTTGTACTTTCTGAATGCATTAAGTCCAGGAACACATCTTTTGTGATTTACCACTTCCACGTTGTCATCGGAATCAAGATATGAGGGGAACGCACTTTAACTTCTCACATCCCGGTAAAGACTTATCTACTACGTACGCGTATAACGTCTCGTGTCATCCCGGACAACGTTGATTATACTTATAAAAGCAGTGTAATTTAAAGGTTAAGACTTACATGTATAAACTTTAATAGTGTGTTCTTTACAAAATGGAGAATGTTCAGATTATTAGGGTTTAAAACATTAATGTATTTGTTACAATAAATAATATTTAAGTTTCAAAATGTTAATTCATGCAAATTCGTAGAGGATTAAAATGATAATTGTGCGGGCCACTAGCTATAAAGCTAAGACAGATGAAGGTGTTTAGTTTAGCGCTTGGTACTATACAGGACAGAAATTTTAACTGTAATTAAGAAAGTTGTGTTAGTGGTTATAATCACAAACAGAATTATCACTGTTGCACACTACTATAGAAAATTATTCCGATTAGCGCTTTCAAGTTTCACAGCTCTTTCCGAGATCGAAGATTATTGTTATATCCGATCTGACAATGAGCTGTAAAGCTTGAAAGCGCTGATCGGAATAATTTTTCTATAGTGGTGTGCAACAGTGACAATTTTGTCAGAAACTTAAAAATTGAGGAAAGAAGAGGTTACAGGTATCTGAGATGTGGACATGGAGAGAAATGGAACGTTTTCCCTGCAAGAAGAGTGACGAATGTGGAGGTTCTTGGAAGAATGCAAGAGAAAGGGAAGGTGTTTGATATTCAGCCTTTGCCACAGTACTGTGGGCCTGAAGTTTAACAACCAGCGTTATAACAACCAGCTGCCACCCTCTCTCTTTTGTATAAACGGTTGCCTCCCTAAACAATGAATACCACCCCTGTGTATGACAATGAAAAGTGTAAAGTGTCTCCCCTTCCGCATAGTTTGTTTGGTAATTGTGAAAGAGATAAAAGAGAATTATCTTCGTGAAATTCCGCTTCTCTCAAGTAACTATAATCTAGAGTGGAGTATGGGATCCTCTTTAGATTATTTTAGAAGTAAGTCTATGGTATATAATCAAGAAAGAATTATATACATGTAAAGTAACAAGTCACAACGGCGCCAGCTGAAAAGGATAATGATGAGGCAGAAAGGTGCCAAGAGATCATTGATGAATGCTGAAAGCTAACTTGTAGAGTTGGAGTAAGCTGATGTCAGTCGGGCCACGACATTGTGAGTTACGAGTAATTAGGGAAATTAGTATTAAGGATTAAAATATAAGTTAGTACTGTAAGAAGTGAGATAAAGGGAATTTCACGAAGGCGATCATTTAAATGAGAAATAGATCATTTAAAGAGAATTAAAAAAAAACAAACCGTGCACTAATAATAAATAATACTAATAATAAATAAGTTTACACTTTGACCCCAAACATACTCCCGGTACATTCCTGAACAAATAAACCGGAGTTTGTGGCTTAAGCGGCGGAGTATGTGACGATTTCATTAATAAAAAAACATGTTAATTAATTAAGTTGATAATATATAAGCGGAGAAATTTTAAATTCTTAATAAAATCTCACATTGTAAACTAAATCTTATGGCAATCATTTAATAATAATAATATTTAATATAAGTCTAATAATAAAATTAAAAGGGAAGGGAATTGTACAGAAAGGGTAAAGCTTAATAATTTATCCTGCATAAACAGGCGCTGACCAGAATCAACTTGTTTTCTGACCCCTAAATAAACTAGGTATTATTGTAAATTTGTTATTATTTAAATAATTAAGTAAGACCATTGTTACGTACTTTGATAACTTCTGCAACTAAGAATATCACTATTTAATTATTTAATCAACCGTAGTCCTTTAATTAAAATTAGAAACACGAAACTACTTTTATGTTGCCTAGTAATTGTCTTGAGATTACTACTCTCCCCCTTAACTATTTCTGCCACTTGGAATGGAGCGCGCACGCCGTAAGCAGCGTAAAGCGTTGTTTCGCTACGTGTATATAAAAATGTGAAAGGCTTGATTCAATGACTATTTAAATAAGTAAATTTGTGTGGTGATGACATCTCTCTATATTATAAAATAACGGACTATGTAATTTATACAGTTTTACAACCAAGAAGGTGATAGTCAACTAATCTATAATCATGTGAAGTGTATAACAGTGAAACAAACTTTCTATCTATGTATTCTAACTACAAGAATTACTAAGAATAACTACAGTCGCCTGCGATGAATGTACCACACCAGAAATGATTTGATATACTTCTAGAACTTCACCATCACAGTATGATAAGGTAACGACTGAACTTCAAGAAACATCAGGAGCACCGAAGAACTAATTCTGCAGCAACTTCAGGAAACACACAGGTGACATGGAGGCTTGTCTCCCATGGTTAAGAGTTACAAAATTATAAACCCCAAAAGACAATTTAAATTATCATATTAAAGACTTTAAAACTTATGCTTTAAATGTAATAACATTAAAGACTTTAGAAAACTGACATTTTAGGTAACATGTAGTCTAAAATCTAGTAACACTAGTTATAGCAAAAAGGTAAAGTTTCAACTAAAAGTTTTGTTGTTTTAGAAGATTCATAAAAAACCATTCTTCAAATGGTTAGAGTTTCAATATTGTACATGGCAAGGTGACCATTATTCACTTAATATATTTAGTCCCGGATCCGTGGAATTAATAAAAAAGGATGTACATCATATTTTGAGGCCCCTTTGTAAAGGAGTAATTTATATATTTAATCATATAGTAAACTATATTGTTTGAGAACTTTCAATAGAAAACCTAATCACCAAATGTAATAAAGAGATGTCATCTGAGTACCGAGTAAACTGAGTGCATAAATCAACAGTCTCCCCTTCCTAATATCCTGCTATAAATTGTTTTATTTGTTGTGATTATTTTCAGTGCTTCACAACGAAGGCAGCCTGTATAATTGGCACATCCAATTATTACTGGTTCCCTAAGTTATAACTCAAGAGAAGAGGTTATATTATCACCTTTCTCTTGATGCCGGCTTTAATCACCCTTTTACCCTTAGCCCGACTAATTACAGAGGGTGCTGTGCAACACGCTTTAAATTTGTCAAACCATTACCGACACTGAATCAATTTGTGTTGGCCCAGACATGCTGGAAACACGTTGACAACATGACGTAATTTCGCATAGAATAAATTTAATTTCTATGAACTCATGTGTCTAATTAAATACTTAAGTAAGAAAGCAAGTAGAAATTGGCCAACTTTGGAACAATTTTCCAGTTTCCAAATAGTTTATTAAAATATGAGGATTATTTATAGCTTTCAGTGCACTTTACAAATATTTTCTACGTTATAATATTGTAAAATATGATTAGTTCTGTTGAAGAAATCTTTTTTTCAACATACGCTGGTAGTTATCTCTATAACGTCTTCTTTTTCTTCTTCACGTCATAGTATAGGCTTACAGCCTCTTCCGAATTTACTGAAGCCATCTCTTTCTTGGTCTACCTAGAAAAAATTGGAAGGAAAAATAATCCCCGGAATTAAATTGACACCATCTACTCAATCTATCAATACATTGTTGTTTGCGGGTGATCAGGTTATTATCCAAAAATCAGAAAAAGACCTCTAGTTAGCAGTTTTCCACTTGAAGCAACTATGAAAAGAATGTAGTTTTAGAATGTCAACCCAGAAAATAAAAGTTAGGGCTCTTAGATGAAAGCATCCGATACGTTTCAAGATAATTATAAACAATCAGTCTATAGAATAGGTATATCATTTCATTTTTTTAAGCTACGGTGTAACTTATGAGTATTACAGCGACATCGGTATAAAAGTAAATAGATTTCAAATGATTTGTGGTACTGTACACAGAACACTTGGTTAACTCTATAACACTACAGTATATTCTAATGCTGACCTGCGTGATAGTATTGTGTTATCGGCATTTAAAAAACCTTTTACAAATTTTTAAAAATGAATACTGTGAAAAGGGGCAATAAGACCTTATACAAGTCTTTATTATTTTATTTAAAACTTAAATTTTAAGTTACTACACCATCGACAAGTCAGGTCAAATATATGATTAGATTTTTAAACCTCAGTTTTAAATCTCTTCATTGGCTGCACCGAATGAGAATACAATAAAAAGTACCGGAATAATACACATAACAGATAAGCTTACAATACAAAGAAGACACCTGTTGTTACAAACATGCAATGAGGATGGACGAAGGGAGATAGTGTGGAAGAGTAAATATTCCTCTATTTCAACCAATAAAAGAAGCAGATACAATCAGCATTGGAGAACAGAATTACTAAAGAAGAAAGGACGGACTGAAGGAATTATCACTTTACATTCGAATCGTGACAAAGGACGTAGGTCTTTGCAAAAAAGTATGTTTTTATTAAACTTTTAGTTTAGAACATTTCCATATGTTTCAATTAAACGTAAAAAATTGCAATTAATTTCTCAAAAAACAGTGTTAAGATAACAGATTTCAAATTATTTTTTCTTGAACTAAACTTTATAGTATCATAAAAAAATCGTTTTATTTTAAAAACTGCTAATTAGAAGACTTATTCAGTTAACTATAATAAGTACTATTAGACAGATTCGTACCACCTATAACATTTACTCTTTCCTACTCTATCTCCATGACGTAGCTCACACGACCTTGTAGCGGGAAGCACTTATGTTAACGTTTTCGTCTGTGTACCAAGTACGTATCGGCCGGAATCGTATGTTTGCTACGTAAGCACAGAAGATCCATACATTTTCCGTACTCGTTACCACGGAAAACCACAATTTAAAAAATTAAAGAATTTAATAATAAGAGTTTTCCGGGCTGTTTGGCCGAGGTCTACAGTTTAATGACAAACCAAACGTTTCAACAGCACCACTGGCTGCCATCATCAGTGGAATTCAAAGAAATCCAAGACCTCCTGAACGTAGGTTGTTATCGTCAGGCCCACAGGACTGTGGTAAAGGCCTTAGGAGAATTTAAAAAAATAAATTTTACATATAGGCTTAGCCTGTGTTTAGTCATTTATCGCTAATAAACCATACACTGAGTATCAGAGATATACTTTATTATCTTATGCGAAATTGTAAGTAGGCCTACCCCAAAAAATGTATACAAATACATTCACTTATTATGTGACTTGAATTAGTAGTAGTCAGTATTATTATTAACGGTTCTCATAGTAGTCTATTTGAGGGAGAGGGAAAGAGGGAGAGAGTGAGAGAGTGACAGTCTACAGACAGACAGAGACAGAGACAGGGAAAGGCAGAAAGAGAGAGAGAGTAGTAAATATGAGGAGAAATGACTGAGATAGAGATAGAGAGAGAGAGAGAGGAGAGAGAGAGTGAGAGAGAGAGGGAGAGAGAGAGAGAGAGAGAGAGAGAGAGAGAGAGAGAGAGAGAGAGAGAGAGAGAGAGAGAGAGAGAGAGAGAGAGAGAGAGAGAGAGAGAGAGAGAATAAACATTAAACATAGCTTCAGACAAACAGTGAAACAAAGATTTAAAGAAGCGAGGGAACCAAGCCTTATCTACCTTGACCACGAAACACAAATCTTCAAATCGTATGAGCTAGTAGAGAGTAAGAGTAGGCTACTTTACTATCTAAACTGTTCTGTGTGGGGCTGTAAGGCATATCTAAGGACAAAACTCTCCCCGCTGAGATTTACGATAATGATTCCTTTATTTTACGAGAGGCACCACAGAGATTTACTAAAATGCTTCTCTTATATCTTAACAATTCTTAAAGGAGGTAAACTACTTTCCTGAGCTTCTTATGTGAAAACAGTGACTTTTTTGGCTGCCTTTATCTTACACTTTCCTGATGTGCTGACTCTACATGTAGTAGCTTCGTTGAATATTTTAATTCACTTACTACATTTTTTCTGTCTGTTATAAAATTTTTCATCACACGGATTTCCTCTGTCAGTTTTTACCATACCTTTGTCTTCATATTTTGTACTTGCTGTGTATTTTGTAAAAACCATGAGATCTCTTAGTGTTTGTGTCAATCGTCTTGTGCTGGCTGGAAGTTTCTGTTAACACATCATTTAAATTATGTCTGTATATTTATGGCCGAAATGGATATAAATATTTTGAATGTTAAAGGCCGAATTATCTAAAGTAAGCAAAGTAACTAATATACCGTGACTTACACAATCGCGACACGTTAAAAAAGAAAAACACGCAATATATTCTTACATCGGTCTAACTGATCATCGTATGGTACAGCCGAAAACAAAATAAAGTCACCAAGTAAGTCAATAATTGCCAATTTTGATTAATCAAAATTAACAGTTCGTAATCAAGTTATTCAACAAGATTATACTCTTGCAATAATTCAGTTAAAATTGTTCACACGTAATAACAATATCAATTAATAGAGTCCCGAACAATTACAACACAATAACACTTCGCCACAATACTTTGAAACTCATTTCAATAAATCGTCACTTAAACGACGAGTGTAATTGCCCGACGTAAACTGAAATGTCCGTCGCTGGATGCTTATATTTATACCACCTTCCCTGAGATGCCAGAGTAATTGGCCACTTTATGGATGACGTGTCGAGCAAACTGCGTATTACAGACGCTCTAGAATCCATTAGAAACTGTGTCCTTGAACACAGTGCCCGACCGGTACGGTCTGGAATAGCCTCGATTGTTGACGCATGATGAGTGTCGCGTAATTATTGTCTTTCATCTCAAAGTAGCAGCAATATGTACGCACACACACATTACAGCTGAGCTCAGCTGGGATAGACCAGATACTTCCGTATGTACGTAACAATATAAATTGTGAAGACAAAATTTATCGTATGTAGGCAACATATAACTTTACATTACCAACATTGTACGACAGGACTTGATGATTTTATCGCATCAAGGTGGAAGATCACCAGCAGCAGTACTACTTATTTTATACATAAATAGTATACATAAGTGCAGTATAAGTATAGTACTATAAGTATAGTAGTAGTACTTAAGTATTTTATACATAAGTATTTTATGATTCCGGGGTCGGAATCATGGCCCCGGACACGCGAGGAACCTATTATTACATTAGAGAAAAACATAACATAAAGGTAGAGATTTCAAAACGGTAATATAATATTGAATTAAGAAACAAAGTAACCAACGTGCAAGAAGCAACAAATTCTGTAAAAACCGTGGATAACTTCCAAACATTTCGTGTAATAAGTAACTTACCTTCAATAGTCAGTTATCGGGAAAAATAAAAATGGCGTGATAGCGCAAACCTCTAGTATATCTGGTGTGTGGTATGTGGTATAATTCTTGAAAGGGACGTGTGTGTGTGTGTGTGTGTGTGTGTGTGTGTGTGTGTGTGTGTGTGTGTGTGTGTGTGTGTGTGTGTGTGTGTGTGAATCGATTTTGCATAGCTACATTATTTACTGGTTCCCTTGCTGTCTAAGGTTGAGAGGAACAGGGAAGACCGTATAGCAGATGTGAACCCGTGTAAAATATAGACGCGCGATAGAACATAACCTGCAGATCTTATAATCTCCTGCAGGGACAGGCGATTTAGTGTACGTTGGGCGCCATAAATTGTTACTTCCTCACCAAAGTGTAACGACAATATTTTGTGAGGAGAGATAATATTTCACGTCCTGTGGTAGCTTTGTTATAATATCGTTATAAGGCTATAATATCGCCTGTACACGAACACCCTTATAATACCGACCACACAAACTGATCGTGTAAAAACATCAGCTATGGAAATATTTTGAATGTACTTACTAAATGTACAGTTACAAGTTAACGGGTAAAAAGGTGTTTGTTTTTCTTTGGTACTGTACGTTTATCCATTCCTGCAGTCATTTTCGATTTTTAGATTATGTGATTGTATGGCTTCAATCTTTAGAGAATCTCGCACATACTATAATATATTTGAAAGAATTATACAAATTTTAATTTCGTGTGTTGCAAAATAGTTGGCTGGCGATTGCAGTTGGTGTTCTTAGTCCTGTCTTAATTAAAAATGATTGTAGCAGTAGTATATCACAGTTGCTGCGTACCTGTGACGCCAAAAGTTGACGTTGTTAAGTTAACATGAGAACTGAAATTACCCATGGAAAGCGATACATGTGTAAGGTAAAACTCTTTTTTTTTGCGGAAAATACGAAAAACCAACCAAACTCGGAAGTAAGGCCTATTAGGATAGATGTCACTTGTTTTGTGCCAGAACTGCTATTTCTTTTTAATGAAGGAAGTTGTGTTAGTGGTTAAAATCACAAGCAGAATTATCACTGTTGCACACCACTATATAAAAATTATTCCGATTAGCGCTTTCAAGCTTCACAGCTCATCGTCAGATCGGAAATGAGCTGACGATTTCCGTTCTGACGATGAGCTGTGAAGCTTGAAAGCGCTAATCGGAATAATTTTTGATTTAGTGGTGTGCAGTAGTGATAATTTGTGCTTTTTTTATTAATATTCGTTTTCCAACAAATACTTGTTTTGTGGCTAACCAAAAAGAATCATTCATTATGTACAATATGTAGAGCGTATGTTTTCATTCCTTAATACATTTTTTGTTTGTGTTTCAATTAACCATAAATATTTGAATTTTTCAATTTATATTAGCTGTTGTAGTTTTGTTAATTCGTCAACTCAAAATCGTTAGATTCTTTATTTTAAGTATTACTGTAAAATAAGCATTGTATATACACATTAACGTTTTCCTCAACCATTGCTTTTCTTTATTTCATCAGTAAACTAGAAACCAAAAACCGTTGTCACCTAACCTCAAAAATGAAAGCAACACGTATTTTATCTTTGCATGAAGAAACAGGGCAGTTTGCAATTAGTACACTTCTTCTTTTGCACATCGTAATATATCGATACAATCGCATATTAAAAACACCGTAAATGTTCTGAAGGAACGGATAAAAATATAATTCCGTTTTTTTAATAGACAAACAGTTGATAACTGTTTAAATTTTGATAACTATATAAATTTGTTAACTTAGTTGTAGGAATATTTCTTTTCAAAGTTGTCATTTTTGTTGTTGTTTTTAGTGTAAAATTGTAATGATTTTGGGCTGTTATCTGACTGAGATGAAGCTATTCTACTAATTAAGCACAGACATACGTAATGATCGTTAATAATTTGCAACTGTATTTAATAACATGTTATAATTAGTAATCTTTGTTAATCGTTTAATTGTCTCTAAAATAAGAAGTTCGTAATAAATCGAGATTTTACCATAACGTACACTTTTGAGAAGATTTGGGTAGAAATATTCTTGGTGGTGGCGGTGTTAGGCATCGCAGATATTTTTGAGCGCGAGCTTCAAAAAAACTGTATAACTGGGTACTAGGGCCGCCGCGAGAGTGCTTGCCGCCCGTGTGCAGTTTTACATTTGCCACCCTCCGGAATACACTTTTCATATCCCTACTTTGCCACACTATTTAATATTATTTTAATTAAAAATTGATACAGACCGTACTTGGAAACGTCTTAAGTATTAATGCTCACAAACTGCTGTTGTTTTGAACAACAGTTGACAGTCCAAAAGGCGCCCGTTCGTTAAACAAAACATAAATAATTCCTTATCTTATCGGGTAGGTGCTTTATAGTTTGCCAGCGTCGACATGCACGCGCCTGTCTAAAAAACCACAAAGAGACCGCAGCTACAACTCAGATATAAATGTCGTGCAGCAATACCTATACGCTTTCTTGGTAGTTACAGAAAGATTGATGCCAGTACACTGCGGCAATACTAACAAAGCAAATTTCTAGAACAACTTAATAAATGTTACTGTAATATACCTAGACCTAGACGGTATTAATTGCTTTACTTTGTTTGGCAATATCTGCTGAAGAATTTGCAAAACGAATTAACATAATTTTGGTATGTAAAGTAAATATCTAGCGAAAAATGGAGAAATAAATATTATATCCTATTTAGGATATTTATTTACGGTTGCGTAGATAGGATTCTTAAACTAACCTAGATTCATAAAAAACAGTATGTTATGTATTTACCAGGTATGACACAGAACTGATAATCTTTACCACGTTAAACGATTCAGTTCTTTTCCTTTCCCTACTGTAATTTCTGGTATTCTTCTAGGTCTTTTGTCAAGTACGTCGCCTCCTATGGTATTCAGACGTTCGTAGTAAGCGTCTGTAAGCTTGCTCAGTACTTGAAAGTAACCATTTTTCTTCCAGCTATTTAAACTTTTTATATAAAATACAGTAACAACAAATTGGCTAGCAGTCCTGACACCAAATGGGCATGAAATTTGGTTTAAATTACACAGATTTAACTGTTTCGCTAAAAGATGTTTTATCTTCTTTTAAGTGATTTTAGGACTATCTTAACGCGCAATGTGATACCAGGAATGTCGCAAACTTATCTATAGACTATAGTGCTACAGATCGTTACGGGTATAGGTGTATAAATAGAAATGCTAGTGAGTTGAAATATTTCATAATGACCATTTAGATGAAGGAGAGTTAAAAGCAGATAATCAAGGGACCTAAGTTTGCACACACACACACACACACACACACACACACACACACACACACACACACACACACACACACACACACACACACACACACACACACACACACACACACACACACACACACACACACACACACACACACACACACACACACACACACACACACACACAGAAATTCCATAAATTTCTGTGTTCAGCAATCTGTAATCACAGTTGTATATATATTTGCGACATGAAACATTTATAGACGTACCGGTAGCTTCCAACTGTCATTCTTCAGATTTCTCTATGCCATTACTTTCCTTATGCCCCTCAATCCAAATCTTTATCCGTTTCCCTCTTTTTCTTCTTTCAAGAAGCGTAAATGCTAGTTATTTACTTTTACCATCTATCATTGTAAATACGAAAAAATTTACCAAACTCATTTAATCTGTTTACATCAGTTGTTGGGAATGTTATTAACACAGTGAAGATAAGAAAGTTTCAGTATCTGGCACATCTCATGAGAAATAAACAGAGATTTTACTTATTGCAGTCCATACTAGAGGAAAAAGTACTTGGAAAGAGAAGAGTTTGGCGACCGATAATCTCATGGGTGAGAAATTTAAGGACCTGGTTTGGCATGAATACAACGGACTTATTCCGTGCAGAGAGTTAAAATATTCTGTATGGTACCCATCATCCGAAGCGGATACGAACTATCAGAAGAAGACATAATTGTCTCTTTTGTACTGATAAAATCACATTTACCTATGTGAAAATGAACGGTGAGTCATTTCGATGTTGTAATTTGAAAAGATCTGTCTGAGTTACTTTCCTGTATATTCATATAAACATTTGGTTTTATCGAATTTTAGTGGCAGTAATATTGGATCTGTATATTTATTCCGTATTTAACGACTAGCCATTTTCTGGAACACAAGCAGCACCGCTCATAGATATAAAAAACATGATTTGTTGATTGCTATTTTTATTTCTTCTAATTTTTCTAAACACTTGTCTGTAAAAATAATATTTTGTGTAACGGGGATAACGTTATTTCCAAATCCAGTTAGCCATAGATGATGAAAAATTTAATTATACAAATCGTATTGAATAATGAATAAAACATATCTCAGCATAGAATAAGAGCCGTAGGTACTGCTATGATAATAGGAAAACATAAAATTATTTATGAGCGATAAATTTTATAGTCTTAATTTCATAGTAAAGCATATGAAGCTCAAGACGGATAAAATGCGTTCAAATAAAACTCTAAAATGAAATACTTAAAAATATTAGGTTATTTGTCTAAGCAAGAGAGAAATATCCAAGATAGCGACGAAGAATGTACTTAATATTTGCATAAGTCCAGTACACACGACTGTGAAGCTGAAATATTGTCAAGAGTTATGGCAAACAATATATAAACTCTTAACATAAAGAATAAAAGAGGAGTCTATAATGGATCAGAAAAAAACACAGACATGAGAGAGAGGTCAAGAACTAATTACAGGATAAACTGGAGGAAACCAGCGACGTTGTATGGAGTCATGAGGAAAGAGCGACGACATCTGTCAATAGTCTCCAAAAAAGTTGAAAGATCAAGTGAATAAAATTGTTAATAGTAATATAAATAGTTTGCCTTAGTATTCGAAACATTGGAAGAATTAACTCTAGATGAAATTTTACGATACCTTCTTGTAGCAACATTCTTATTTTTATATGCAAAGACTAAAAGTGTAACAAATTTGTAATAATCATTTTGTAGTAAGGTATGTAGACGATTTAAATAATCTCTAGCAATGTGCTTGGGCCCAAAAATTAAACATTCCATTAAATTATCTAATTTCGTTATCAAATTTTGTAGTAACGTCTGATATATGGCAATACTGAATATATTAGTTTTGATTATCTCGCTGTGTTACTCAGGACGTTATTCGGAGACAGTATAGTATAACAAACCTATGTAAAATGTAGTCACGTGTGAATGGATTAAACTCAGATTTTATAATCTCCTATACAAACCCGCTATTTAGGGGTACAGCGGGTGCCATAAATTGTTACTTCCTCACCAGAGTGGGAAGACAATATTTTGCCAGGCGAGATAATATTTCACGACGTGTGGCAGTTTCGTAATAATGGCGTCTGCTACAGATGTGCTTCTTGGTAGCTGGACGCGAAACACTTCATTTTAGAATATCAACCCTTTAAGCGAGAAATATTCTCGAAAACCGTGTGCCAATTTTAGCAAGATTTTGTACAAGTCGTAACAGGTAATTACTTAATTTTTTCAGTATTAACATTTTGTCAATTAATTTCCTTAAATTTGCGTGGTTTACTTGAAGCCTTTGAATTTTGTTTTCCACAGTGTACTGAAGATTGACAGAATACAAATTCTAGGCAACTTAAAAATAATAGAATATAAACGAATAGATGGACTGATAGAAACTAATAGAAAAATATTGGGAAAAATCTTGAGCCCAATAAAGATGGAGAACAGTACAGAAGACGCCACAATAATCGACTGTACACACATGTTAAGAAAATCACAGACGTAATTTAAGGGAAAAGAAGTATTACTTTGTACGAACATATTCAAAGAAAATGTCCTGACAGACTAACAGAGAAAAGTTTTAACTATGTCAGAAAGGCCAAAATGCCCAATACGTTGTTCAAAAAACAGAAAAGACATAGGTGAACTTCAGATTACTGAAGAAAAACATTTAAGAAAGGTTACCACTCAAAAAAAAAAAATGCCCAACGTTTTTAGGAAACCCCAAGAAGAGGAGAGGTGTCATCTGGACTGACGAAAGGAGGAAGCGACATCGATCAAGAATCAAAGAGATACGAGAGAAAAGGAAGAGAGAGGAGAAAAAGGGAGGAATCAGTTAAACCAAACGCAGTCCACAGTAGCTCATACAAAAAGAAAAAATCGAAGAAACAAATTTTTAATGATTTAAAGTTTAACAAAATATAAATCACTTTCTTGAGATCGGTTCATTCTAAACCGGAAACTATATAACTAAATAATTTTAGAAAGCTAAAGATCTTAAAAAAATAACTCATATTTTTTGAGATTGGATGAAGATCTTTCATGCGCCTCTGAAGACTTTAGTAGAAGTATTGAGACAGGAAGATTTTTTCGAATGTATTTTAACCGTGTATTGGAAAAGATGAGGAAACAAGAAAATATTTTCACCGAAAAGGTATAGTATTTAATAGACTAGCCAGCTGTCGGCTTGTGGGTAGTATATAGAAATGGTTCTACGAAGACTAGATGACCCGGATAAAGGAATGCGGAGAATCAAGGGTTGCGATAAGAAATTGTATTTTTCAATGGTAACAGTAGACAGCTCGAGTCATTTAATAACTATTTAAATAAAATACATAAGAAAATAAAATTCACTATGGAAATTGAAGATAACAAAAATATTAATTTCCTGGATCTAACCATAACAAATAACGGTAATGACCTGAAATACAAAATATACAGAAAGCACACATGCACAGATACGGTTATACATGCTAAGTCATTTCATCCTCCAGCCCAAAAAATGGCTGCATTTAACAGCTTTATTGACAGATTACTTTGTGTTCCCCTTAATAACGAAGACTATGATCAAGAAGTAAATATTATAAAACAAATAGCTCTAAATAATGGTTACAGGCCAGTAATAATTGATAGAATCATAATGAAACATAAAAAACGTTTAGAAAATAAAAATACCAACATTATTAACCAACATAATAAAAAACATAAAAAATTCATTTCAGCTAATTATACTGGTTTGATGCCAAATATTTTAAAATCTGTTTTTAAAAGTAAAGGATACACTATTTCATTCAAAACCTGTAATAATTTAAAAAATTTTTTCAAAACTAAAATAAATATTCTTTTAAAAAATAAATCAGGAGTCTATAAAATAAAATGCGATAATTGTGCAGCATTCTACATCGGCCAATCCGGCAGAGATTTTTATACAAGATTTTTAGAGCATATTCCTAAAACAAATAATAATAATTCCAGTTTTGCACAACATTTAATAACAAAAGGTCATAATTATACTAGTTTCGAAAACAATTTCGTAGCGTTACATACTTGCAAGAAGGGTAAATTAATGGATAGCCTAGAGGAGTTCGAAATATATAAAGCTACAAAAAACGCAACAACCAAAAATAACATATTAAATGATCAAATAACCTAAACTTCGGATCTAATAACCTGTTTGACACTGCTATACGGTTGAATGATAATTATAGCCAGTCGTAAGGAAATCGCGGTACAGCGTGCATGCATGCGAGCACTCCGAGCGATTCAGTTGTTACGTTTTGTATATTTTATTTAAAAGATTTTAAACATTTTAAATTATGACATAACCACAAAATGTGGTATAGATTTACGTTTTGATTGATATTGTGTATCTGAAGATGGGATTTCATCCCGAAACGCGTCATTGAACGAAAGAAGCTAGTGTCACTAAGGTGGACCGAATAAGGTAATTTAATTATATTAATTGTATTTAGATTGAGAAAGATGTGCTATCATTTAGGAATAGATTGAAGGATCATTATTAATTGATCCAAGAATTCAAAAGGTTCAGTATACACTGCATGTAAAAGAAGAATGAGAACAAGAATGGCATATTTTATAAATATTAAAAAAGTACTCAATTAAAAATTATAATAGCAAGTAAAATATTGGTAACTAAAGATAAAGTTTAGGTGAGAATTTCAAATTAAAACTAATATTGTTTTTTGTAGACTTGCACCACGAAATTAGCAGACGTAATCAGCTGTGGCTTAAGAGCAATATTATATTAAAGAATGATGTTTTTTGGTATAGGTATTATTATTATTATATCGAGGCTTCGAACGTGAAATATTCTCGAAAACGATGTGGTAATTTCAGCGAAATTTTGTACGATTCGTAACAGCAAATTACTTAAATTTTTCTGTATTAATGTTTTGCCAATTGATTTACTTAAATTTGCGTAGTTTACTTTAAGCCTTTAAATTTCGTTCCCACTTTGCCCTGAACACTTTTACTCTATGTGGTTCCAGTATGGATATGAATGCCTGAATTAGATACAGTTATTTTAGTGGGTGAGAGTCCCACATACCAGAGGAAGCACGGCCTCCTCTGACGGTGCATAAAGCATTTTTCCCCATCTATAAAAAAATTATTATTATATTTTGCAGTAATGAGAAATAAATTAAGAAAACTAATATTTTCAAATTGGCACGCCTATCATACCTAACACGTTCAATCAGATAAAACAAAATTTACAGGCATTGCACAAATGCAATGCACAGAGAAGGGCATTGAAAATGCTTCAATAAATCTAAAAAATATATATATATATATGTTCATTCACCAATCAATGAATTCATTCTTCATACACCAAACAATGAATTCATTCTTCATTTACCAATGTACAGATTATAAGTAAAATGTAGTCACATAATTAAGCGAAGTTTTACATGTGTACTACGTTATTGATAACAAAGAAGTAGTTTCTATTGAAACTCACAGGTTCCCATTTTCAAACACGCACCATCGTTCGTTTTCAAATGTGCGACACGTCCTTATAAACATTTTCAATGTTAAAATCAAAACTACGGGTTGTTTTTCAACAAAATTATTCTTATCTACTTCAACCAGCAAATAGAATTCAATGTACAAACGGTAAAAACACATCTGTTATCACAACGAATAAAAATTATGACCTTGAGTGTACCATTTACATGAAATAATATGAAACTTTGTTTAATCTTATCGATATTTCCGCCTGTGTGTTTTGTACGACTGTACGTTGCGGTAGGGTAGATTTTGGTGTCTCTCACCACTATAAAACAATTCACCCTTTCACCTTCATAGCAGGCAGAACTACCATTTCATTTACTGTTGTGGCAACTGAGCGAGCTTCAGATGGTTATTATTTTTCATCACTATTCGGATTTACATTTTTAAACGTTAGCAGTAAACTTGACACGCTTTAACGACCGTAAATTTAGAATCCGCAGTTTTTAACCATTCTCCACTAGGAAGAATAATTCAATAT
Source organism: Magicicada septendecula (assembly GCA_034769895.1). Lineage (NCBI taxonomy): Eukaryota > Metazoa > Arthropoda > Insecta > Hemiptera > Cicadidae > Magicicada > Magicicada septendecula. The sequence continues at coordinate 26,230,886 of CM068373.1, read as the reverse complement.
ACCGGGTGGTCCATAAGTCAGTTGGCACTAGCAGTACAGTATGTAGACGCTCGTTTGACTAGCATAGTAGTTACTTGACTTCACTAGAGCAGTAGTTCCCATACTTCAGTTGAGATTTGAGGTTATGAGGTTAGGTTGACGTTGATGTGTATGCTGTTGTTAGCGGTTGTTTGTTGTTCGTGAAGATTCGTGATGTGGAACAATTGAAGGAAGACATTAAATCTGAATTTGAACACCTACAGTCCCTGAATATTTCGGACATAATTTGCGCTTCAGTACTTGGAAGATGTCAGATTTGCATAGAAAAGGATGGAAACCACTTTGAGCATTTCTTGTAGGTCATGAGAACTATGATATTAACTATCTGTATGCGTTATCTGTATCTGTATCCCTGCTGCACCTCTACAATAAAAGTGCTATTTGCAATTTTGCCAACTGACTTATGGGCCACTCCGTATAATAATGGTAATAATAATAAAAAATTAAGAATCAGCGAAAATGGAACACACGGCAGAGCAAGCTTTCTGTTGAGAACAGAGCGTCCGTGAATGGCAAGTAGCAGATACCTGGAGTCTTCGTGAAGAAGTTTGCATCACGAGGCTGCGCATCGGGCACACGAACTTGACGTCTTCCTACCTCCTACAACAACAAGAACGACCCGTCTGCACTTGTGGTGGAGCACTCACAGTGAAACATATCATCGAAGATTGTAGTGCTCTTGCAGAACTGAGGCAGAGACACAGAATAAAAGGTAACCTGAAAGAAGACTTCGGAAAAAAACATTTAGCGATAGACAGAACTCTGCCCTTCCTAAAAACAATAAAATTACTGTATTTTCTTGGAAAATGTGTTTTTCGTCCTGGTGTGTACGAGTTTCTACTTTTGTTGAGTCAACTAAAATGTTGGTGAGAAGAAAACATCAAGGCGATCAACACTCCCGAAAGAGATCGTCAGGCTAAAGGCCTCAGTTGCCGAGACCCAAACACATATAAAAAAAAAATAAAAAAAAAATAATAATAATTAAATCCTTAAATTCGTAGTGACCGTCAATCAATGAATTTTTCAGTGGAGGTTAGTGAGGATCGGTCAAAAATAACACAAACTTTTAATTTGTTTGAGTCGACGTTACGACAATGTTTATTGTCATCATCAGGACCTGTGTATGAAATACAAAAGAAATGTCAAACACAACAGAACAATTAAATATTTGGGTGAATGTGTTCATGTATGTAAGTCTGTGTGCGTGCGTATGTATGTATCATTTTATATGTGAAGACTTGAGATAGTTGTTTATATCTTTCAATATTATCTTTAAGAAAACGAGAAAATTATAGTACGACAGAACTTAATTTATACAGTATTACAATATAAATTACTATATGTAATGATATTTTAATTAATTAAACAAACAGCATTCACCCAAATATTTAATTGTTCTGTTGTGTTTGACATTTCTTTTGTATTTCATACACAGTTCCTGATGATGACAATAAACATTGTCGAAACGTCGACACAAACAAATTAAAAATTTGTGTTATTTCTTACCGATCCTCACTAACCTTCGCTGAAAAAAAAAATAATAATAATCGAACATAATAACTATTATTATTTATTTACTTAATAATATGCTATTGATTTACTTACAAACCTCTGATGATACTGATTTTTTTTTAGTGACACGTCCGTAAGGTATTGAAACGACAATAACCTAAGACTCTACAGTATATGCAGAAGAAACTACTCGTAAATTGAACAATATCCGTATATCAATAATTATTAATATGACAATAATCTCTGCTAAAATGTAGTGAAGAGCAGTTAATTTATATTTTATTGTGACATGCAGTCATAGCTACATAAGTTAAACAAAACCTACCTAAAAGTAACATGCACTAAGACAAATGTGGTTACTTTTTGTGAGACAGGCTGTATAGTTCTTGAGAGGACTATTGACGTTGTGACATATATTACGTATTTAGACTCGGTTGTGCCTTGTATCAAGGTTGAAAATACTAAATGGGAGATAAAAATATTTCCGATAATTGTGGTGCAATACACAGAACTTTAGAGGAAGAGATATAAACGTTAAAGTTAGAAGAGTTGCAAAATTAAAGGTTAGATAATGTAACGGTTGTTTCGCTACACAAGACGACATAAATTATTATCAAACGGGCAAACAAGTTTAAGTGGACCTCAGCTCTTAATCTGTACGTTAGTGATAGGATAAATAAATACTAGCCAGTGTGGAAGAAACAAATAACGGACCCAAGCAGACAACCTGGGATCATAGAGAATTATTATCCACGGGATATACAACAAGATGTTGGGTAGACAAGAAGGCGAAGGAGCAGCGTAGACTAGAAAGACGAAAAGAAGAAAGTAATAATAAAAAAGATTATGACAATAATAATTTAACGTTAAGGGGAGTCCCTACTATAAAAAAATAAAAAATAATTTTTTTCGTCCCAAATTGTTTATGGTTAGTTCTTTATATAAAAAAAACACATTTAAACCTTTTTTTCGTAATATTTTGGTAGGTGAAAACAAACTACTTGGAAAGACCTTACACCTAAGCGATTTACGTTTCATTTAGGAATTAAAACAAAACAATATTATTCATATAATATAATTTTACACATATATATCATATCAGTAGCCTACTAATTTGGAAATAAATGTTACATGTATAAAATATCAGCTCTTTTATTTACAATGAAAAAATTCTCTAGCATTAATCTTGGTACGTTCACTGTTGAAGTAGGAAGAAAAATTGACAAGAAAACACTGAAACTCGCTGAAAAAAGAAAAGCAAGTAAGTACAATGAGTGCAGAAGAAAGAAGGAATATGCTACATTGAAAGAGGAAGAAAGTAGGTTAGAAAAAGAGGGCCTAACATATGGACGAGGTGAATTTTAGTGACAATGTAAAAAAGTGAAATATGGACTACAGAGACGTGATCGATAAGAATATTGATAAGGACACTGTAAAAGATATTTGTTCCTACAAAATATTAAAAATGTAAAATGAAATATTTTATTGTTTATTGTATTAGAATTTATTATTTTAATATCCATACAGTAATAAAAAATCATATCAAGCCTTTGTACTCCATAAATATTTAATTTTCCAATAGAAAGGAATATTTTTAGAAAATCCTAGTATCCTGGAAAAACAAATTTTCCTACATTTATACATTCTTTTTGATATATCTAAAAAATATCTTACTTACTGTTTAGAAATTTTGCAAAGCTACCTGGGATATAATTACCTAAAAAGTACGTATTTTTATTTAATTTATTCTTACAGATCTTTTGTAATAAATTTTATTTATAAATTTAAAAATAAAAAAAAATTCTCATTTCCCTCACACAAAATTGTTTTTAAATTATATCGTGATAAAAATACGTGTTTTTGTTTATATAATGTTATCCCCTCCAAAATGACACCTTCCAAAAGGTTGTAGGACTTCTAGGTTGTCTGGAATATCAATTTGAAAAATATTGCAAAGTACTAAAAATATTTTCTCCAGTTATAAAATTTACCCTTTACAACAATAAATATAAAAAATCTTAATAAACTAAGAAGTTAAAAATAAAGATTTTTGCTATTGTAATTAAAATAAATACGGTATATCAAAATTTGCTATTAATATAAATATATCATTATTACAACTAGAGTTTACATTCACAACAACAGGTATACTAGTTAAGTTACATCTTCTGCCGCCTGCGCTGTTGCCCAGGCTCAGGCTTACCAAAGTAGCTGTGCAAGTGTCTACTTGCAGGAGCTGTCCTCCTCTTGAAGGTATCACACACCGGTCCGTAGACGCTTTATGGGGGCTGCACCTATTCCCCAAGCTTGCGGGTGAACTCTTAAGGCACAAATCTAAGAGTACGAGTGCCCTAAGGTACACGAGTGTATATCGAGGTAAGAGCTGTTGTTGGTTGCTGGTAATATGACTTCTCAGTAAAGTGTTGGGACACAAATTTGCTGATCAATGGTACAATTTGTTATAGTAATTCTTTAAACAAGTGTATCAGCTGCCCACATAAATAGCTTTCATCGACTTTTGAGATAGCGTTCGACTGGGTAAATCGGAGCAAACTATGGGTAATAATGGCAAGGAAAGGGCCCCAAAACATCTAATTAGAGCTGTACAGACTCTTTATGTGGAGAATAAAATCTTAATTGAAGCGTGGCAACCGAGAACAGCTCCCAGATTTGGCCTGATCAATCGTGGAATACGACAAGGGTGTCCATTATGACCTTCACTTTTTGATTTATATATCGTCGATGTCATACAAAACTGGCAGATGTGTCTTCCAGAGCATTTCATGATTGGTCACTCTGCAATTGACACTTTGTTGTTTGCGGACGATCAGGCTATTCTGTCAGTTCAGGCTCGGAAAACAGGTTGCAGTGGGTATACATGTGTTAAATCGAATCTGAAAAGATTCTGGATTACAGTAATCCACACCTAGACCAAGGTGATGGCTTTTCGTGGAATTTATAGATGTTACTGTCCTGGAACAAGTCAGAAATTTTGAATACCTGGGCTACAGCGTGTCTTATAGTACAAGCAACGACGTGGTGAAAACGTTGTACAAGGTCAACCTTATATGTCAGCAAGTAAAGGAAAACGCCTAAAATTCTACAAGGTGATGGCTTTTCCCCCACACTTCTTTATGGGTCTGAGAAGTGGAATTTCACGAAAGGCCAGAGCAGTCGTATCCAAGCGGGTGAAATGAGACTTCTCAGGCACATGGCAGAGTATACTCCATGACCATAGAAGAAACACAGGCATACGGCAGGACCTGAATATTATGAGTATAGTATACTTGAGAGGATTTCCCAGTATCGGCTGAATTAGTGGCTAAATCTTTGCCGAATAGACGACCCCCAAATCCCAAGCATCTCCATAGTTGGACCCGAAACAACAATCCCCAAACAATAAGCCGATGGGATGGGATGGAGAGGTGTGGAACGTCTGAGGAAGCGCTGGAATGACCAGCTGAAATATTTGCCTATTTGAGATCGGAACAAACTTCATTGGTTTAATCCTTAAAGATGATGATGATGATAATGAAGTCATTAGACTTGCAATCAAATACTCTTTACCAGTAACTTTTGATGTTTCTCTACATTTACAATACAGTTTGCAACGTTAGTGTTAATAATAATTGTTAGTGTAAACGGAAATATGACAGAATAGTCTAATCACATCAGTCTGACAGAACAGCCTATTTGTCACTGGTGGCATTAGTGATTATTCGCTGTTCCCTTTTTATGCAGTACTTGTTGACAGTTAAAGAAGAGGACGTTACAATAGAACACATTTATCTAAGGTTACATTAATCTAGTTTGTTTTTAGAACAGAAATACGGCATTTTCATCTATATGAAAGTTTCTATTTACATATTTAAACACCGACAACAATCATCCTAAATTGACTGTATCTAAATTTGACTATTTTGTTTGTATAAGAGCCGTATTATAGAGCCATACTTTAGACAAGCGGTCGAGCTAATGCAATTTCAAACACACCAACAGCGGATCATTACTTATACACTATTGTGCAATGAGAACCGTTAAACTAACTTCCTTGCACTTCAGACGAAAGACAATGCAGCGATTGGCGTTCATGGGGCTCCAACCAGGACAACGCAAACACTACAAGGTGATAAGACAACTCGTGCACTCCTGTCGTCTCCTATCTACGGCCCCGTGTACCTCACCAAGGAAGTCATGGTGCATCTTACTGTCCTCAAGCAATGGTACCAAAAGGAGTGTATAACAACATGAGTAACAGTAGCAGCAGCAGCAGCATAAGCAGAACAACAAAAAACAGTAAAAATAACATTAACTATTTCATTAACTGATCGTCGTAAGGTACAATGGAAAACAAAATACAAGACACCAATTAAGTCACTAATCACCAGTTTTAATTATCACAATTAAACAGTTCGTAATTAACAACACAGTCTCTTACAACAAATTAAATAAAAGTTGTTCACACGCAATAAAATGTCAACTAACATAAAACACAATTGTATTACAATTGTCCCGCCCGATTGTAAACACAACACTTCACTAATAACCACTTGAACGCACTGAATAAACGCCGACAATAACTCGGAACTCAAACTGAAACTTAACGTCGTTGAGTACATGTACTTAACCCCACCGAAATACTAGAATGTTCCATACTGCGCATTAACAATAAAGGAAAACATTGAAGAGTAATTCATTGCGGCCTGGACACAGTTCGCGCAGCTTCTGTCACAGTCTCGTCGACAATGCGTCGAGAATCTCGTACGCCACACACATTCAGCTGGATCCCTCTGTAAAATATGATAAACACGTAGATTGCTCTGTAAAATGTCGTAGCAATATCATTCCAAGCAAAAAACTCAAATCAGTTTTTAACTGTTTAACCACATAAATAATAAAAATTCTTAATAATTATATTGAATTCCTAGTACAGAAAATAATTAAAATTGTATATGCAAATGGCAAAAACCACTGCATTAAGTAGGAGTAAAATTATGAGCTGAGTGAAAATTTTTCATAAAATAACTTCAATTTTTTTATCGTTCCTGATATTTTTTCACTGGCGTGTTTTGTGTCCTTGCAATGTGCTAGGGTAGGTTATGACCTCTGGTCTCTCTCTCTCTCTCTCTCTTTCTCTTACTCTGCCTCTCTCTCTCTCTCTCTCTCTCTCTCTCTCTCTCTCTCTCTCTCTCTCTCTCTCTCTCTCTCTCTCTCTCTCTCTCTCTCCTCTCTCTCTCTCTCTCTCGCTCTCTGTCTCTCTCACTCTCTTTACTACTTTTAACTCTGAAACAATTCACTCTTGCACCCTCACAGCAGGCACACCTACCCCTTTTGTTCACAGCCCTCACTAGTCGGTTATTTGTGTTTTCGACGACACCCCTCCCTTTTTTGTACTAATTTTTGCCTTTTACAGACAAAATTTACGTGCTCTGGTGACTGTAAACTTAAACGGTCGAGTTTCTGCCACACTGTACTCCAGGTAGCGATTAAAAACTTTATGCGATTTATGCGCATCATTTCTGAACAATAATATTCTTTCACAAGACTATGAAAAATTTAGTACACTATTCAGAAAACAAATATATTAAAGTAACATGCAATACAAAAAAAATTATATAAAAAGAGTAAATACATAAAACACTTAATAATATTCTAAACAATGAAGTTTCAAATTGAGTACCACGATTTCAACGATTAGGTTGTCTACGCAAGCAGCAACATAACAAATATTAATTTGAACATTTTAATCATTTAAAAGAAAGAAAACATTTGCGTATGTAATTTTAGCCTATGTAATTGGTCTTCTTGTCATTTTCTCCTTCATTTTCTCGTTTGCTGTAATTAAAAACAGACCTTAGCAACCCAGAATCATACAATTTGGTTAACAATGAAATATTGTTATATGTTTGTAAACAATGAAAGTAGTTACTACCTTTTTATGTTTTGAAGGTAATACAATTCGCAGGTATGTAACATAATTTTGTATGTAATATACCTTATTATTGATAAGGTAAATTGCCTTAATAGCAATTTGACGGAACATATTTTTTTATTAGTTTGGGAGTAGTCAATTAACGGGTAATTATAAACACTGGATAATATCCAGATATGTTTGTGAACATTCAGCAATAATCAAAGTTTCCGTCTAGAGCATTTAGTTACTATTGAACATTCAAACAGAATCAAATATTTTTGCATACGTTCCTGAATTGTAAAGGACTCAAGGCCTGTTGATTTTTGTGAAGATTTGTTAAGGGAAAGTGGTAGTTTACCGGTAACATTTTATGTTTTAACAAGAGTATTTTTTGTATGACGAACGGTAAATGCCGTAAATTCAAACAGAATCAAATAATGTTTAACATATGTGCCTGAGTGGTTGAGCACTCAAGGCCTATTGATTTTGATGAAGATCCGTTACGGGGAAAGGACGTTTTATGTTTCAACAAGAGTAAAGTACTTCATTTTGATAAATAAAGTATCCTGATAACAATGTAGAAATGCAGATGAAATATCTATAAATGAAGAGGCTAGTTGAACGATGTGGGGGTAATTTTCTAGAAATGAAAATTATAGTTGAAGGGGAGGGGATAATTTTTTATATGTGTACTACGTTATAGGCAACAAAGAAGTAGTTTGTTGTTAAAATTCCTTCCCGGGCTATTTGGCCGAAGTCCAATATTTTCTACAAGACCGGACGTTTCGGCAGTGCTATCGACTGCCATCATCAGTGAAAATCGAGTGCGATAACGTGAGGTGGTATACGTTAGTGTCACCGGGCTGTGGTTAAGGCTGAGGCAATAAGTAGAAAGAAGTATTTCTTTGGAAATATTTCATTTCAAAAATGATTTTAAATATAAATCATAGAACATGGAAGTCATGTATGGTTTTCCATACAGGTATTTTCTTGTAGGTACCGGGATTTGTAGTCTGTAGCGATTTTACTGTTATTTCTGCAGTCAAACATTGGACATTCATTTTCTCCTAACGTTATTCAGTGAACACTTTGGTGGGACAGAAAGTGTTACTGTTGCCTGTTTGGTGTCACATTTGCTTTGTTTTTGTCACTATTAACAGTTTTACTAGTCGTCTCTTCATTTTGCAACACCTGTGGTTGCGTTACGCACCTTTATCACCAGTACACCAGCCATCCTCACCATCTAGTATCTTCTCTACCAGCTCATCTACTATTTTTGTAAGTGATATCGCCTGTATCAATTATGCTGTTTGCCGATGATAAATTTGTAATCCAAGATAGAAAGGCTAAATCACAAGTGGCTATCCACAAACTAAATCGGTTATCAAAAAGTTATAATTTGAACATAAGTTCAAACTAAGTTGAAAAACTAAGACCATGGCATTTCTAGGAAAAGATTCGATTCGGACAAAAATTGTAATTGTAGGAGACGAAGATATTCTTAATAAAACAAACAACTTCCGAACAATATGAGGGACATTACGGAGAACACTCAAACGAAAACCACGAATGAAATACAAATAAAATTCTATAAGGTGATGGCAGTCCCCATACGGGTCCGAATCATGGACACCAAGAAAGAAAGATTATAGACAGATGGAAACGTCTGAAATGATATATCTTAGATCTGTGAAAGGTTGTATAAGATTAGATCACATAAAGAACGAAGATATAAGACAGGAATTAAAAGTACAACCAGTAACGGAACTAGCGAAAAACTATAAAAAGATGGAAAGAGCATGTTATGCGCATGTCTCCAGAAAGAATTCCAAGAAAAATCCTGAATTATAATCCAACCGGAAGAAGAAATGTTGGCAGACCGAGACGGAGATGGTAAAGCCGGAACAGGCACCTGCCTAATCCTGGACCGATAGATGATGGTAATGATGATGATCGCCTGTATTGAGGAAATGATATGATATAGAGTTACTGTAGTTTGCGTGGTCGCTCTAAGAATTTTTGAAAGAAGAATATTGAGGCAGATATTTGGACCAGTGAAGGAAGGGAATATGTATAGAATCCGAAATAACAGTGAAATAAATGAGTTGATTGGTGGACAAGACCTGGTGAGGCACATAAAATCAGCTAGAATTAGATGGCTGGGACACGTATCCCGTATGAATGTTACGAGGATGCCCAAAACTATATTAAGTGGAACGATATTGGGCAAAAGAAGAAGAGGCAGGCCTCGAAGAAGATGGCAGCAGGATGTGGAAGAAGATCTGAGAAAGATGGGCATTAGGAACTGGAGATTGAAGGCAATGGACAGAGTTAAGTGGAGACGGATCGTAGCGGAAGCCAAGGCTCACCATGGGCTGTAGTGCTGGAGAGTAGTAGTAGTAGTAGTAGTTTGCGTGGTAGCGGGAAATCAGATCACGCCATTCTGGGCTCATTGTGTGATTTGTGTGAGCCAATTATATGACAATTGGTTTTATAAAACGTTATATGACGAAGTTGGTCTGCAATGTTATAACAATCTTTGTAACCACATAGTGGGACAATTGTCCTCGCTGTGAAGATGGCTTCCGCTCGAGCCATCGAAATGCCAATGAATAACAGAAACAAAAATAATAAACTAATAATAATCATAATAATATAACGAGTAAAGTCTACATCATCGTGTACATATAACACGACAATACGGATCAACGTAAGTTTCGAGAACATGCAATAGAAATTTATGTTTTATCCCCGTCTAGTAGAAAAAGTTTTAATACAAATAGGCGACGGAAGAAACAAATGAATGAAGAAAATAACTAGTTAAATACTAGCTACATTTGTAACCACTACATTTGTGCCCAGTCTTTTCAGCATGTAAAATTTCCATTCGTTTTCATAAATCTATTTGAGATAACGTAGTCAGACGCAGATTTTATTCAGCGATCTGCCGTCCCAGAGAGATTTTCTATTCAAAGATGCTACATGGATTTTAAGAGGGATAGAACATCAAAAATATAATAATAATAAATTTCACCGTGTTGACACAGAACGACATTCATGATCGTCTTAATTTTTCGCTCTTATCCTCCGTTGGGTGTGCAAAATGTGAATTCTCTATTACTGTCATGCACGCGACATGAGACAGTAGACAGTGCATTCGGCGCACGTGTACAATGCTACACGCCAAACATTAACTACTTACTAATTTCTTTTGTACCAATTTCAATTACAATATGTGATATAAAAAGCTTTTCAGCTGGCCGTATTGTATGTCTAATATCCTATCTGCATTTTTAATTTACTATAATTTTACTTCCTATGTTCTTGAAAGTTTTCATCTGAGTTAATACCACAATTTCGATATATATATATATATATATATATATATATATATATATATGCTAATTTAGAATCCTTTGTAAGCCTTCTTTCCTTAATACCTGTACTGCGATATCATCAGTACGTATTAATTTGCTGATTATTTTACCTCCAATGCTTATTCCTTTTACTCTCTGTTGTTTGTATTAAATAATTACTTGTACCTACGAGGAGCGTTAACATTTTAAATTATATATAATTATTTCACTACGACTCGGAACACAAAACTTTTTATGGGTAAAAACGTAAAAGTTTTACCTTATAACCTAAAGGTATATAATTATATTTAGTTATAAAATAATTATATTTAGTTAAGTAACGGACACGTCATGGACAACGAAATCCAAGAATTTAAATTATAAATTATTTATTATTTTTTTTAAAGTAATATAAGAATATATTAGGTAAAATATAATATAAAATATAAAAGGTAAAATATAAAAGATTTAGGTATAACCTTTTATTAGGTATAGGGCTAATTTTTCAGTCTTTCCTTTAATACAGTCTATCTTTACGGTAGCTCACGTATTCTTTGAGAAAACAATTCTTCTGCCAGATGAAGCACCCACTTTTGAAGAGCTTTGGTAACTTATTTACTTATAACGTAAAATTTGAATGCTACCCAATTTTACGCTGGTTTTATATAGAATCATGATTATTAAATGTATATTAGAATAAGAAATGCAAGTAATGTGATTTGATGTATGGTTAGAAACCGGCTTAGCGGTGTTTTTTCAAAGCACACACCCTAGGCAAGGCGACAGTCTGTCGGTGCGAAAGTTATTCAGCAAGTCACGTACAGGGTGTAAAATCATAAAATGTATTGTATTAAAAAAAGCCATAAAGTTAAGTGAAATCGAGGGAAAATTGAGTGCTCGGACAATACAGTACCAGTAGAATTTAGAAAGAGAGGGTGAGTGAGAAAACTCGAAGTAGCGTCAGGTTCACTTTCGCGGTAAAAGCTTGCTACGCGCTGTTTTTTGACGAATGGGAGAAAGCGTCACTTTAAGCGGGTGAAATTAGCTAGTTGGGTTGGAGGAAATCAAATATCGCGGTACTTTAAACCAATGGGAACGCGATTTGTAAATATTGAGTATGGGTAACGTTTGCGGGAGTACAAAAAACGTAGTTGGGAATTTGTCAGGCAGTCTACGGCGAACTCTACAACTATCAGACTCGTTATCGTGCATTGCGATTTCATAACTAAAACTTGCGATAAGTAGAGTATTCGTGTCGTGCGTTTAATAATATTAAACCCGGTATAAGGCTGCCTGCTGGCTGCCAGGGCAAACAGACGACTGCGATCTTCCTAGACGTAGAGAAAGCCTTCGACCGCGTGTGGCACGAGGGTGTCCTTTACAAACTAACGGAAGTCCTTCTCCGAGATTGCTACGTTCATTTGATCGGCAGCTTTCTGCGAGACCGTAGCTTCTGAGTGAAAGTAGACCACGTTCTCCCTTCGGAAAGGCGTATTACCGCTGGTGTCCCTCAGGGACGTGTACTTGGGTCTTTCCTGTTCTCGCTGTTTGTCAACGACACGCCCCGAGTTCCTGGAGTTAAATTGTCGCTGTTCGCGGACGACACTGCGGCTTCTGCCTCAGAGCCGAACACAGGTTATGCGGCAATAAAGCTCCAGCGCCAACTCGACGCGTATGTCGGGTGGGCCGATGACTGGAGAGTTGTCATCAAAGCTTCCAAGAGCGCCGCGGTAATAGCCTTGGCCGCTTTACGTAGGCCCATCGAGGTGCCCTGGATCAATAGCGTCAAGTACCTCGGGCTCCACGTGGACTCCCGACTCACCTGGCGAACCCATACACAATACATCCGTCAACGCGCTTCGGCGCAACTCAGTAGACTTTGGCTCGTGCTTCCTAATCAGGCAATGACCCCCCGGCTGGGTAAGCTCATCGTCAACTCGTAAGTGTTGCCCGTGATTACCTATGCCTGTCCTGTTTGGGGATACCTTGCTCGATGTCATAGATCAGCGCTACAGCGCGTTCTCGACCGGGGACTTAAGCTCGCGTGTAAAGTCCCCCAGAGGTATTCTTGTCGTCTTTTGAGGAGCAAGGTCAGCTGTTCGAGCAAGGTGGCTCGAACGTCTGCAAGAGTTCAACTTCAAGGTACAACATCGACGCCTGCATGGTAATGTCACGAAGACCGTGCCCGGAAGACTGCCAAAATTGCCACAGAAAAGAAGAACAAAACATGTCACATGTCATGTCGCATGTCACAGACAAAATATATTCTCGCGTACAGATCATTGATAGCTGACCTCCAGTGTGCAGTATGTGGTAGAGAATTACTGCAAATGTATTTTTTTTATTTTTTCCTGAGATTTACGCTGAATAGTGATCTGTATATAGAGGGTGATTCAAAATTGCACGGCAATCTCTCGAAGCCTGATTCTACAGCTAAAAATAAGAAAAAAAGGACATATAAACATAGGTCCCAAAACGATTCGTTAGCGAGTTACGGCTCGCCAACCAGTTCGCCCTGATTTCTATTCCCACGCCATACTGAAATTCTTGGGGTATAAATTAAAGGATAAATTTGGTGGTTTATTATGGTTTCTGATCTTACAAATTGAATAAAAGTGGCCCCATATCTCTACCTTAATTAGTTTTGAAGAAACACTGTGTAAAGCATAAAAAATTGGAGTCGAGAAACACACATTTTTAGATTTGGGATAAAATAATTTCGTTAATTTGCCAATAAAGAAATACAAATTTCTAACTAACTTTGTAGAGAATTTAATTTTGAGAAAGGTGATGTGTATAATGTCTATTAAAAATAAGTACAAATTTGAGAAAATTGAATTTAATTAAAAACAAAACAGGCCAAAATGCGCCTGAAAAGTGTTGCAATTTACAAGAAATGACATTGTAATCTTTCGAAACACCCTCACTTGGGCAGAAGAAAACCCAAATGAGACTGCTACAAGACATGACCAACAATACTTTTTTATTTAATGTGTGATGCGGTCTTCTTGGTGATACTCTCTTAGGGGATTTTTTTCTTACCACCAAGGCTTAATGGAAGATAATACTTAAATTTTTTTTGCAAACGAATCTGATGGAACTCTTGGAAGATATTTCACTTGCAGATAGAGTGCAGATGTGGTTTTTGAATGACGGTGCATCTGCTCACTACTGTCGCGATTTGATGAACCATTTAAATAATATATTCCGTAAGCGATGAATTGGTCGAAACGAACCAGTAAAATGGCCACCTAGATCGCCTGATCTCACACCAGCAGACTTTATCCTTTGGGGTTGGATGAAGTCGTTAGTTTATTTCGCTCGTATTCGCACACAAGAAGAATTGAGACAACTCATAGTAGAATACGCATATGTGTTAAGAATATGTTAAGAATAATCCTGATGCCATAAGACGTGCCCGGCTAGCATGGATTCGCTGAGCTGAATTTTGCATTCAACAAAATGGCCACATTGAACAACTGCTTTGAACGAACGTTTGCAGCTTTATCAATTTAACAATTTTGATATTTAATCATTTGTAAGAAAAATTCAATAATATAAGTTTTTAATTCGTTTACAATCACATTAGTAGTGGAAACGTTTACGTAAACCTTTGTTCTGTTTTAAATTCCAACACTTTTCTACCGTATTTTGGTCTGTTTTGTTTTTAATAAAAGTCAATTTTTTTAAAATTTGTATTTACTTTTAATAAACTTTATACACAGCACATTTCTAATAATTCAATTTTCTACAAAATTATTTAGAAAATGTTATTTGTTTATTGGCAAATTAACTTTATCCCAAATCTAAAAATGTGTGTTTTTCGACTCCTATTTTTTGTGATTTATACAGTTTTTCTTAGAAACTAATTGAGATAGAGCTTTAGGACCACTTTTAGTTATTTTTTCAGATTAGGAACCATAAAAAACCACCAAATTTATCCTTCACTTTATACTGCAATCATTTTAGAATGGCGTCATTTTACCGTGGGAGCAGAAATCAGTGCGAACTGCTTCGCGAGCGGTAACTCGCTAACAAACCGTTTTCGGACCTATGTTTATATGAACTTGTTTCTTATTTTTAGCTATAGAATCGGGCCCACAGAGATTGCCGTGCAATTTTGAATTACCCTATATAGATATGACAGTTTACTACAACTGTATTTACCTCTACGACCTTCAGTCTTTTCTTCTTTCAACCTATCCTATTATTTATACTTTAGTATGCATTTTTCTATGTCACTTCGGTTATAGACTTTCCTTTTTCCAGCCGTTTATATAATATATGTATTTCAGCCATTATTCATTACGATTCGTTTGCAAAGATTTTATTTCTATCAGTAACATATTTCTCTTATTGACTGTAATTTTAACCCGTGTTTCAACTCTAAAATATAGTGATACATTTTCTACTACTTTTTGATTATTCTCTACTATTATTTTACAAGTATCGTTATTCCATAGAAACAAATCTATGAATTTCTTTCTTTATAAATACAGACTAGAATAACTGTTCCATTTTTTTAAATAACACTTCTCGACCTGTATACCCTTGTACATAATTTAATCTTTTATTTTACAAATTTAAGCCCTTGCCGTTATACCTCAATAGAGACGTACTATATTTTTAAATTAATTTTTATTCTCGATAATGTCATAGTGAATTGTTCATTTGATAACCACATAGACTTGTCTTAAGTATCAGAGGATAATATGACAGAAACGTACACATTATCTTTTCTGATACAAAATATTATTTACCCTTCAAAGTATTTTCATCTATATTTTATTCTGAAAGATAAACAGGTATATAAATAGGTAACCTACCTTCTTCAGGATTTTCTTGGTTATTCTTTGGATTCTGTCTTGAAAACTTCATAAATCTTGCACGTTTTCCAGAATTTTTGTTTCTCATTTCCTTATTTGTGTTTTTTTTTTTAATTTTCGTAGGACAAAATTATATTTTTTCCTCAGCGCTTGTGGTATTCAATCAATAATTTTTCATTACAAAATAATTACTGTCACATATCATAAATGGCGGGGGAAGGTATAATGAAAAATTTCAAAATTATTATTGTAGTCTTTAGTGCTTTTTATTGTCGTGATATTATTTATCAAGTTTGCCGTAAAGGGTATTGCAAACGTTAAAAAACGTTTACTATAACCTGCTTAGTGTATTAGACACTTGAAAAATGCGACTGTTCCATTGCAGGAAAAACAAAGTATGAAAAGGTTTCAGTGCTGAACAGTTAGACTTGAAGGTAAATGCGCACGCAGCACGTACGTGTACATTTACACAGACTACAGACTCGACCTATATTAGCAAACACAACTGACAAAGGCAAACACAGACCCTTCGCTGCGCGCTGTGTTGCTGCTGCCCACTTGATCTCTGTTTACTGTTTAAAATCTATTTCGTTTTACCTCTATCGCCACAGAAACTCTGCTGTATATTTGTTCGAATTTAATCGTTTTATTTGAGTCACGAAATAGATTCACACACTTCCACTTTTCAGTATACAAAGTGAGAAAAATATAATTAATATGTATCATGTTTCTGTATTGTAGTGTAGTGTATAGTTTTGTGTATGTGTGTACCTGTGACTTAACAATATATGCATGAATATGAGATAAAAAAAATCTCGAAACGTCGCATAAAATCTGCATTTTCATTAGACCGAAACTCGATATCCACTTGAAAAGAAAAATGTCCTTCCGTACAGTATTTATGTTTCACAATTGTGATAATCGTACCACGTACAGTACTTATACTTGGACGATAATTTTACTTGTTCGTGCACAACTTGTGTCAAATCTTAGAAAATACCTACGAAAATTAGGTACCTGAAAAATAAAACACGGAAAGACACCTAAATGAATTTTTATAAAACTGTGGCTGTCTCCACATTCCTGTATGTTACTGAGACTAGGGCTCTTGGTAAAAGGGACGTGCAGAGGATTTAGGAAGCCGAAATGAAATTTCTAAGAGGGGGCGCAAAGTTGTTTTCTCTCTTGGATCGGAGAAGAAACGACGATATTAGATACGATTTAAACATTGTTACATTGCACCAGAAAATTAATGACCACAGAAGGTGATGGTATAAACGCTTGAATCGCATGCCTGTTGTCCGTCTACCTGTTGTTCGCTTGGGTTATCATCCTACTGGGATGAGAGATGTCGGTAGACCGAGCTGGAGATGGGTTCCGGAACAGGTCTAAGGCCTAGTCCTTGGAGTGGCGATGACGATGATAATCTTAGTAAGTGTGATGTCCTGTTTCAGAGTTTTATATACGGTGGAAACAATTCACGTCTATAACTTTAGTAACTGATTTATTGTTTAGGTTTTAAGGCACTCGAAGTTAATACTACCATATTCCGCACTTCCATATTAAACAATGTACTTTCCATTTTGCACTTTATATAGAGACCTTCGTTTTTTTAGGTTACATGTGAAAACGATTGCAACTAATTTATTTTTCGCAATATATTTTATGTTATGTTATAACACAGTTACAATATGTGTGTAACATCTTCAAACGCGTGAACTATTTATTTGGTTCAACAAAAAATATTATAGAAAAAGCTTTGTTACCTTATTTAGGTAAGCGTCCATCTGACGCATATAAAACTATTCTTATTTTATCTATATATATGTAAAAAGTAATACGCCACCATTTTGTGTTAAACAAAAATTAATACATAAAACACATTTGCAATTATGACATTTGTAGATATTATTATACACGTGCATATACGATTGTTACATTCTTACGCCTAAGTTAATTGAGTCATATGACGTTATTAATTGATGACTCGTTGGACACTTGGTGAAACATATTAATACAAAGGTTTTTTAAAATATATAAACACTTGGTATGTTTCACAGTTTTTATTTAACTCTGACAGCTGTTTCAGCTTCTCAAGTTATTGTCTGACCAAGTTATTGTTTATATATTTTTAAAAACCTTCAAGTTATATAAATCAGTTGTAATTTGAAAAAAACTTTACCGTATGTAGTATTTAGACACATTATATAATACTACACTAAGCTGTTTCAGCTTCTCAAGCTATTGTGTGACAATAGTGTTTATATATTTTTAAAACCTTTAAGTTATATGAAATCAGTTGTAATTAAAAAAACCTTTACCGTATGTATGTTGTTTTTAGACACGTTACACGATACTACACTATACTGTTTAATTTTCCTTTGCGGAACTAATGTATGGAGACAGTAGGCCTATTTCTGTTAAGGGAATTTATTTGTTTATTTCCGCACTTAAGAGGCCGAAATGGCTTTGAACTCTATCCAAATGTAGTTAAGCAGTGCAGTAAAGTGTAACAGTGGGAAATGTGTGTGAGAGAGGCAGAGGGAAACACTAATGGGCCAATAATTGTCTCTTCAGCTACAAGTTTATGTGTTTTGCACGCATTAACAACTTTCCTCTAAACAACCGTTATCGTCAGTTGTTCCATGTTGAGATGTTTGGCGTACTTCTAATTAAAGCTTTCACCGTTGATCACACGTGAAGACATACTGAATCTTATGCACAATTTAAGTTACCCCATATTACGTCCGTGTAATTAATTACAAACTTACTTACGCGTTGTTGTAGTCATTTTGGTTACTACAATATCAAATCGAGAGATAAAAACAATATACATATTACATCAAGTATTAATTATTTGGTGCTATTTCGTAGACTTGAGTTAACATTGTTGAATTGAGTTTCCCGGCTGTATGGCCGTGGTCCAGTACTAAAATCCATATTAAACGTTTTGGCCGTGGCTTTGACACCTACCTTTAGTGAAAAATTTGAGTTTGCGCTAAAGTAGGATGTTCAGGTTAGGGGCCACAGTTTGCTATTGATTTTAGCACTGGGCCACGGCCAAACAGCCCGGAAACTCAATTTAACAGTGTTGCTATTGTTCTTCTGTTAATTAGGAAAACAAACAAACGGAAAAAAACAATAAATATTATAAATTTTAATGAATTCGTGTACCAATATGAGAATTGATGATAGAAACATTTTTATTTTAATATTGTTTGATGGATTTATAGTAGACATTTTTACGATTATCTAATAATCAATAATTTTTTATAACCACCCTCTGATGTAAGTCACTTTATGAATCTGAGAATTTTATTTCAGAGGCCTACATTTTTGTAATATTTCTTTCTTGAACAAGTCCACGAATTGCTTCTATGCATTAAAGTCGATACTGCCATACTTTATAAAACTTCAGCATTGTCTGTGTCTGTTCTTTAATTCTTTAATTTAAATTTGATAAAGCTTGATTACCAAACACACTTATTCTTGTTGAACATAGAAAATAGGCGTCTCTTGATTTATACATAGTGGTTGTATATCTGAAACTTTGAATTTTGGTTAGAAAGACAATGAGTAGCGAGTGGTGCCAGAATGCTATAGTGTTAAATTGATAATTATAAAAAAAAAACCTCTTATGGCCGTCATACGCTCTTTAGCGAAAAGTAATAAAAAATAACAAAAATATAAATAAAACAATTATATTTGAAGTATCTACAGCGCTGTTTGGCCGTGGTCCAGGGTTTAAAATCAAACCAAACGTTTCAGCAGCACCACTGGCTGCCATCTTCGGTGGAATTCGAGTGTACCTAACGCGGGATGTCATACGTCAGGCCCACAATACTGTGGTGAAGGCTAAAGGCTAAGGACATCTTTAGGCTTCACCACAGTAGGGCCTGACGTATGACACCCCGCGTTAGGTACACTCGAATTCCACCGAATATGGCAGCCAGTGGTGCTGCTGAAACGTTTGGTTTGATTGTAAACCGTGGACCACGCCCAAACCGCCCGGTAGATATTTTAAATATAAATGAAACCGGCCGTGAAAGCCTAAGGATAATATAAAAACCTTAATTAATTAAGAGATAAGAAAAATCTCAAATTTTATTCTTATTTTATCATAAAAAATTAACCAGCTCATATATACAAAAAATAATCTAAATTAGTTAAGTTGCTAACCTATTATTATTTTTCTAAAAATGTAAGTAATAATTAAAGAAAAGAGAAAAGACAGAAATGAATCTTTCTAGAAACTAAAATGTTCAGTCCATCTGAGTGACAGACACGTAATCATCTGTTACGAGTAGGGAGGTAGCTGTATCACAGACAGGATAATAAGGGAAAGAGGAAAAATCTGATCCTTGGACAAACATACAGACAAACGCAACTTAATCCTTAAGAAGAGAAGCAACAAAGCCTAATCAAACTTGACCACACAGGACACAAATCTCCTCTATGGGGTAAACGTGTATTTCACAGCTAAGGTAATACGCCTGCTATAAGTCACACCGAGTTTTGCGCCACTACACAAACGCTCTCTAGCAACGTTAAGCTAGATTAGATGGTGTTCGCTCTCCAGCATTATTCCGATGACATTTTCGGGCGAGATCTGTGCCACAACATTTTCCAGGGGTTTCCTCTCCTCTTTCCATCTATCGCAGGTGAAAAACATGTGACTTACATCGTCTAATTCCTGTTTACAGAAAATTCAGTCTGGTCTGTCTACTTTCCCATCCTATATTAACTACATTAATCGATTTATATCAGATAATTGTATTGCATCAGAAGGAAATTCTTAACCCTGTTCTACTGGCAATGTCCTCTAAAAAATTAACTTTTGTTACTACAGATGTCACATGTTCAGAAAGTACAGCAAAGTCATCTGCGAATGCCAAACAGTTTATTTCAATGCGTTTGTTCTTTCTTCCCAACATTATTGGTGATATTTGCAGTACTTTAATTTTTCATTCCAAATTCTCACTACTTTCTCCAGGACACAGTTAAAAAGAATTGGGGATAAACCATCACCCTGTCTCACATCTGTATTTATTTTGAATGGTTGAGATATTTCTCCCATGAATTTTACTTTTGAGACTGTGTCCGTAAGGGTTTCACGGATTAGATTTGCCAATTTAGATTTAACACCAAATTCTCGGATTGTCTTATCTATAGTTTCTCTATCAACAGAATGAAAGGCCTTTTTGAAATCAACAAATGTTACTACGATGTCCTTTGAATTCAGTAGCCTGTGACGGATTATTGACTTCAGATTGAATATCGGTTCTGGACAGGATCTGTCCTTCCTAAAGCCACCCTGATATTCACCCAAATGGTTATCCAATGTTTTTTCTACTCTCTTCAATAGGATCTTTGAAAATATTTTATATGCAACTGGAAGTAAAGATATTCCTCTTTATCCTCTGTAGTTATTAACATCTTGCTTATCATCCTTCTTATGCAGCGTATGTATTAATGGGATTTTTTGCTTCAATTCTTTTGGGATTTTTTCTGTTTTCCAAATTTCTTCAAAAATTAATTGTAGATCAATTTTGATCTTTGGTAGAGTCCATTTCAAAAGTTCAGCTGATATGAAGTCTCCTCCACTAGCTTTAATATTTTTTTAAGTTTTAAATACTTCTTCAATTTCTTCGATAGTCGGAGGTGTATCTTCTTCTAAATTTTCATAAACGTCTGACAGTTCTAACCTCTGAATCGGTTCCGGGCAATTTAAAAGTTGAACAAAATAGTTTGAAAGTATTTCACAATTTTCCGCATTTGTGAGGCCAGTGCTACCACTTTCATTTTTAAAACAAACACTTGGTGATTGGTAACCATTTAGTTTATTTTTAAAAGTCTGAAAGAAATCTCGACAATTATTTTTTATAAAATTTTTGTGCATTTGAAAAAGTTTCAACCTTTTAAAAGATCTTTTAGTTCCCCTTATTATCCTTTCTGCTTCCTTTCTTTGATGCTTAAATTGATCGTAGTGTTCAGGTTTCCCTGAGCATTTTCACTTTTTCAATTTTTTTGCTCTCTCTGCTAATGCTTCTTCACACAATTCATTCCACCATACTTGCCTTTTATTTTTAACTAAACCAAATGTTATTTTAATATTATATTTTATTTCTCGATATTTTATTGTTTTAGAAATTTTGTATAGCTTTTATGATAATGGCGTTATTACTAGTTGATGTTAAAGCTGTCCACAGATCATCAGATCAAATAAGATAGGAAAAACCTCTGTTGCAGTTATTCCACCACCCTTTGCCGAATGCAACAAGCGTTTGAACCGATTAAATTAAAATAAGTTTAAATAGTCGCGCGACGGAAAATTATCCGTACTTTGGTCAGCGTTCCCTGACGTCACATCCCCCGTCCCTTTTCTAGCAAAGCTTTTCGCTCGACAAGTTCAGTCAGTCTACCATCAAACTGCGCTGTGAGCAGAGTCGCCCGTCGTCTCCCGGTGGGTATTTTGGTTGGAAGTCTCATCACCAAGTTAATTATGATTTCTTGGTTATCTTAAATCTCATGAATCAATGCTGGTGACGAACTATATTCGTCTGTAACGTTTGTAAAATAAAAACTTGTATTTTTGTAAAAGACTGTAACCAACCATGATGTATTTTGTTTGTAATAGTTAGACTCGAGGAAAAACCAATTTTCAGCCAGTCAGTTTAAAGAAAATGAAAGATGTTTAAATTTTAGCATTTGTCACTTGTTATAGAATTTGATTTGTAATTTTGAATTGTTATTACTGAATTTTTGTAAATTTTGCAATTATGTATTATGTGACTTAGCGTGCACGTGTAGTAGCTGGTAACCTATACTAAAGAGTTTGGAACTTTCAGTAAAGCTTGGTTCCACGTATGGGCCCACGAACGTGAGAGTATTGATTCGCCACATGATTTCTTCATAATTTCAAGAATACGTACGATGGTACGCCGTATGAACAGCGCAGAAACACGGCTTCCCATGACTGGCTTACACACGGTGTGACCAGAAACAGCAGGCCGCCAGCAAACATAACTCACATGTTCAAGTAACATTATTATTCATTAGTTATATCCACCAGCAGTTTCCAGTTACCAGATCACTAGTCAAAACGAAGATGAAGTAAATTTCTCATTTTATGCAATATGAACTTGTATCTTTGCAAGGATTTACAGTATAAAAAAAAAGTGTTAAGAAATTTAATGAACAGATTATAAGTTGTACCCTATATACCGTATTATAAATTCTAAACTGGCATTGACTTATGCAATTATTGAATTTTGTAACGATTTCACCCAATTTTTAATTGATGGAACTGTGGAATTTTTAATAATTGGTTAATCTAGTATTTGAATTGTATTATTGTTGGATTTTTGGGATTTAATTTATTCTGTACTTGGTCGACTCAATAATTCATCTCCCTCTGGTTGAAACACAATTATATAATGTTCTGAGGCTTATTTTTATTCTAAAATAAACGGGTGCACCTTGACTCTGCTCACTATCTGCTTGTACTGAGTTTCTTTTTATACACACCCCAGACTTTAGGTAATCATATTAAGACTATTTTACGAGTATCTTAGATTGTGTAAAGGGACATAAGTAGTAGTAAGTATTTCGATTATTTCTGGTGTATTTTGTGTGTTGCGTATTTTTGGGCTCAGCAGTGTAACGCACCGTGTAACATCAGAAATGCTCAATTGTCAGCAAACGAGGTGTATAATTAATACGAGTTATTCAGTGTTCATAGTTAACCGTTACGGACTTTTTACAATGAGAAATTTGGTGACTGGGGTGTGCAGTTGACTGAATTACACTTTCCCCACTCAGTGGATAGCTTTTCCGACTCCACGGTTAATTAGTCTGCCGTGTTTTGTTCCTCTGTAATTCCCACCGTCCCTACGTATCTGCTTCTCGTAAAAACCCTTTGCTTCTGCTTGCCACGAACCCATCTAAACCCGCAGAGCGCGAATCTAAGCGGGTACAAAACATTTAGGTGTTATTGCAAGAGACACCTCTTATACCCTTTTTTCACGTTGAATTACAAAAACCTTTTGACATTATATACTTTAAATTTGTATATAAAAATCTGAAATAGAACGGGAATATATTTCGTATCTTCGTTCAGCAACGTTATACTACTACAAACATGCTTGTTTTTGACGTTTGTAATTGGATGAGAAAATCTATTTCAGTTTCGTTAGCCAAATCTGTTAGATATGACACTCAGCAGACACTTCTGAAACCGGTCCGTCTCGTGAACAAGTCCACCGCAGGCTGTGTCGTTGCTAATCAACGATCTAATAAGCTGTGGCTTACGTCCAGCCTTTGGAAATCAAAATGATTGAGGGAAACATGAAATTATTTGTTATTCTTATTTATACAACAATTCCTAAAAATAATAACTTTCAGGACATTCATTAGGTACTTAATGAGACGTTCTAAATGTACATGAGAAAAAACAGGCGAAAAAAGACACAAAGGTAAAATCATGTAAAGTACAAAGACGAGAAGAAATGTTTACAAAGATTTAATATAAGAAATATTGATTTCTCTCGGAACGCATTTTTTTTTTTGCTAATTCAGTTGGATTTTAGATAAGACATAAGATATTGCGTAATGTTAAAACGCCTTTCACCACCAAGACGGTGGTAGATTATTCTTGATTATTCTCTTCAGTGTTTAACTATGCCTTCCACATTTTAATAATTGTGTTCTTTGTCGAATAAACGTGAACACGGTACCTACTAACATGTACAGTGCATATCCGATAATGGTCTTACCTAGCGACGACCTAGCTCAAGGGATATTTTAAATGTCTCACGATAAAGTATATGAATTTAATGGCATTATAATTAATTGTAAATTAACAGTGCGAATTTACAATAAATTGTGCTTAATTTCAAGTCATAAGCCGGATTTTTTTTTTACAACTAATCTTAGATTAACGAGAAATTTGACTCTATCAATATCTTCAAACTAAATGTCAATTTACTGGGTTTACCCACTGGAATCCCTCAGATTACTCTAATGGTGAAAACATACACATACACAACACTTCACACTCTAGTCTGCTTTACACACACCACACTAAACCAGGTCAAAAGGTTTGGTCCTCTTGAGCCTTCTCAATATCCCTTGTTGGTCAAGCAGCTGAATTGAAGCGGCTACGTTAACGTGGTTATGAAGCCGGTCTTCATGCTTCTGTGCAATTTTCCTAATCTCGTCAGCAACCATTTCCACACCCAGGTCTCTGTGCAGGTCACTATTCCTTATGTACCAAGGGGCATTAACAATATTTCTCAGTACTTTATTTTGAAATCGTTGTATGATTTCGACGTTACTCGCACTGGCACACCCCCACAACTGGATTCCATATATCCAAACTGGTTTGAGCACCTGCTTATACAGCATAATTTTATTATGTATTGCAAGCTCGGAGTTTGCACCAAGGAGCCAATACATTTTTTTTAATTTGAGATTCGGTTCCTCACGTTTTTTTTAATGCGCTCTTTCCATCTAAGCATGTATCGCCCGTGCGTACAGACTCACACTGCACTGTTTGAGCTGACACATGTCCTGCGATGCGGTCTGCGTGTTGGGTTTCAGTGCGAGCGAGCGCAGCTTGCATTGACTCCAGCACGCACTCTGGTACGTCGCACGCATGTGCGCTCGCGGTGCACACACATGCTTTGCTGTTCTAATCGTGGCAATCATTGTAGTAAAACTGTCCAACTGGAGTATTTTTACACTCGATAAATACAACCTGGGAGTATTTATTTCAGGGACATTCACATAACTAGCTAAAAACACAATGTACAACTAAATACATATTATTTATGAAGTCACGAAGGAATACGGTCAATAAATGAGACTATTTGATAACAAAAGCACAAGTTTACAGTTTTTTGTTACTTCATTTGGGGGTCAAGGAGTCTTCCAACTTCCAACCAGTACCATATTTGCAAACACCCTTATCAGCAGTGTTAATTTCCAGTATTATATTATATAAAACTTTTGTGGCTATCTATATAGGAAGTTACGAGAAAGTCAAGGAGGTTCAAGTAGCATGGGTCTGTTTACAAGTCAAGAAAGAGGAAAAATACAATTTCGTCGGTAAAAAGGAAAAATTTCCCAGAACAATGTAGAGATGACAGTTACTGACCACAAGTGTATTCCGAACAAAGCAAATCTGGATGTATAGAAGTCAGTGTTCCGAGCAAAGAAAGAGACCACAACGCGACTATACTTCAGGTACTTAACGAAGAAATTTTATTAAACGGAGCTTATGATTTCGTCACATAAAGTCCCAATTTTGTAATTTGAAATCAACGGTTTACCAATGTGCCGTGTTTTGTGATATAAAAAGCGTTAGCTTTTCAGCTGGCCGTATTGTATGTCTAATATCCTATCTGTATTTTGCATTTACTATAATTTTACTTCCTATGTACTTGAAAGTTTTCATCTGAGTTAATACTACAATTCCGATATATATGCTAATTTAGAATCCTTTGGAAGCCTTCTTTCCTTAATACCAGTACTGCGACATCATCAATACGTATTAATTTGCTGATTATTTGACCTCCAATGCTTATTCCTTTTACTCTCTGTTGTTTGTATTAAATAATTACTTCTACCTACGAGGAGCGTTAACATTTTAAATTATATATAATTATTTCACTACGACTCGGAACACAAAACTTTTTATGGGTAAAAACGTAAAAGTTTTAACTTATACCTTTAAGGTATATAATTATATTTAGTTATAAAATAATTATATTTAGTTAAGTAACGGACACGTCATGGACAACGAAATCCAAGAATTTAAATTATAAATTACTTATTATTTTTTAAAAAGTAATATAAGAATATATTAGGTAAAATATAATATAAAATATAAAAGGTAAAATATAAAAGATTTAGGTATAATCTTTTATTAGGTATAGGGCTAATTTTTCAGTCTTTCCTTTAATACAGTCTATCTTTACGGTAGTTCACGTATTCTTTGAGAAAACAATTCTTCTGGCAGATGAAGCACCCACTCTTGAAGAGCTTTGGTAACTTATTTACTTATAACGTAAAATTTGAATGCTACCCAATTTTACGCTGGTTTTATATAGAATCATGATTATTAAATGTATATTAGAATAAGAAATGCAAGTAATGTGATTTGATGTATGGTTAGAAACCGGCTTAGCGGAGTTTTTTCAAAGCACACACCCTAGGCGAGGCGACAGTCTGGCGATGCGAAAGTTATTCAGCAAGTCACGTACAGGGTGTAAAATCATAAAATGTATTGTATTAAAAAAAGCCATAAAGTTAAGTGAAATCGAGGGAAAATTGAGTGCTCGGACAATACAGTACCAGTAGAATTTAGAAAGAGAGGGTGAGTGAGAAAACTCGAAGTAGCGTCAGGTTCACTTTCGCGGTAAAAGCTTGCTACGCGCTGTTTTTTGACGAATGGGAGAAAGCGTCACTTTTAAGCGGGTGAAATTAGCTAGTTGGGTTGGAGGAAATCAAATACCGCGGTACTTGAAACCAATGGGAACGCGATTTGTAAATATTGAGTATGGGTAACGTTTGCGGGAGTACAAAAAACGTAGTTGGGAATTTGTCAGGCAGTCTACGGCGAACTCTACAACTATCAGACTCGTTATCGTGCATTGCGATTTCATAACTAAAACTTGCGATAAGTAATAAGTAGAGTATTCGTGTCGTGCGTTTAATAATATTAAACCCGGTATTACAGTAAACAAAGTATACCAATTCAAAGTAATTGTTAGACTAAATAACTTGGTGATAATTACCGAACTTCATAGTATCGATAATCGAACGCGTGCATTCGAAAGCTACGGAACGTGGGAGTGTATTCGGGATGAATTATTGATATTGGGAGCACTCAGTTTTATAACATAGTTACTAAGGTGTCACAATTAATTAGTATATATTAGTTACATGCTTAACCAGTGAGTAGGTGTGAACAGTGGTAATTAAAAAGAAACCAAAATAATCAAGTGTTAGTGTCATCGAGTGTCAACAACAGGATCATCCGAATCGCCGACAACGCAATCTCCAAGATCGGAGACTCCGAGGGAAGGATTCACCAACCAAAAGA
The DNA here is from genome assembly GCA_034769895.1 of Magicicada septendecula. Lineage (NCBI taxonomy): Eukaryota > Metazoa > Arthropoda > Insecta > Hemiptera > Cicadidae > Magicicada > Magicicada septendecula. The sequence continues at coordinate 26,203,133 of CM068373.1, read as the reverse complement.
AAATCAACTTAACAAGTTGAACAATTAAACTCAGATTAATTCATGCATCTTTTGTAACTCTATTACTATTGGCAATTCAATTGGTCTATGAACCTACTTTCAATGATAATTGATAAGAAGTATAATTTCAATAATTGTTAATCATTAAGATTGTATGCAACTGGTAATATGTTAATGAAGATGTTCATTAAAATTAGCAGTCATTCAAGTTAATTGTGTTAATAATCATTTGTTGGATACCCTGAGATAATTTTAAGAGTCGCCATCAAGCAGAGTTAAGAGTTTAGTATTAGTAAATTACACATATCTTTTCTAGCTCTAAACTGCGAGGGTGGATACTAGAACAAAACTTCTTCCTTCTTAGAACTCTTCTAAAGTTTTTTTAAACAAATTTAACTCAGAGGGAGCAAGGTGTGAACTATAGAGTGAACGGTCCACTTTAGTTTTACAATTGCAACCATCGTATGAGTGGTGTCATTTGGTAGCGCATTATCCTGTAAGAAACAGAATGATGTTTTTTTTACGCTCAGTTCAGAGGCTGTTTAGTGTAATACTCGGCGTTTACAATCCGTTGTTCTGTTAGGAAATCCATGTGTACGACGTTTTTCGTGTACCAAAAGAATGAAGGCATAATTTTTTTTTCTAAAACAGTGGTTTTTCTGTTTGGAGATGACGGATGCCTCCAGAAGGTGTTTTGGTTTCTGGGTTAAAGCGGTGTAAACAATTTTCATCGTAAGTGACGACAGACTGTAAGAAGCCCCATTATCTTCATATTGTGTCAATAGTGAACGAGACACCTGCACGCGTGTCTGCTTGTAACCGTCCGTCAGCACTCGTGGAATTCAATATGCGATAATAAAATGAATAAATAATGAAATTTAATTTTTGCAGAGCTATCTGCACTACCAACACTGGTATTTGATGTATAAGTAATATACCAAATCGTCATTTGACAATTATTTTAAACTCATATATTGCTCCGTCAACCACCTTTACTGTTGCCGATGTGTTTGAAATGTTCTTGAGTTTTTGGGTGATTTTGTTTTAATTTTTGCCAAATGTGCGGACCGCTTTACTACATTTATAAACGCTTATGTCTGACGTTTCACCAAACTGTCTTCTCACAGTTTTTACATGTTTCCGATAGTTTTGCGTTTTTTTTTTGTAAGAAATTTAAAAGTAAAGCGTTGTTCCACGCTTGAATGCGTACCTACGAGAGCCTGCTGGAAAACTTTCTAAGTAACTACAATTTTGGTGTGTTTAAGATTTGTATTTCTTGTAAGAATCTGTTGAATTTTAAAATTATCGGTCAATTTATTCATTATTTACCAGCTGTTTGAAATTTACTTTAAAATGTAACATGATAATAATAAAATATTTTAAATTAGAAAATAATGTCACAGTAACTGACTTACCACATACTTACTATAAGCACTTTGTATTCCTCAAAGTGCGGTGATAATAACCAATAACGGTATATATTAATACTTCAATGTAATTATAGCAGATCAAAAGTGTTGTAAGTGTAGCATTACTAAATTAATTTTTTTTTTAATTATTGTTACAGTGTACAAATTAATTTATAAACACTTTAGTACAATAAATAAATCCTAATATTTTAAAGTTGAACATAAACCTAGTTTTTAAAAGAGGGCCTATTTGTACTCCAAAATAATTTTTTTCCAAATTTTTACGAATACATTGAAAGTACTTCTACTTAGATGGTCAGACGCTTTAATTCGTGAAGTGTGTTTATGCACGTTAATGTAATGTTAAAGTAAACAAAACCACATAACTTCAAAGGAACATAACTCAAATAAAATTAATTCCAAGCGACACTACCGAGTTGGCTTAACAAAATGAACACAACATTGAAGCGCTTTTCTGTTGTTGTCAGTATTAACGTGGATGGGGATAAAAGCTTGCGTAAGTCCCTCAAAACAAATTCCCTGCAGGTTCGTTTGTATTGCTTCTAATTCCACTTCCTACACTGCCTAAATCGTACACGGTTTATTGGACTCAACCTGCCGTTTGTTAAAATTTTTTCACAATTCATTTCCCGAATAGCGTGTTTATTCTATACACGTCGTGTAATCCTTGTTTAGCAAAAATTTTATAAAATATTATTAAAGCAAACCAGTTTTTGTATGACAGATTCCAACATAATTGTCTCATTTTCATTTCTTTCTCTCGCATCTGTGTCCGAATGTCCTTTACAACCCTTTCGCGCGCTACTTCCTTGAGCGCCTAAATAATTATATTAAGTGATAGCTGTTCAAGTGTTCTATTACCCTCGACCACCTTCGATCGTACAGTCTCTCTCTCTCTCTCTCTCTCTCTCTCTCTCTCTCTCTCTCTCTCTCTCTCTCTCTCTCTCTCTCTCTCTCTCTCTCTCTCTCTCTCTCTATCTCTCTCTCTCTTACTGTAAATGTCAAAATTATTTAAAAGGGAGTGTTCTTAAAGACGAATGATGGCAGGTAATGTGCGTAATGCGCTGGTTAGGCGTAGCACAAATGTCAGAGTACATTCTCTCCTTTTCAGGTTTGTTGTAAACCGTTTTGAAAATAATGATCGCTATCTTCAGGATTGGCAACTTAAAGCCAATCCGTTAAACAGCCTTTTAAGCTGAAATTTGTTAGGAGTAATATTGACGAACCTTTGTTTTTTTTAATTAAGATAAGAGCGCTTTAATGTTAACTTGTACAAATTTACTAATGGACAAATTTAAGAAAGGTTGTAGAAAAATGTAAACTAAGGGAGTTCAGAGACAAATGCGCAAGCGCGTCTCACACTACCGATCAGTCTACTACAGTCATACTCAAACGTCTGTCATTTGAATGTGTGTTTCTCAGCTGTGAATATCGTGGGCGTCGATTTGTATTACAAGTACAGTATAGGCTAACATTTGTGCGTGTTCGTGTTAGAGTGTATGACATTTGAAATGATGTAGAATAACAAAGTACAAAGTTCAAGTAGGCCTATTCTATTGCTCTTACTGTAATTTTCGGACGTGTAAATTTTCAAGTTGCGTATGGGTTTTACTTTGACTGTACAAACGTCAAGCAGCGTTGGGGAATGTACTGTATCCCCACGCAACTCTCAGTGCCCGTGCCCCTACGCTCCCCCCTATCCATTGTTAACGTAGCCGTGTAGTACATTTTTAGTCAGGCTAAATGTGATGAACTAAACCACGGACCACTGACTAGTAGCAGACTGATGACTACAATAAAATAACGATGACGTGAACAGATATTTTTGTAATCTTCTACACGGACACACTGACAGGGTAACGAGAAATCAATGAAGAAGATATACCAAGAAATAAAGAACAACACGAAACTACCAAAACGGAAGAAGTTCTAGAAGCTATGAGCCCACTGAAATATAGCAAGGCGTCTGGCATAGATAACATACCAGAAAAAAACTACTTAAATCAGGAAATAATAACCTGTTTGATATGCTGCATGGTCTAAGTGCAGATGTATCTATGAATGAAAAGGAAATGCCGAAAGACTGGCACAGATCGATTATCTTTACGAATGCACCAAAAGAAAACAAACTGTTATGTAATAATTGCGATCCAATGAAGACTAAATGCCACTGGCAGAATAATTTGTGGAGAATACCAGTGAGATTTTAGAATACATTTATACTGCAACAGACCAGCTATTTGCAGTTAAACAAATCCTAAGCGTGTTCTGGGGATTTGATAGAGACATACATCACTTACGTGGATACTTGGATTCCTGTCAAGCACACGATAACATATTGAAAAGTATATATTTTAAATATAATCCTAATACTTCAAATTACAAAAAGAAAACCTGGTCATTCTCACAAAAATTAGTATGACTGAAACACTTTCAGAAGTGAAAATACAGAAAGAACTCGGTTGACTCTTAGAAAGTTTAAGCTCACTGAAGATCTAAAACAGGGCAATGGGCTAGCCCTTGACCTTCTCAAGCTGGCTGTAGAGTAATGTGCAATATAAAAAGTTAGTGTACCCTGACACAGGAGTACTCCGTACCTAGTCAGTACAAATAACAGCATATGCTAAAGACATATCCATCATAGCTCGATCCAATGTGGGTGTGAGAGAACTTATATAATATATAAGCTTAAAAAGAAGTAGGAAAGAAGTATGACGCCTAAAAGATATGGATAAAACTAAAATTATGAGACAGGATTACTCCGACCCAGGCAAAATTTTATTATTATGGATAAAACTTCATAGAAGCAATCATGAGTTTCACATACCTAGGAGCAATTAGAGGAGGAGGAATTGCACTGAGAGGAGAAATCCTTCATGATATGAGCAGATTTAAAAACGTGTGCAATAAAATTACAAAGATGGCCGAGGTGAAAGAGGTATTATTAGCAGGGTAAACCAGGTTAAGATTGCTTTCAACAAAAAATGGAGAATACTAACTAGTAGCACCTCCCTTAAAGAAGGAAACGTTCCCTAATAAGTTTTATATGGAGCACTGTCATCTTTGGTCGCACGTTGTAGACAATAGGCATGAAGGAAAAAGATACAGTACCGTTTACCAAATGGTAAAAGCTTAATAGCATGATAATGTCTTTCAGCCGCCAGCTAAACGCAACACTTGCGCAAAAGAAGCAATCAGTCAGTCAGTAACCATAATAATCTAGCCATTACAATCATTAACTAGAGACAATAACCTATCTACAGCTATGCAGTGTTGTTTGCTTGTTAGGTCTTTAATCTGCGACGACGTTAAAATGTTAGCGGTCGCGGTTTTAGTTAACCATCCCCGGGCTGGTAAATTGTGCTAACACTTGATTTTAAACTTTCAGGACGCTTTATAAATCTGGTTTAATTGTTTGCAGTGATATTATTTTTAACACATTACACACACACACACATATATATATACAGTATATATATATATATATATATATTATAACAGCACCAAATATTAACTATTTGGGGTTATATGTTTACCGCATACTGAAAGCATATTTAAATAAAATGTACCAGTCAAAACTCCATTTGAATGTAGCGCATTGAAAATAATCCTTTGTAAAGCGACGCACACGTGGTCATTATGTAATCAGTTCGCTGTACAAGGAAGCGACCACACCCAAACTGTTAATTATTAATATCTCGGAAACTAATAAATAAAGGCGAATCTAACATAGCCAAAATGTTTGCCGAGATATTAATAATGACGTGTGCAAATTTGATGCAATATAATTAACAAATGAAAGAGTTAATTAAAATAATTGAATAACTTCTGTAAAAATAGAGTTACAGTAATGAGATTTTAGTATGTTATAAAGATAATAATTTCTGACAGATTGTATATTTTAGATTTCACACAACTTGGTTTGCAACCAAGTTATTGCAAAATTAAATAAGCACAGGATATCCGCAGCGGGAAATTGGTTCCACCGGATAATTATAATAAAAATATTAGATAATAATATTCTATTCTCCGTCTGTGGGAACCTAACTTCATTCTCACGGACCAAGGGAATTCAAAATTTTATGTGGTAGGGAGAGTGTGCCAGCCAATGAAATCATTTCACGCGAGCCCCGGCCAGTGCGGTGTTTTCTGGTAGAAAACTCACTCTTCTGTCAGTACTCACGAAGTTAAGACGTAGTCCTTCGATCGTCTAGTAACCAAAGTGGTGAAGATCAACAAGAAGACTCTACGTGGTCAACACACACGCAATTACGAACACACCAAGTACAGATCATCTGTATAGCTCGTAATTGCTACGTAAAGGCGAGATACTCTTCAGTACATCAACCAAGCTTATTGTGTACTACCAGTTAGTCATAAGCACGCAAGAGATCCACCCGACTTCAAGACCAGACTTCAAGAATACAGCAGAGAGGCCGTCTAAATCATTGGTGAACAGCTGACGAGCAGAGCGACCACCCGAACGAAGCACACACACACACACGCTGACGTGCAACGTGCGAATCGACGAGGGACAGGAAGCAGTTCCAGCAGACAACAGCAGACGTTAAAATATTCACAAACAGCAAGGAAGCAGAGTGTTGCCGAATTTTGAACTCCACGACCGAATCCAGCAGTTCTAAGCAGATTACTTTCTCTAACCAAGGACTCGAATCGACGAGGGACAAATCGGAACGACATCCTCTTCAGTAACAGGAAAGCAAAATCCACTTATTTATTTTTCAGATCAAATTTTCTATTTTTCAATTAAAACATTGTAATTCAAATAATTCAGGTGCCAAACAAAAAGCAAAGACTCTAGCAGTTTAAGGCTTTAGTAAGTTATAGTTAAGAAATAGAAGTAGTATAAAAGCGCTATACAAATCTTAACTGACAATCTAATCTTAGATCATACTGCAGTAGATCAGAAGTAGAATCACTAGAAATGAAATAACGTGAACTAGACTGTCACGTCTAATTTATTTTAATTAATTATTCTAATTAATTTCAGAGTTTTATATTTTGTTTCATGAACATTTAGATTCAATTTAATTAAATAAATTTAATTAAATTCAAATCAATTAATAAAGTAAAATTTAAATTGCAATTAACTCGCCAAAGAACGAGTTCAGTTTCTTTCAACTATTGACCAATCGAAAAACATTGATTCATTGTTTAGACTGTAAGAAAATCATAAAATAATAACCATTCTATTCTTGTGTGTTGTTGGTGTAATAAACAACGTTTTATTACCCCATATAACAGTGTTTTATTGTTGTACGATAAAGCCTACCAGTCTCACAAAACTCTCCCCCTTTAAAGTAACCTATTTTGCGTGTTGTTGTAATAATTTGAGATTACTAGCTTGCGAACTTCAAATCCAAAATCCACACGCCCTAGTCGGAAGAATCTGCAAGATCAGACAGCAGGTAGGTACTCACACACAACACAACATAACAATAACGCATAGAAGTAGAGTTATAAATGGCGCTCCAATCTCGTGGGGCTCGAGAAAATTAATTAAATTCAATTTAAATTTAATTTTCACGTGTAAAACAAACTTTGCTGTTTTAACTCGTAAAACAGCTGGCGTCCAACTAAAAAATCCCCAAAGAATTTTGTGACTGGTGTTCGTACAGCAGTAAAGTTATTGTGTGTATTTGAAACTGTTCTGTGTATTTTAAATTGTTTATATTTGAAATTGTTGTGTATTTAAAATGGATATGGATAAAATACTTAAACAAATACAGCAAATGAACGCGGAAATGAAACGCGATTTAACGGAAAATATGAACGGGAAGTTTGAACAAATAACAGCCAATGCTGAAATGAATATCGCGGAATTAAAATCTAACATCGAAACACAAAGAGTTAGTCTAACCGAAGCATTAGAACGCAGTAACGCTGACATAAACGCCGAGATTAAGCAAAGTAATAAAGAAAGTAGTAAAGAATTAACTGCGAAAATAGACGAAAGCGTAAACGAGTTAACTGTGAAAGTCGCGGATATCGCTGAAAAAGTAAATACGGTCGATACTAAAACCAATGAACGGTTTAAAGTTTTTGAGACCACTATGCAAAAATCGTTTATTGAACAAGTAGCACGTATGGAAGGCCGGTTCAAGGATCACATAAGCCGTTGCGAGAAGCAAACCCTAGACTTCTCAAGGAAGGTCGAATCCCTAGAGGTAAAGATTCACGCGGACGTGACCGAAACGCAACGACGAGTAGATAAATTAGACGCTTCAATTGTAGAGACGCGATCTAACATTGACTCTAATAAAGAGAGTGTTTTACAAACGTTAAACGACGAGATTTTGAAAGTACGACAGGAGGTACGAAGGAGATCTGCTCCTAATATTTTGGTACAAGGTCCTGTCGACGAGAAAAATCGCGTGTATTTTACGGGGGAAAATAACGAAAACCCCATTGAACTTTATTAGCGTGTGAGAGTGAAATGGCTAGAGTAGGTTCCCGACTAGAAGATCAAGACAAAATACAGTGGGTGGTTAACGCGATGCGTGATTCGGCGCGTAAGTGGTATAACATTGTACGCGATAGAGTGTCCACATACGCGGAGTTCAAACAAAAATTTGAAAGCCGGTACTGGAACTCGCATACCCAAAGACTTCTGCGCAATGAACTGGAATATGGCCGATTTGATAAGAAAATGGGTATTACCGCCGAAAATTATATAATCCAGCAGGTCGAACGCGCGAAGCATTTAACCCCAGCATTTGCGGAGATTGACATAGTCACGAAGCTTGCCTACCATTTTAATCATAACATTAGAGTAGCTGTATTTACGCAGGGTATTCGCACGGTAGACGAACTACACATTCTAGTGTCCCAAAGTGAGACGGTTTTTGATTTTGGTGGGTGGCGTTATAATCCCGATTTTCGCCGAAATAATGAAGGGCAGAATACGCGACTACAGTACCATCAGCAAACGGATCAAAAACCGAGTACTAGTTCTACTCCACCCCAAACATCGTCAAAACCCCCAGATAAGACCTTTGAATACAAAGGCAAACAAAATATTGCTAGATCAAAAGGGCAATATAAGGGTAACGACGGGGCCCCGATTAGAGCTATGCAAACGGTTGAGATAGCTAGAACTGATACAATAGAGCAAGACAGCGATACTCCAAGTAATAAAGACACCAACGAGAGGAGAAAGAATCGTAAGTTTCCAAAAAACTTGGAAACGGGCGCCTCCAGGGGGGAAGCGCCATAAATCATGCTAAAACCTATAGCAATAAAGTAGGTAAAAATAAGAAAAATGTTAGATTTAAGAAGAGTGATTTTTATACCGAAATTTGTACGCCAGTTGACAAAGTATTTCAACCGGAAGGCAAGGAACCGTGGTTGGCCGTCAACACAATGCAACAATGGGCACCGACAAATGTACGTCCGGAGGAACAGGAAAGTGACGACGACGTTCCCACACAGTCAGCGTGGGAAGACGTAGAAATCATATCCGGGGACGCGTACGAATTCGACGAGTACATAGCGGAATATTGTCGAGCCACCCATAAAAATGCATACGATATACTGGATGCACTTTAAAGATAATGTAATAGCATTATAATAATTAAATTTAAAATAAATAACTTGTGATTTATAATATTATTAATAATAATTGTAGATAACTTGTGTATTGATAATAATGTTTTTCTATCGCGGTAAATAATAGGCGTGTACTACTGAACGAGCACACAGCAGGAAATAGTTACGTCACGCGATAACCTGCTGACCGACATTTGAAAACTAGGTCAAGCAATTAGCCGCGCGACGGGCGATAACGGTTGTAAATACTGTCAGCAAATTCTTTTGTACGCGTGCTACTGTTTACAAACAAACGCTACAGTTAGATATTCGCCGTTCTAAAAACATTAATACGCAGATAATTTCAAATGTAATATTATTAACAAGAGTATGTAGAATTAAGTTGTATGTAATGAAATAATATTAACACACATGTATGTTTTTATTTTGAATAAGTAATACAATGTATAGGTAATAAGTATAATGATTACAGAATATGTGTGTAATGATTAAGAAAAAAAAAACTGTAATAATTACATTCATTTTTTTTTTTAAAGCGGGTGTGGGAATATATAACAGCACCAAATATTAACTATTTGGGGTTATATGTTTACCGCATACTGAAAGCATATTTAAATAAAATGTACCAGTCAAAACTCCATTTGAATGTAGCGCATTGAAAATAATCCTTTGTAAAGCGACGCACACGTGGTCATTATGTAATCAGTTCGCTGTACAAGGAAGCGACCACACCCAAACTGTTAATTATTAATATCTCGGAAACTAATAAATAAAGGCGAAATCTAACATAGCCAAAATGTTTGCCGAGATATTAATAATGACGTGTGCAAATTTGATGCAATATAATTAACAAATGAAAGAGTTAATTAAAATAATTGAATAACTTCTGTAAAAATAGAGTTACAGTAATGAGATTTTAGTATGTTATAAAGATAATAATTTCTGACAGATTGTATATTTTAGATTTCACACAACTTGGTTTGCAACCAAGTTATTGCAAAATTAAATAAGCACAGGATATCCGCAGCGGGAAATTGGTTCCACCGGATAATTATAATAAAAATATTAGATAATAATATTCTATTCTCCGTCTGTGGGAACCTAACTTCATTCTCACGGACCAAGGGAATTCAAAATTTTATGTGGTAGGGAGAGTGTGCCAGCCAATGAAATCATTTCACGCGAGCCCCAGCCAGTGCGGTGTTTTCTGGTTGAAAACTCACTCTTCTGTCAGTACTCACGAAGTTAAGACGTAGTCCTTCGATCGTCTAGTAACCAAAGTGGTGAAGATCAACAAGAAGACTCTACGTGGTCAACACACACGCAATTACGAACACACCAAGTACAGATCATCTGTATAGCTCGTAATTGCTACGTAAAGGCGAGATACTCTTCAGTACATCAACCAAGCTTATTGTGTACTACCAGTTAGTCATAAGCACGCAAGAGATCCACCCGACTTCAAGACCAGACTTCAAGAATACAGCAGAGAGGCCGTCTAAATCATTGGTGAACAGCTGACGAGCAGAGCGACCACCCGAACGAAGCACACACACACACACGCTGACGTGCAACGTGCGAATCGACGAGGGACAGGAAGCAGTTCCAGCAGACAACAGCAGACGTTAAAATATTCACAAACAGCAAGGAAGCAGAGTGTTGCCGAATTTTGAACTCCACGACCGAATCCAGCAGTTCTAAGCAGATTACTTTCTCTAACCAAGGACTCGAATCGACGAGGGACAAATCGGAACGACATCCTCTTCAGTAACAGGAAAGCAAAATCCACTTATTTATTTTTCAGATCAAATTTTCTATTTTTCAATTAAAACATTGTAATTCAAATAATTCAGGTGCCAAACAAAAAGCAAAGACTCTAGTAATTAAAAAGTAAATTCGTTGTGATAATCTGTATAGCAGTTTAAGGCTTTAGTAAGTTATAGTTAAGAAATAGAAGTAGTATAAAAGCGCTATACAAATCTTAACTGACAATCTAATCTTAGATCATACTGCAGTAGATCAGAAGTAGAATCACTAGAAATGAAATAACGTGAACTAGACTGTCACGTCTAATTTATTTTAATTAATTATTCTTATTAATTTCAGAGTTTTATATTTTGTTTCATGAACATTTAGATTCAATTTAATTAAATAAATTTAATTAAATTCAAATCAATTAATAAAGTAAAATTTAAATTGCAATTAACTCGCCAAAGAACGAGTTCAGTTTCTTTCAACTATTGACCAATCGAAAAACATTGATTCATTGTTTAGACTGTAAGAAAATCATAAAATAATAACCATTCTATTCTTGTGTGTTGTTGGTGTAATAAACAACGTTTTATTACCCCCTATAACAGTGTTTTATTGTTGTACGATAAAGCCTACCAGTCTCACAAAACTCTCCCCCTTTAAAGTAACCTATTTTGCGTGTTGTTGTAATAATTTGAGATTACTAGCTTGCGAACTTCAAATCCAAAATCCACACGCCCTAGTCGGAAGAATCTGCAAGATCAGACAGCAGGTAGGTACTCACACACAACACAACATAACAATAACGCATAGAAGTAGAGTTATAATATATATATATATATATATATTGCGACGTATCAAAACAAACCTTTATTTACAACAATCCCAATGACGTCATGCAATGATGACGCCACGCAATGATGACATCATACAGCGTGACGGTAAATAAAATGTTACAGAAATTTTCAAACGATGTCCAGCTAAAACACATTATCATGTCAAAAAGTACACTTGACAGAACTGAGATGTGATATTATCGCAAGATGCTTAAAATACAATGGTATGATAGAATTACAAATGAAGAACTGCTGAACAGAATAGGCAATGAGTGGTGTTTGTTGAAAAGCATAGTTAGAAGAAGGGTAGATCGTTTTGGCCATACACTGCGGCATGAAGGACTACTGAATTGGTGCTAGAAGGAACAATAAAAGGTAAAGCATATAAGGGAAGACCAAGGCTGCAGTATGTGAAGCAAATTATGGATGATGTAAATTGTGAAACTTATGACGAAATGATGATGAAGGCACAAGATCGATCACAATGGAAGACTGCTCTAAACCAATCTTAGGATCGAAGACATAAGAAGGGAAGGAGCAATTACATAACAAAATGGGAATAAAGAGACAAAGATTGGGAGAAAGATAACTGTGGCCAACAATGCATATTTTGCACTTACAGTCACCTCTAAATCAACATATGTTCCGATGCAGAAAAAATATGCAGCCTGCAACTATTAGTCAGTTCATTTTGAGCTACGATAGTAACGCCTTGATTATAAACTAAGGAGCAAAATATTTGATGAGAAGAGGGGGAGGAGAGAAAGAGAGAAAGCTACTGAGGCGGATCGCGGGGGTCATGTATAGTAACAGGGTGTGAAAGACACGAGAAAAACGGAATATTTATTATCATTTCAATTACCTAACGCAGAAAATACCCGTAAAATTGAGAACCAAAATATAACAAAAGGCTACATTAGAAAAAATAGGAGGATGTTGTCGCCATGTAAGCACGAGAGACGCTAGATGCTAGGAGTGCAGGATAGGAGTGGTCAATACCCTGTTTTGCGCTAAGCCGCCAAGGGATGTGGAAAGGTAATGGAAATGATTTCTGTGCAGTTTTTTGATTTCGCGTAATCACATTGAGTTACAACAGTACCTTATGCAAAACCGTGTTGTGCTTGAATTCAAAACTTCCCTTTAATTTTGCTAAAAATTGTGGAGATTTTGCCAGAAATGTTTGTTCAAGTAGCGTAACAGATAAAGTTTTAAGTGTTGGTAAACGATTGCGAAGAAACCAATCAAGCGGCACAATAGGTAAGTTCGTCCACCCTGTTAAAGAAGCAGTTCTCGCATTATCTTCAGTTAAGTGAGAGTAGATTTCTACGTAAATTCTGAGCAAACCTCTGTGTTTGTATCCCATAGAGTAACATCTTTGTTTACAAAACGTTGGCTCTCATATTACGATTACCAGACAAAACGCATCGTATCCGACTCGTGAAGTGATATCTTCTTCAGCTGGCGGAAGCTTTTTGTGAACCAATATCTCATCTTTAGTGAACTGTCATTTCCGTACAAGTGAAGTGGTCCGTTTACTTCGTTGTCCGTAAAGTACACAATTGGGTCCAATTGAATTGATAGACCAATCAGATTTACTGGGGATAAAGCAATAGAGAGTTTTGTCACCGGACAAAAGGCTTGCCGCATGACAAATGGTGCCAATCGTAACACTAGTGTTTTTGGTGGCCCTAAAAAGGACCTGGTGGCGAGAAAGCAGATGTTAGTCGTGCCGCGCTGAGATGTTCGGCGGCTGCGCCCGGTGTTCGTGGCGTACTGCAGTCCTCTTCTTTCGGCATCGGTTGTAGAGGCGGCTCCCGGCCCAGCTACGTCCTATCGCTGGCGCGGAACTGGAGGGCGAAGACGCAAGAACGCCGGTTCTATTCTTCGGCCGTTCCTTCCAGCTGGCTCCGCGTCAATGTCGTCCGAGAGAGGAGAGGAGGTGAAGTGCGTCCGATGGCGTGGCGATGAAACCGGGTTTTATGCACTAACCGGGATTGCTATTTGGCTCGCTCCGAGCACGATAGTTGGTCACGTCTTGGCTGCTGTTCCCTGATTGGCTCACTATGTCCGCCGCTGGTAACGAAGAGCAGATGTTCGCATACCGCTACCGTCACAGTATATTAAAGGAAACTAAATATATTGAACAATCTACAGGACAAGTAATACGATTGTAGCAAACAGATTTGTGTCAAGTACTGGGTAAATTGTCATTGCCAAATTACTGAACATTCGGCTTTGCTGCTTATCTTGCTGATATTTCTCTAGAGTCAGAAAGTACATGTAATAACTTTGTTTCACCTAAAACAGAGGGAGATAGGTGTCAATATTTATAGTCTGGCTAATATGCTGTACCTACTCAATAATTTTGTTCAGACGAACCCTCTTGTCTTATCAGGTATATGCCGGCTCTGATATATAACAAAACAATTTTGTTATCTAGAAACATGAATTTAGTAAAATGGTACGTAGTCTTACTTGTTGTAATTATATAATAATCAATGTGTAATACTCAATTTTCCGCATCATTATCAAGCTGTGATCTAGCATTAAAGTAACCGAAAACGCCAAATTAACAATTTAGTTATAATTATAATTTATCTTATAACTATCATATTGTTACGACGGTCTAACTGATCGCCGTATGGTACAGTCGAAAACAAAATACAAGACACCAATGAAGTTACTAAAAACCAGCTTTAATTATCACAATTAAAAGTTTTTAATCAACAAGTTTTTCAAAAAGATTATACTCGTACAATAATTTAAAAAAATTTGTGCGTACGCAAAAATAATGTCAACTAATAGAGTCCGGCACAATAATAACCACTTGAAACGCACTGAAACACCCGAAATAAACTGAACTAAGCGCGGCAGGTGTGGGCTATTTATAGTCTTCAGGGTTCCATAATATGCGTCCGGAACAAGCACTGGAAAATTCTAGAGGATACTTAAGCGCGGCCTTCTCATAGCATACAATGTAGTCCATGCTTGTAAAGAGAGTTCCCACGCGTGCCGCCGAAAGCAACAAAATTTTCACAACAAAAATCCTCGGTCAAATAACCCAAAAGTTTTACTAAAAACTTCACGTTTTTACTTGCTTTTCTTTAACTCACAATCTTGTTTGTGTTGGAATCTTGCAGCCTTCATTTAACACACTTCCTGACATAACCTATTGATGAAATTTTGCACAGTTACTAAGGTTGGATGACAATACAATATTCCACCGTAATTTTGCAAATATCCCCCCGTAGGGGGTACAATAAGGGTGGAAATTAAGGGTGCGGGGGTGAAAATTGAAAAATCTGCAAAACGGCTATGCGGGGGTTTTTGGGGTCGCAGATGACAAATCCGATAACCGTTTTGCGAACATCCCACGAAAGGGGTGGAAATTGGGGGTGCGGTGGTATAAAATTAAAATAAATAAAATAAAATAAAAAATTGACAAAAAATTGGTACGGGAGTTTACTAATTAAACTTATGCAATGTATGATAATAATATAATAATAATAATAGTAATAATAATAATAATAATAATGTATGATAATAATATAATATAATATTGCATAAGTTTAATAATTAAACTTATGCACTGTATGATAATAATTTCTAGGTTATGTATGTATGCAATTATGCAAAAAGTAAGTTTTTAAATTTTGTTTAATATTTAACTTGTTGCCATTAATATAAGTAAAAGATCTATAATGCTAAATGAAATATCAGGTATCAATATTTAATAGATTGCAAATTCTTGTATATACAGTATTTGAAATAGCAGTTAGACTATGCTATTTCAAATACTAGCATTATAGCACTATATGATGACGAGATCAATGATTGTGCAAATAAATTTATCAAACACAATTTATAACTGTACGTTTGCGAGTCACTGAGCTGGAAACACGGCGCGGGCAATCGACCGAGTTTTGTTATTTTCATTTCTCTAAACGATTCATTCATTGTTCACGCCTATGCATTGCGCCCTATAGTTGTTTGTTGGCTAACAGTAATTTTTATTTGACCTATTTTTTTTGTGCCGGCTGAGGAATATAATTTTTCTTTTTAAACTTTATCCGCAAATCGTATAATACGTTCATTTGTTCTTTTGATTACAGTGTCAATTAATTTTTGTTAGGATTGAAAAAATTTACGGTTAGCATTTACGGTCAATAGAATGAGCGTGCTAGATACTTAGACTACAGTACGCAGATTAGTTTGTTTATTCTAATCTTATCTATATCTGAAATAATTAAATCCTAGTATTTTACAGACTGTTTGGACAATAATTAACTGAGAGCGTTGTTTGTAGTTCATAATTGTTGCACAATTATATTATTGCAATATCAATTATATTGATATGTAATTAATAAATTTTTCAGTGAAGGGTATATTAGACTGGTACATAAAATAATTTATACATGTACCAGTCAACATATAGCATAGTAAAATATATTGTAGCTAAATAACAGATTAAAGAATGTTCAAATATGTATGTACCAATCTAATATCTAATTCTTGATTACTGCTTTTATAATTATTTTAAAATACCATTACATTACAGTAATTTAAATTGTAATAATTTATAAATTAAGTTCGAAGATATTATAATTTTCTCGTTATCTTAAAGAAAAGATTTGAAGATGTAATCAAACTATCTCAACTCCTTCAGATATACAACGCACACGCACACACACTCACATGCACAAACACGATCACCAAATAATTGTTCTGTTATTTTTGACATTTTGTTTGTATAACACAGGTTTTGATGATGACAATAAACACTGTGGAGAAGTCGACACAAATAAGTTAAAATTTGTGTTATTTGTTTGACCGATCCTCACTAAGCATTCGCTGAAAAATTCATTGGTTGACGGTCACTACAAATTTACAAGTTGCGTCGTGACATACTGGCGTTCCGTAGACGCAGCTTGGAGCTGGCTGTAGCACAGATGGATGGCCCTGCCGAGGACCGTAATGTCTGGCGGATTCCCAGTGCTCTAACCGGAAAGCGTAAACGCGCGCCTCTCCCCGCACTGGAAGGACCCGGCGGTCAACCTCTTGGACGCCCCCTCGAGAAGGCAGTGTTCTTGGATGACAGTTTCGAGCGGCAGTTCGCTCCCAACCTATCTAAAAACCCGGCCTTTACTGAGCAAATCTGCCGCGAGGTAGAGCGCTTTCTAACAGCCGGTATCACAGTTCAGCCGGAGGAGGTCTCTGAGAATATAGTTCAGCTCAAACCACGGAAGGCGCCTGGCCCTGGCCGAGTCATGAATTCCGCACTCCACCGCCTTCCGGAGCTGTAGAGTTCAGTGACTGTCTCGGGCTGGCCTACTTTCCGGTGAAATGGAAAACGGCTACAGTTATAGTGATACCCAAGCAGGGAAAGATTTCTTCTCGCGCGGAAAATCTCAGACCCATCAGCGTCTTGTCCGTGACGTCTAAGGTTTTCGAGCGTTTGATGCAGCGTAGGATCCGCGACCATCTAGAAAGACTGAACGTGCTGATCCCCGAACAGTTCGGCTTTTGTAAGCTGCACTCCTCGATTCATCAGCCGATGAGACTCGTGGAAAGCATTACCGAGGCTGGCTCCCAGGGCAAACAGACGACCGCAATCTTCCTAGACGTAGAGAAAGAATTCGACCGCGTGTGGCAAGAGGGTGTCCTTTACAAACTCACGGAAGCCCTTCTCCCAGACTGCTACATTCATTTGATCGTCATCTTTCTGCGAGACCGTAGCTTCCGCGTGAGAGTAGACCACGTTCTCTCTTCGGAGAGGCGTATTACCTCTGGTGTCCCTCAAGGAACTGTACTTGGGTCTCTCCTGTTCTCGCTGTTCTTCAGCGACACGCCCCGAGTTCCTGGAGTAAGATTGTCGCTGTTCCCGGACGACACTGCGGCTTTTGCCTCAGAGCCGAACACAGGTTATGCGGGAATCAAGCTCCAGCGCCAACTCGACGCGTATGTCGGGTGGGCCAATGACTGGAGAGTTACCGTCAACGCTTCCAAAAGCGCCGCGGTAATAGCCTTGGCCGCTTTACGTAGGCCCCGTCGAGGTGCCCTGGATCAATAGCGTCAAGTACCTCGGGCTTCACGTGGACTCCCGACTCACCTGGCGAACCCATACACAATACATCCGTCAACGCGCTTCGGCGCCACTCAGTAGACTTTGGCTCGTGCTTCCTAATCAGGCAATGACCCCCCGGCTGGGTAAGCTCATCGTCAACTCGTAAGTGTTGCCCGTGATTACCTATGCCTGTCCTGTTTGGGGATACCTTGCTCGATGTCATAGATCAGCGCTACAGCGCGTTCTCGACCGGGGACTTAAGCTCGCGTGTAAAGTCTCCCAGATGTATTCTTGTCGTCTTTTGAGGAGAGGACTCTGTGTCCGCTCTTTTGATGACACCGGGAGACTTCTGGCGCGTAGATTCTATGTTCGATCAGCACGTGTGACCCACAATTCCCTCATTGCCGGACTTGGTAAATACACTCCGCGACCAGGTGGGTCTTGGAAGCGACCACGTATACTACCCCCGGTGGTATAATCCACCATCGAGGGTCGCTTCAGGCCCTCCATTAAATAGGAAAATATAAATAATAATTCAAACCGACCCAGTGGCAGGAGTCCTAACTGAGACTCGGGACACTGCACAACTCGCGACTCGCGAGAGCCGCGCAACCCCCAAGTCGAGTCGAGATTTTCGACACATTCCATCGCCACAGCGCACTCAATCGCCACGCCATCGGATGCACTTCATCTTCTCTCGTTTCTCGGACGACATCGACGCGGAGCCCGCCGGAAGGAACAGCCGAAGAGTAGAACGCACTTTCTTGCATTCTTCCCACTACCTGTACCACGCCAGCGATGGACGTCGCTGGGAAGGCAGCGGACTCGACGCCACCGATGCCGAAAGAAGAGGAGGACTGCAGTACGCCACGAACAGCGGGCGCAGCCGCCGAACATCTCAGCACGGCTCGGGCGGACCAACCAACATTAGCGTTTTCGCCACACGGCCTTTTTTTGGGTCAACAAAATAACTAAGAGTTGTACGAATGACGCCATTTGTCATGCGGCAAGCCTTTTGTCCGGTGACAAATTGTATGAAGGTATTCGTTAAAAAAAGGACACATTTTTGGATATTCAATTTACGGATTGTTTATGGTTGACCACAGTAATAACCAGCATACAAGTATTTGCTTATTTAAGAATTTCAGGTTAGGAATCAATTTGTCTCTACGCCCTGTATTCAACAGATATGTCCCTATGTAGACTCCTTTGTCTTCCCAAGGGTGAAAATCGTTTAAGCATAATATTTTGGCTGTTGAAGACCTAAAACAAGTGAGTGAGCCAAGTACCATTTAAAAAAAAATGGTGGTGTGTTTGAAGAGAGAAAAATGTCTCATATACGTTGCTTTAAAAAGGAGCAATATATAAACTAGATGAATAATAATATTTTTTGAACTAAGTAAAATTTGTAGGCCTATGTATTTTCTTCGTAGATGAATAATACAATTTTTTAACTAAACAAACGTTTTATATATATTCTTCATAGATTAATAATTTCTACACGTTATGTAGGATATAATAATGAATAAAATAACGTTTATGCTAACTGTTTGTGACACTTTAAGGGTCTCGAAAGAAGGTCGCTAATACTTAGACATCATAGGTATAGTTGTGGTAACTACAAAGTTATTGTTTATTTTAGTCACTACACACAGCTCTATTCAATAACACAATAGTTCTATTGAAGATACTATTCAGACTCATTAGTTTAATGTAACGGGAGAGAACAACAACGTTACTCTACTGACGGGAATGTTTAGTAGACCCGTTAACAATGACATTATTAACGAGCACAACATAACTGAGGAGGCTGCTTTAAAAATAACCATTGTTGTCACTGTATTACGAGACAAAGACCCTTCTTCGTCAATTACGTCGTTCGCTGAGTGTAATTGTTGTTATTGAATATCTCAAGCGCGTCTCCTATAGCATTGTCTGCGCCATAATATTGCATACATACTGTATACCACACGTTGATAGTACTTCTCGCTTTAACGATGCACTAATTCTGGAGTCAGTAAAGATTAACAAAAATAAAAATGCGACTTTTTTCACAACATAGACGACGCTCTAAACACGGGCCAGCAGGCTATTTCCTGGTATTAAAGACGGAGCATAGATGGGTGAAAATTCTGTTTTATTTTATTTTTTTTAATTTGAAAGGAATACTTTAAGAACTACTAAAAGTTTTAAGATATTTAACAAATCCAATATGGCCCATAGTTTACTTTTCAAACATGAAAATGCTTACAAGTAATGTAAATTTACTTCATTTTAACACTTGTTATTACTGTTATAATTTACAGGAATACTTAAGAGAGCTACCGTCCCTTTTATTATAAATATGTTTTCTTCCTTTTATTTCCCTTTAATTCCTTATGTTTTATGAAGGAATAAACATCACAAATATACTTTAAATTTACTATACTTTCTGCAACTTTTCGAACATAGTAAAAAAGGTGCAATACTATAAGTTAACAAAACATAATAACAATATAAACATATCACTTTAACCTATACAGTCTACAGTAGTGTTTTACAGTTATACTACTGAATAAAATTAGAAATGTATTAACACTTTGCTCTTTGAAAACACAAACCTCTAAATATAGACTTTGGCATTATAACATTTGTGAATACACGGTAGATTGTCTTAGATGTTTCTTTCTCATTTGGACTACAAGTCCTCTGCCTTATGGAAATGTCTTGAAGACAATCCTATAGATCCAAAATAAAGTTCCTACATATAAATACCACTACTTACAATGACTTACGCCAGTAATGTACGTGTACTCCGTATATTATACTCATGGGTTTTACTAAAACTTATGGTATTTCTAAACTTTCTGTTCCTGATTGGTAAAGGTCAAATAGTAGTGTATATTTTATTCTGATAGTTATCAGTTTTTTGTATATACTTCTTTCTAAATGTATTTTGTATCTGTATTTTGCTTAAGTATGCACTTAATTAAAATAACAAGCAAATTGAATTAACAATCATTGTTTAATTCAAGTAACAAGAATAAGAAACTTTTTCAATATGAGGAGCTTTAACCAGTGTATTTCCTCTAATATATTCCCCAGCATTTGTCCGAGTAGTGACCAGTTTGTACAGCTTATGATGAGTGGTCTATCCCATCTTCTTCTATAACTGCAACTGCATGGTAGACAGGTGGTGCATGAATGAATCCGATTCCATGTCCTCCAGGACTGTGGATACTTTTTTGGATTAATTACAGTGATTACAGACTTTACAGATTATCTTCTATTTTTTGGATTTGGAATTATTCTCAAGTTAGAAAGAATGTCAAAATTTCCAGTACCCATCTCTCAATTATTTCTTCACCACTTTTTACTATATTCTTCTTGCCTCGTACGTATTGCCATTTATTATTACACTCTTAAAGTTGCAACACATATCGAGTGATTCTTCCATGGTCCATTTTGCGATTTATAAAGATTGTAATAGCATAAAGATCTGTTCTCACAACAACTTAACTTTCAAAAAGTATTTGTATGCTGTAAATGTATTTACTACAGACACAACACTGAACGTTTCTTTCTCACTAAGAGTATAATTTAATTCTGATTTAGTAAATGTCCTGCTAACAAATGATGTTGCTATATTATAATCATAATCCCTTTCATTTTCCTCATATAACACATACACACTTACTAAACTTGCACGCACACAGACACACACACTCTCAAAGCCTTCATTATGACCATCATAGACACGCAACACGATAGTGAATGACTGATAAAAATGTAAATCTGTAAATATATCGTCTAAGTTCTAAATAATATAATCAACATAACAATTTTTAAAGAGAATTAAAATTAATAGAATTTTGTTAAAATTAATTTAACCGTAAAATCACTGAGCATTTAACTAATTCTTTGCGTGCATATTGTTATTATTAGGAGGATTTTAATTCAAACATTTTTTATCCTCAGATTTTTAAATTGTTTAAATATCAAATTTTTTATTGTCAATAATTTCATAATGTCTGTTAGTCACTAAAAATAAATCAAATTATTTTTATATTATATGCCATTCAAAAGGGCGTACAGCGACAGTCAGTTTCAGTTTACGCCGGGCTTTTACACTGTGCGTTCGAGTGGTATCTAGTGAAAAGTAATTATTGTGCTGGACTCTATTACTTGACATTATTATAACCCTGTGTACCAATTTAACATAAATTAATGTACGAGTATAATCTTGTTGAGTAACTTGTTCATTTCAAACTGTTAACTGTGATTAAACTGGTGACTAGTGACTTAATTGGTGTCTTTTTTTGTTTTGTTGTCATCTTCAGCACAACCCTAGAATGTAAACTGAAACATTGGACAACGGCCTAATTGCTCGGTACAGCTATGACAACTATGGCCGTGACGGTCTGTGTTCACTTATTGTCGTTTTTACGTTTCATTTATTAACATTAAAAATGTTTATAAGGACGTGTCGCACATTTGAAAACGACCGCTGGTGCGTGATCGAAAATGGGAACCGGTGAGTTTCCATAGAAACTAATTCTTTGTTGTTAATAACCTAGTACAGATATAAAACTTCGCTTATGAATGCGACTACATTTAACTTATAATCTTGGTAAATGAAGAATGAATTCATTGATTGGTGAATGAAGAATGAATTCATTGATTGGTGAATGAACATAAATATATATATATTTTAGATATATTGAAGCATTTTCAATGCCCTTCTCTGTGCATTGCATTCGTGCAATGCCTGTAAATTTTTCTCGTTAACATATAACACTAGCCACGCAAAATTATTTTTTAACTAAACTTTCTTCAAATGTTTCCTTTATGAACTAATACTGGTCTTGGGTGCACAAACTATGCTATTGGTGCACACATACAGACATCAAATACGACTAGACAGTTCACTGACACCGCAGTGACTGTATTACAGTGTAATGGTTTCTCCAGCAGAACGTTGTACTAGAGAAGAAGACGTGTCGAGTGTAGAGACAACATTAAGTTTGCTCAATGCACAGAGTTCCCTTCCCTCTAATTATGTGTTCCGTTTGTTGGCTGATACAGAGACTGTTGTTTGTAACTACTCCCGCCCAATTTGCATCTCATCAAATCAGGATTGTTTTCTCACTTGCATCGCTTTTAAACAAGTCTCGTACAAGACTTGAACACCGAACCGAAATTGCTATTAAAATTTTGCAACATCAAGTTGGATGATATACACGAGAAAACTCTAATGAACCAGTAACTTTTTTTTCTATTTGTATCTGCCACCTAAGGACCACATGCCAATTTCAATTCTTTATTCCTTGTTCTTTGCTTTTTCTCCAATATTCTTTCATCTTTCCACTGTGTCTCTTCTTCCTGTCTTTAGTCCATTTTAGACTAAGTTTTTCTCTCTCCTACCCTGGACTCCTTCCATTTTTAACACTTTTTCCCGAAAAACGTCTCTTTGAATTCATTCTTCAGCGTTTATATTACCTTTTCTATATCCTTGAACTAGTAGCTTTATTATATCATTCGTCAATGTTGTGTTACAAATGACAGTATTTTTAAAAACTTCTGATTTCTGCACAATATCTGGGAATAGTAATTCTAGTCGCCAGAATTCATAGATTCATCCCCACCTGCTAGCATACAATGTCCTACCCAGTACTCAGAGCGGGTTTCGCCCTGTATACAGCACATACGACCATGGTGATCAGGGTGATTAGCGCCATTCAAGACAACACTGTTCGAAAACTCAGCTTACTATCTTAGCCTTACTCTACATCAGCAAAGCTTTCGACTCCATCTGGCAAAATCGTCTCCGTGTCAAGATCTTCGGATGTCACTTCTCCCCTAACATCATAATATGGCTCTTCCAGTTCTTGGCTGGATGCACTACACAAGACCTAATCTGCTAGCTTCTCTCAGCACTATTCCAACGTAAGTCCGATGTCCCGCAACTATATACTCTCTTTACCAAAAACACCCCTCCCCATTCCGAAAATGACTTACCCTTCAGCAGGACTTGCACAGTATGCCGATGACACGACCAAATTGGTCGCCGTTGGAGTTGCCAGGCAAGCCCTTTCCAGATTGCAGTTAGTTTCACAACCTTTCATTGACTCTGTAAACAAGCATTGACCTTTTACAAAGATCCGCGTAAACGCATACAAAAAAACCCAAATTTGTGTTTTCAATTTCACAGGACGTAATATGGATCACTTTTGTCAATCTCCAGCCCGCGTAGGCCTTTCTACATTAACCCCAAAGCGTTACTCATTCTGGAAATATCTAGGCGTTACGCTTGACCCCAAACTAACCTGGTGACCACATACCAAACGAACCTCAGAGCTAGCCCGCAAACGGATTCAAACCCTCCGAGTTCTTAGTAAAAATGACCGTTGCTCGACCGTAATACTCAGCAGCAAATAAAAGTTAACAATCACAAACTTGTCTTTGCGCCATCATAACCCACGGTTGTCACATCCGGCTAGCTGGTGACTCTCCCCGCCGTAAAGCATACAGAATAACTGAACGGCGAGCCTTCTGTCTAATTTACCGATGTCCTCCCAACACCAGAATCAGTAACACCGCTCTGTATGCCCTCAATAAACTCTTCCCCACCCAAGACTATTTCATTTATGCACGATATTAAATGATGACTCGTTGGGCACTTGGTGAAACATATTAATACAAAGGTTTTGTAAAATATATAAAAACACTTGGTAAGTTTCACAAATGTTTTAATTAACTCTGACAGCTGTTTCGACTAACTAAGCCGTTGTTAAATTTCGCCTCTTTGACAATGGCTTAGTTAGTCGAAACAGCTGTCA
The DNA here is from genome assembly GCA_034769895.1 of Magicicada septendecula. Classification (NCBI taxonomy): domain Eukaryota; kingdom Metazoa; phylum Arthropoda; class Insecta; order Hemiptera; family Cicadidae; genus Magicicada; species Magicicada septendecula. The sequence goes on along the minus strand of CM068373.1, from coordinate 26,178,664 downwards.
GAGTTAATTAAAAAATTTGTGAAACTTACCAAGTGTTTTTATATATTTTACAAAACCTTTGTATTTCATTTATGAATTAAATTATAAATATTCCCAAACAACGTGACTTCATCCATTCTATCCCAGACTCTATTATTAAGACTACCAGGAACACACAGACCCTCCTTCCTCATGAATCGTCTTCTGACAGTTGCCTCCTCCAAGAAATACACACAGACACAGAAACAAATAAATAAACACACCACAACATACTCCACCTCGAGACAATTTCAGCTTCTAATTCTACAACTCTTCCTGACTTTGCACTCTATAATATGCCAACTTATTTGTGTCCCCTGCCTATACCTTCATGTCGCTTTTACGCTTCTCTCCATCTTTAGCATCCTGCGCTACTCAACCCCGCCATGAGTGATTATTTCATTTTGGTACTCCAATAAACATCTTCTGACCCCTATTTGGATGTCCACACTACATTCACACACACACACTAACCCTCTCTTCTGCGTGCCTTTACTTTTTTTACTGCCGTTTGCCTCTTACCTTAACCATACGGCTGAAGGGCGCCAGACCACAAATCAGCCTGAGACTAGTCCTTCAGTACAAGCATCAAACATATCGAAAAAAAGTATCGCGGACTGAAGAGGCATATCAAAGTACCTAATAAATGTCGTGAGATGTATGTATGAAGGTATGGAAATTATTGTAAGAACTGTTCCTGAACTGTTCATGGCTTCGTGAGTTGTTATAAAAGACGGATATAATTCTTTTATGGTTATCACTGAACTCAGATTAGATTGTCTATTGTTTATCGATGGGATGTTTAGCGAAGGACGAGCAATAAATCTGGACTCAAAATTTACATTATTTTGATGTACAAATTTTCAAGTAAAAATGATACCAATGATGTAAAATACATATTGATAATGTATATTGCCGAAACGTAAACACAAATAAATGTGAATCTTTTTCTATACTTATTGAACGATCCTTGCTGAACCTTCCATTGCTTAACTTTTTCTTATTGACTGACAGTCACTTATAACTTAATAATTTTCAAATGTGTATAAATTTACAATAATCTTGTATTATATTACTTCCATTATCCAATTAGAATTATTTATTTTCTATGTATTACTACAAAAGGTAATTGGTAAAATGATGTCTTCTTAATGGATTGGCACACATTTCTTCAGTTGTCTTATAACTGAAGGCAGTAGTTGGTTTCAGTTCACTCGTAGACAAGTTCAACGAAAAAAGACAGACATTGGTGTAAACTGACAATATCAGGCGTACAGTAAAGAGAGTCGCTAAAGAAATTCGACGCACAGATATTTCATAGACGTAACACTACGTACTAATGGGACGTTGAGGTGGTCACTGACGCGACCTTTCAAGGCTGCAGTCCCTGTGGGAAATGTTCAGCCACTCGAAAACTACGCCCCGCGGTGTTAGTTTTGAAAAAAATACTTAGCGCATGTCTGCCCTTGGTGAACTGAAAGTAGCAGACTTTATTCCCCTCAGCAAACTTAAAAGGATTTCGTTCCTTTTCTCTGAAGTTCAGCAAAAGGAACTTCAGAGACAACAGATAGAGAAATTTGTATTTGGGTGTCTGTATCGAATTTAACTTACAGCCTGTATCTTTTACCACAAGAAAACGCGGGTACACATTGTTTGTAACAAGAACTAGTCTTGCAATTAACTCTGGCAATTAACTTACTGCGCATAACATTCAAAGGGTAATGATTTAACTTTTTAATCCACGTTACCATAGGTACTTATTTTGAACCTGCTACGACGAAATATTTTCAAAAATTTAAATTCTAATTTAAAAGTTTCGTGATTTAAAAGTTTGGTGAAAATGGACATGTTCATATTATTTTATCTGCGAGTACGCTGTGGTCCTTCCTTATCACTAATAAATCACCCCCTTCTCTCAAAGACTTTCTTTGTGTTGCTCGCCTTTTACGCTGTGTTGTCAGCAGTACAAATTGATTTACCAAAATAACCAGTCATTCCGAATAATGTGTTGTTGACATAATTTATAACCGTGGATTAGTATTTCATGTAGTAATTTAGTTTCAACTTAACCTCTTGCCAAAAGGACAATTTGGAGTGGTTGAATAATGATGCTGTGAGTATTGTAAAGTATAAATGAAATCAAGCTAAATGTTTCTTATGTCTCCATAAAATTGTTGCCGATCTAGAAACGTGATTGTGTTCAGACACACATTAATGTACCTATTTAGAAAAGATATATAGACACCAAAGTAACTTAGATTTACAAAAAAGCTTTAGGAAAGCGTGGTTTGTGCGTGTGTATGAGTTTTATGGCCTTTCCTGTATTCTTTGTGTTTTCTGACTTTTATAGCTGTTTATAGTTAACGTAGGTATCATGATCTCATTCTCATACCCTCTTCCAATTATTGCATTTATTTAAATCAAAACTTGCATTTCATTTTTATTCAAATTAAGTGTTCACCTACATTTGTTTTGTTTCTTCTCAACAAAATTATAGTAAAATATAAAGTACTGCTGTATAACACATTTACTGAAAAGTCATGTTTAAGAAGAACTGTATGATTAACTTATGATTAACTGTATGATCATGTTTAACTTAAGCGTCATGAGGAAATACAAATGTTTACTTCATACATTTGGTAAAACTGTCTAGTAAATTACGAAGCAGACGAAAGTAGAAAAAAATCAATAGAGTTATCAGCAACAAACAAATGTGTATAAGAGATAATTAAATACAGGTTACGATGATGATTAGGCTTAATAATATTTACATGACAATTTTCAGTTACTAGCATTTAATATTTCTACTAGTAATTTTGTACAAACCACTATGTTATCTTTGGTATTGACGAGCGCTTTCGGCAGTCAAGCCATCTTCAGGTCGTTTACCAACGACCTGTAATGTTGGTAAATTACCTGAAGATGGTTTGACTGCCGAAAGCCCTCGTCAATACGAAATATAACATAGTGGTTTGTACAAAATTACTAGTAGAAAGGTTGGTAAATAACCTGAAGATGGCTTGACTGCCGAAAGCGCTCGTCAGCACCAAAGACAACATAGTGGTTTGTACAAAATTACTAATAGAAATATTTGAGACCACTAACACTCCAATACAACAATAAAAAATTAGTACCTATTTAATAATTATCCAGTAAATCACAGTTCTAACTGTTCAGTGTTCACTTCAACCGTCCGGTTTTTACATTTACATTAAGTCCTTAAATTCCTAGGTGGAACATAGGGCATCGACGAAATTTCTCCAGCGTGTTCTGTCCATTGCCTGGGCCTTCACCTCCCTCCATGTCTTGTTGACACCAGCCAGCTCTCTTTCCGTAGTCCTCTTCCAGGTGTTCCTCGGACTTCCACGTCTGCGGCTACCTTGCGGATTCCAATTCAGTGCCTGTCTAGCGATATTCCTGGTGGTCTTCTCAGGGTGCGACCAATCCACCTCCATTTTCTTCTCTTTATCTGTAGCTGGCTGTTACTCTGACTTGTGGCCTCCCATAGATGCTTTTGGAACCAACAGATTCTTATTATGTACCTCAGGCAATGGTTTATGAAAGTCTGTAACCTTGTGGTGATGTTCTTTGTCACTTTCCAGGTATCACATCTATACAGCAACACCAGTTTGACATTTGAGTCACATATTCTGAGTTTCGTCTTCCTCCGTATATGGAGTGGTCTCCATACTGGTCGTAACTGTGCAAATGCTAATTTTGCTCCTTGTGCAAATCGTCGTGTACTTTGTCACGACACAAATAGCCAACCCCGTACCAGAGATAAAAAATATATTTATAATTGTAAAAAAATACTTCTTATCAAATGAACTGATTGATTTTAAATAAAAGTATAAGGAATATAACACGACAATACGACGACTTTAACCCAACCCAAGTGATTGAGACAAAAACATAAACATAAAGAAGGGAACCACGGAACATACTTAGTAAAATGTAAATATTTTAAAGTGATTGAGACAACAACCCAAACATAAAGAAGGGAACCACAAATAAACAACGAGAATGAGGAAATAATAAACCTAAGCCACAAGGAAACAGGTTTATGGGTTTAAATGACCACAAAATGCCCAAAGAAACGGATGAAAGGACCTAATATATTAAACGAACAAGGAAAATGAAGAAGGAGGGAGACGAGCAAAAGTGAAAACCAAGAATGGTTCACCAACACAAGTAAAACAGCACTCAACAAGAACATGGAAACCAAAACAAGGGTTATCAGGAGGAAGGAGAGATAACGGTTACTACCCATTAAAAAGGCAACCAGAAACCACAAATTAGAATTGTTATTAGTCAGTAAGTATTAGTTATTAAGTATTAATTGTCATTAGGATTAAGTCATGAAAGAGAAATAAGTATAGGGGTCACCCACTATCAAACCAATGATATAAACAGTGATATAGTGTAATAGTGTAGGTGTAAGAACCCCAAAGTGAAGTGTGACACTAGTGAAATTGTAATTAACAATAAGTGATTTACAAGTGAAGGTAAGGTAAAAGTTGGAAATAAACAGTGCATAGATAACTGATAAATAAGTAGTATTAAGAGTGAATTATAGTATAAGGGATAGAAAAACACTAGAAGTGATAATGACTTTTTATTTAAAAAGATGTTCAATAGAGTTAAGTTAATTATAGCCAGTAGTAAGTAAAAAGGGAGGATTCCAGAATAGAATAAATTGAAGGTGTTACCATGGAGGGAATATAAAAATTGTTGAGAGATTGAGAAGTCAAAAAACTAACAAAGATACCTAATTTATAAAGGACTATTATTAATTTAATAACAAGTGATGTTGTTTATCACAACACAGATAATATGTGTTATAAACTAAAAAAAATTAGCAAATAAGGATAAGTTAGGAGTGAGTGATGATATTTCTTAATCAAAACAATAACTCTAATAACTTATAAAAAATTGTGTTCATGTTATTGTTATAAGAGGATATGGCTGAATGCAATGTGCAGTCCATAAACCTAATGTTATATTTTTAAGATTGAAATGACGAAAGCAATATTGAATAATAAACAAAACACCTACAGACTCAAAACACAACACAACTAATAAAAATAACAAAGTAAGCCCAATAGGCTGAACCAAAATGTGATTTGAACGAAATAAGTAAATTATTATAATGGCTACTTAGGCCTAGAAAAAACATAACTGTCAGAACCAAACAAACAAAGATTATAACAAATTGAATCAGAATTTAGAAAATCTGAGGTGAAGGAATCACCAAGGATAAATTGTAGATCATTTATAACACAAAATATTGTAATAGGCATTATTATATAAAAAGAAATGTAATTAACAAGCATTAACATAATTGTAAAAACTTAAAATCTGAAAATACCCAAGCTTGTGGGTATCAAAATAATCTATGAACGAGAATAAATACTATAGTGACAATATTTAATAACCAGGAAGGAAGATGGAGGAATAACAGTAATCAGAAGATATACGAAGAATTCGAAGTTTCGATAACAATACATCAACTCAAAATAAGCCTATTCGAAAAATACCGTTACTATGGAAACAGGGGTTATTGACAAAAAATACCGTTAGAAATTAGTGTAGAGAAAAAAAAGAAGCGAAGCGTCACCAAGCCATACAGATGCTGAAGTTCGGAAGAAAGTTTTTTCAGTGTAAATCATGAAAATAATAGTATAAAGTTGCTGAAAACTAATCGTCAAAGAAGCAGATGACCACTACAACCAATATTAAAAGACCCAAGACCTGAATAAACGGAAATTATCCATAAATAGAACGTCCAAACACAAGACGAAAGGACGCCACAATTTAATGAAGCCCAAAATCCAAGAAAACTGATTTTATGCAGCCAATTCCTATCTCGAACCAACTACAAAGGCCTATACACGTCGAATTGTTAAGTACTATCCAATTATTTATTTTCCACCAACCCTAATCACTTTAAATAATTTTGAAAGGTAAAATTACCACACTATAAAGATAATATTTCTCTTTCATAGAGTATTTAAGCAAATTAAAACATAATGAAACATTGTTAACATAAAATAACCTAAGAATTGAACACGAACTTACAGAACACTTTTACAACACAACACAACAGATTGTAACAGCACACTTTATATTTCTTGTACTCTTAGATTAAGGTAATTTGTATTTTTATTGTAACCATTGTAGTTCTCTAACTCATAGTCAAAAGAATCCACGGATTTTCGAAACCAAAACTGTAATAAGCCTAACGTAAACAGACGCTAGGTTAAATGGTTTCTAAATTAATTCGCCGCCCTGAAAATAAGATCTCATGTAATCAAACGATAATTATTTTGTTGTAATTGTAAATGTTTCCAGTTATCACCATTAAAAAAAATATTCATTACAGGGAGTAACAAGCGTTATCATTTCTTAGGGAGTGCTATATAATAATTACTCGTATTGAAGAATAAATTGTAGCAGTAAGCTAGTTGCCAGTTATTCGTCAGAAGCGACGATTGAGACGGCTGTGCGAGCGGGAACGATTCGAATACACCAACCCGCTACGCTAATAACTTGTTCAAATACAGTTTTTAGTTGTTTTGTAAAACGACTTGGCGCCACCCGGGATTATCACACCCCCTAAGAATAACAGGTAAGGTTACTGCCGTAATATACAGGTGATCAGAACTACGCTACGAACATCGCTAGCCACCAAAATTACTGTAACGACCCGGTGCGAGGCGAACGCACTAATCATCCAAAACACATTATTTTATGTACACATTTTGAAGGTACACAGGCAAAGCGAATAGTTACAGATTGGCGACCAACCAGTGAGGCTGTAAAAGAAGGCCCACGGCGGCTATGAAGAGACATTCAATGTTTACCAGACAGGATAAAAAGAAAGAAATTGAAAGTGAAGGCCAGCCAGAAGAGATGGAAGAAATTGAAGAAATAATCGGGGAGTTAGTCGAAGAGGACGTTCAGGAACACCAACCTGAGAATCCAGTTCAACCAGAACCGGAAGTGGAAGTAATGATAGGGGACCAACCACTAAAACCAACGGAAGAAACGAAGTTAGATCAAATGCTGAACTTCATGATGGAACAATTTGGACAATTGAATAATAAATTAGAGTCAAACAAGGAAGAATTGAATAATAAATTAGAGTCAAACAAGGAAGAATTGAATAATAAATTGGAGTCAACCAACACAAAATTAGAGTCAAACAATACAAAACTAGAATCATTGCAAGAGGGAAGGAAGCAAGATAGAGAAGAATTGAATAAAAAATTGGAGTCAGACAAAGAAGAATTGAATAAAAAGTTAGAAAAACTGGATCAAAACAATGAAGAATTGAAGAAGCAATTCAAGGAGGACTTAGAGATCGTGAATAACAAAATGGAAAACCACCGAGAGGCGTTAGAAAAGAAGAGTGAGGAGTTGAAGAAACAAATAAAAAAGGATCTTGAAGTGTTAAATGACAAGATTGAAAACAACTGTGAAACACTCCAAAAACAATTGAAGGAAGAAGGGGAGAAGTCGAAGGATGAATGGAGACAACAGTTGGCTGAGTGCAAAAATGAAATCAAACAGACTGTAACTGAGACGAACGAAACAGTAATACACGTCCAGGAAGAGTTGACTGAAAAAAAAATCACGTCCAAGAGGAAGGAACTCTCAGGATCCAAGAAATACAGAAGACCACCACCGATGAGTGTAACAAGAATAAACAGGAGGTGCTTCAAGAGCTGAAGGAGAGGCACAAAGAAATACAGACTGATGTCAGCGAACGCGTTGAAAGGGTATACACCACCATCAACAAGATTGACGAGAAAACGCAAGAAAATAAAGAAAAAATTAGAGAAATCAGTCAGAAAGAGAAGCAGATGAAAGAGGAACTGGACGCTTTGAGGGAGAAGCCTTGCAGTAGCACTCATATATTTACGAATGAAAATAGGGAAGTGATCAACTTCAAGAGTTACCGAAGAAACCCCATAGAATTTCTGAAAAGGGTGGAGGAACTCATCGAGAGGAACAGAGATACCAGATGGACAACGGTGAGAAGTCTCATCGACGAGATGTTTCGACACACCAATGACAATTGGTGGACAGCCACACGACCAGAAATCAGTAGTACGCAGGAATTTAAAACGTTGTTTCGTGAAAAGTACTGGTCGGAGTCGACCCAAAATGTAGTGAGGAACGATATAAGCAACGGGAGATATGAGCCACAGGCTGGGCATACATTAACGTCTTACTTCTTGGGCAAGGTCTCCCTAGCCCGAAATCTCGAACCAAGGATACCCGAAGAATCCCTAGTCATCCAACTGGGATATCACTACGAAGACGCCATACAGAGGGCCAGGAGACAGGGACAAATAAAGACCATACAGGGAATGGCCAACTTGCTGGAAGACGATGAAAACGATAGCCAGTACAAGAAGAATCGTGTGATCAACCAAAGGTACAACCGGGGGAATGAAAGTTACAACGTGCCAAGCCACAACTTACCCTATAGTAATACCCACAACAACTACCGGAACATAATGAATCGTAACCCAAATAATTACCCAGGGGACCAACCATTCCATCGGAATCAACCCAACTACAATCAAGGTAACCAACCGACCAACAGAGATCATGCGAGTTACAACCAGGGGAACCAACCAAATAACAGAAATGCACAAAACCCTAGTGCACCGAATAATCACAACAGGGGGATAGAACAAGGAAGGAATACAAATGGCCACCCAAATAATCACAATTATTATGGCAACCGGTACGACCCGAATTACCCATATAACAGAGGAAACGGGAGTAACCAAAATAGGGGTGACATGAGGCGTCAAGTCAATTTTATCAGCGGGAGGAGACAAAACAACTATCGGCGATATTGTCCCATTAGAACCAGCACAGTGTACAACAATTCCCAATACGACAACCAACAAGCTACAGGAACGAGAACAATATAAGCGCCAAGGAATCACATAAGTGATCAATCAACCTCAACCAATGAAATGGCAGACCAAGTAAATAGTCTGGCCAGTGGTTCCCAGCCACCTTTAAACTAAAAAGGTCAGTGAGAAACCACCAGGACCCTTCACATGACCAATCACTTGGGTTAAATCGACAAACTACGACGAAAAGTGAAATAAAGAAGATAACTATAATATCAAACAATTATTTAAAGGACATCAGGGAGGAGCTTCTGGAGGAGGAGGATAACCCCTTGTCAACAACAAATAGTGAAATAGTGCATATAAAAGCCATTATTAATGGAATCAACACTGTCATAATGATCGATACTGGGTCAAATGTATCTCTCGTAAACCAACCTGAATTGGAGCGGATCCAGGCCAACTCCAATATACCTATCCCGACTTTACCCATAAATAATATCGTCATAATTGGTGCCACAGGCAAACAAAATAAGACCATCAGAAAACAGGTCTCTTTAGAGCTGAACAGTCAAAACACAATTATACCCATTATTTTTCTTGTCGCAAATGGATTACCATTTAACATGCTGATTGGATGCGACGCACTGAGACAACACTCAGCAATTATTGACATGCAGAAGGGAATAGTAGTGCTTACTTCTGAGAAGGGAGTGTGGTCAGCCAATATAATCAACAATAACCCAACACAACTAACCCTAAATCATCATAAGGGGTTAAAGAGCTATTACTGCCAGACATATCAACCATCAATTACCATAGAAGAGGAAGAAGGAGAGGGAGAACTATGGAAAAGAAAAATCGAAGACATTAGAAAGTTCCAAAGAGAGAGACCTCAGCAAGAGATAACGGGTGAACAGGCTGAAAAACTAATAGCCATATACCAAGAATACCATCACGTTTTCTCAAATACACCAGGGAAGGTCAAAGGTTTCCAATGTAAAATCGACTTTCGAGAGCCCATTGACTTCCACAGAAAATCTTACCCAATCGCCTACTCCCTAAAAAACGAGGTGAGAAAGGAAATAAATAGAATGATGGAGGAGGACATCATTGAATACAGTCAGTCTCCTTACACGAGTCCTATAGTCGCAATACCAAAAAAGAACGGTAAAGTCAGAATATGTTTAGACGCCCGGGAGATCAATAAGATGATCATTAATGATCGAACGTCACCGGGAGAGATCGAAGAGATACTCAAGAAATTCCATGGTACCAGATATATAAGCACCTGGGATACGGTATGTGGGTACTGGCAGGTGGAGCTGCACCCACACAGTAGGAAGTACATGGCATTCATCTTCGACGGAAGGAATTACCAGTTTAAGAGGTTACCTTTCGGCCTCGTTAATTCCGTCGCAGTGTTCGTCAAGTGTATGGACCAGGTCATAGGTCAAGAAGCATTGCAGTTCACAACAGTGTATGTGGACGACCTTTTAATAACATCATCTGACTGGGATGAGCACTGCGATCGGGTCAAACAGGTATTACAAAAATTATCTGTGAATAATATCACATTGAAATTAGACAAGTCCAAATTCATAGCAAACCAAGTCAAATTCTTGGGTTTCAACTTAGCAGAACAGGGGATAACACCATCCCAAGAGAAGGTGGAAGCTATTCAGAACTTCCCCACCCCAAAGAATAAGAAGCAGCTACAATCCTTCTTAGGTATTTGTAACTACTATAGAAAGTTCCAGACCAATTATTCTTATTTAACAGCAAAGTTCTCTAAACAACTATCAGCTAAAGAAAAGTGGACTTGGGGGAAGGAACAAGATGAAGTGCTAAAATTAATCAAAACAAAATTTCTGGAAACTATAATGCTAAACCACCCTAATTTTGAACAGCCGTTCTATTTAAATTGTGACGCCAGCGATGTGAGCCTGGGCGCCGAGTTATATCAAGAGGATAAGGACGGACACCACCTGGTTATCAGCTTTGCCAGCAGGGTACTGAACCGATGCGAACGTAACTACAATGTTACTGAAAAGGAACTACTCAGTATTGTGTTCGCATGCGTAAATTTAGGACGTATATCCTTGGATATCCCGTCACCGTCCGAAGTGACCATAAGTCCATTTCCTTTTTGAAACAGTGTAAGTTAAGTCATGGGAGGCTTACACGATGGATACTCGCATTACAAGAGTACCACATAACGTGGGAGTACATTCCAGGGCGTAAAAATGTTGCCGCCGATGTATTATCCAGAATAAATGTCATCCATCAGACATTTGAAGGAGAAGAGGAGCAAGACAACAAAGAGTGTAATAAAAAAGAGAAGGCAATAGTGAAGGAAAGAAAAGGAGAAGTCGACTTACAAAAATATTATAACAAGGTCCAACATATAGTAATAAATGAACCATATGTCATCACAAAGGACAATGGAAACAACACTTACGAGATAAGTAATATAACCACCAAAAAAGTAAAAGGAGTGTACAACGAAGCTTCCATAAAAAAGTTCTATGAAGAAAACTAAATAACTGGAATACGTTCATCCAGAATAAGTGTGACTATCATACACTTGAAGGAGAAGAGGTGCATAATAACGAAGTGTCGAACAAAAAGGAGAAGGGTATAATATGGAATGGAAATGATAATATAATAAATCCACAACCGTGAGAATTGAATTGATACCGAAATAAAATTATATATATAATAAAATGTACGGCCATATGTCATCACGAAGGACAAGTAACTGTAAATAAAATACATATACCAAAATTTAAAAATTATGTGTACACAACTTGCAACAACAGATCGATGACTTATGAGGTCTAAAATAAAAAATATCAAAACAAAGGAATGAGATACATAAATTCCTACTAAGTGAAATCAACTTACAATATATTAAAAAGTTGATGTGTGAAGCATATGAAATAATTAAACAAAATGTACCAAAATAGGAATACGCTACACAAATTCCTATGGTGTAAGAAATTAACTTACAAAGAATTAATACAAACTGAAATATACAAAAGTAAAATCAGACCAAACCTGATAAGATAAGTACATGAAATTATAATAATGAATCAAAGATATTTATCTGTAAAATAAAAAAATCTAAACTGGTACAAAGAAAGAGAGAAGTTATGTATGAATCAAATATACAAGCTATGGCTAAAGCAAAATCTTGCTAGATAACTGAGAAAAGTATACCAATGTCTAAGATAATTAAAATGATCACAATGAGAATTGAAAACCGAAAAATGAAAAGTTAATGATGAAATTAACATATAAATAAATAAAAAACAATCAATGTATGAGCAAATGATAGTATATAGCTAAGGTACAGCGGAAGGAAGAATGAGTAAAAGGCCAAAGTGATCTAAAAATAAACCACAAGGTGGACAATCCCAAAATATATTATTATTATTAAGTCACAAGTTGACAAAAAAGGTATTTATGATTGACTGTTGAAAAGTCCAGCAATCAAATAAACTGAGCAGAGATGACGTGCCTCTGGTCTCAGAAAAATGAGTACTAATGGGAGAAACCAGCTACTAAAGTTAGGGAAAAAATTGTGTATAAGGGAGAACACACCAATGGAAATAAAAAGAAAAACAGATCCAAATTAAATGGAATGAATTCAGTAAGAAGAGAAATAAAGAATGGAGAAACAGCCAAGAAAGAAAAGGAAAAAGATTATGTATAACTGATAATTTCATAAAAAACTATACTAGTGTTTTATCAAAATGATCAATTTTAAAGGAGAGGCATTATGTCACGACACAAATAGCCAACCCCGTACCAGAGATAAAAAATATATTTATAATTGTAAAAAAATACTTCTTATCAAATGAACTGATTGATTTTAAATAAAAGTATAAGGAATATAACACGACAATACGACGACTTTAACCCAACCCAAGTGATTGAGACAAAAACATAAACATAAAGAAGGGAACCACGGAACATACTTAGTAAAATGTAAATATTTTAAAGTGATTGAGACAACAACCCAAACATAAAGAAGGGAACCACAAATAAACAACGAGAATGAGGAAATAATAAACCTAAGCCACAAGGAAACAAGTTTATGGGTTTAAATGACCCCAAAATGCCCAAAGAAACGGATGAAAACAAATTGAATCAGAATTTAGAAAATCTGAGGTGAAGGAATCACCAAGGATAAATTGTAGATCATTTATAACACAAAATATTGTAATAGGCATTATTATATAAAAAGAAATGTAATTAACAAGCATTAACATAATTGTAAAAACTTAAAATCTGAAAATACCCAAGCTTGTGGGTATCAAAATAATCTATGAACGAGAATAAATACTATAGTGACAATATTTAATAACCAGGAAGGAAGATGGAGGAATAACAGTAATCAGAAGATATACGAAGAATTCGAAGTTTCGATAACAATACATCAACTCAAAATAAGCCTATTCGAAAAATACCGTTACTATGGAAACAGGGGTTATTGACAAAAAATACCGTTAGAAATTAGTGTAGAGAAAAAAAAGAAGCGAAGCGTCACCAAGCCATACAGATGCTGAAGTTCGGAAGAAAGTTTTTTCAGTGTAAATCATGAAAATAATAGTATAAAGTTGCTGAAAACTAATCGTCAAAGAAGCAGATGACCACTACAACCAATATTACAAGACCCAAGACCTGAATAAACGGAAATTATCCATAAATAGAACGTCCAAACACAAGACGAAAGGACGCCACAATTTAATGAAGCCCAAAATCCAAGAAAACTGATTTTATGCAGCCAATTCCTATCTCGAACCAACTACAAAGGCCTATACACGTCGAATTGTTAAGTACTATCCAATTATTTATTTTCCACCAACCCTAATCACTTTAAATAATTTTGAAAGTTAAAATTACCACACTATAAAGATAATATTTCTCTTTCATAGAGTATTTAAGCAAATTAAAACACAATGAAACATTGTTAACATAAAATAACCTAAGAATTGAACACGAACTTACAGAACACTTTTACAACACAACACAACAGATTGTAACAGCACACTTTATATTTCTTGTACTCTTAGATTAAGGTAATTTGTATTTTTATTGTAACCATTGTAGTTCTCTAACTCATAGTCAAAAGAATCCACGGATTTTCGAAACCAAAACTGTAATAAGCCTAACGTAAACAGACGCTAGGTTAAATGGTTTCTAAATTAATTCGCCGCCCTGAAAATAAGATCTCATGTAATCAAACGATAATTATTTTGTTGTAATTGTAAATGTTTCCAGTTATCACCATTAAAAAAAATATTCATTACAGGGAGTAACCAGCGTTATCATTTCTTAGGGAGTGCTATATAATAATTACTCGTATTGAAGAATAAATTGTAGCAGTAAGCTAGTTGCCAGTTATTCGTCAGAAGCGACGATTGAGACGGCTGTGCGAGCGGGAACGATTCGAATACACCAACCCGCTACGCTAATAACTTGTTCAAATACAGTTTTTAGTTGTTTTGTAAAACGACTTGGCGCCACCCGGGATTATCACACCCCCTAAGAATAACAGGTAAGGTTACTGCCGTAATATACAGGTGATCAGAACTACGCTACGAACATCGCTAGCCACCAAAATTACTGTAACGACCCGGTGCGAGGCGAACGCACTAATCATCCAAAACACATTATTTTATGTACACATTTTGAAGGTACACAGGCAAAGCGAATAGTTACAACTTAAATTAAAAGCGTCTAATATAAGATTTCTCACCATCTGCTTAATGTTCAATATTTGGTAATATCTGACATCCATGTAACAGTGTGGCAAATAATAGTGAATGGTTACTAAGGTATGTGGAAACACAGTTTTATCAAATGAATATGAAAATAAAATGTACAGTTTGTACTACTGTGTTTGGATCAGGTAGGAAATAAGAAATAAATAAGCCTAATTGGTTAAAATTATTACAACTACTTTTAGCTCGTTACTGTAAATAATGGTTACCAAAAGAGATTATAACAGTGAAGCAGACGCAGACGAGGACAGTTATTTATCGCAATCGTTACAGCCAGGTCGACGATAACTAATTAACGCCATTGCTAAATTGGCATCTAATAAATAACAGGAACAGAGTGGACGCTTAACCGAATATTTCTCACAACGTGAGTGAAATTGAAAAATGTTTGTTCTTAAGCTGATAAAAAATGAAATAATTAAACATTTATTTACTTCCGTTTCACTGAATTTACAAAATATATTTTTATTTGAATAGATTAAACTGTTACCAAAAGTATGTAATAGGATTTGTAAGACGGATAATATCGTGTGTCTGGATTTTTTTTTAAGATGTTCAAGGCTGGTCCTTGTTAGGAGGAGACTCAGGCTGATCCGGGGCAAGCCCCCTTTAGCCATATGGGAAGGAAAGCTGGATTCGCACGTCAGTGCAGGGCGGCCTTTGTAAAGGTGGAGGCGAGAGGACAGAGTAGTGCATGTGGGTGTATTTGCGTATCGATGTAGTTTGTAGCCTTGTAGGTAAAGGAAAAAACTGGTGGAGGCGCCATTTACTAGTGTTTATTTATTTTTCAGAGCGACCGAGACAGGGACGAGTAATGCAGGTCGTCAAAAACTGGAAGGTGGCGACAGAGAGGCGTCACGGAAGGCGGGAAACACAAAGAAGTGGGTTAAAGACATACATAGTAAGTAGGTAGGGAAATTTAAATTATTGTGTAATCAGGAAGGTTGGCAGGTTGAATACGTTTGTAGATTGGGATTTAAGAGCTGGCAAATGTTCCTATTTCTCTAACGCTGGCGGCGAGGAGTTCTGGGTGGAGATCCATCGGCTATGGTAAGGAGACGGTTTTGTGAGAAAGGAAGTTCTGCGAGTATTCCGGGTAGTTTTGTTGATGGCAGTGACTATGGATTTTAAGGAAGTGCGTTGTAAAGCTGTTTTTGAGTATTTATTGTTATATTGGAGTGTTAGTGGTCTCAAACATTTCCACTAGCAATTTGTATAAAATTGCTAGTGGAAATGTTTTTGAGTATTTAAAATTAAGTTTATACAAGGATTTCCTATGTGTCTGGTATATCACATGTTCACTTATATATGCTATACTCAGAGGTGATAAAAGTATTCTACATAAGAGAATATTCATAATTGCTCACAATTATTCTTGTTATATTTATATTTTCTGAAGATGACAGTAAACTGTGGACACAGTGTAAAAGAAAAATACTGATAAATATATTTTTGTAAAAAATATAAAAATTGGTTTACAATTAATAGAATAATATTCTACACCTATTAGCAAGTACTTAAGCATAAATTCAGCTGCTTTTTGAAAACCGGAATGGATATATATCCAAGAATTACAACCCACTGAGCTGTTGTAGGCAAGCGACGAGAAATTATAAACATTCGTTTGCTTAACTCTGAGAACACATTAATTTGTTCCCATTGCTCATTACTACTTTCTTTTCGAGAATACTTTCTTGTCATTCATTGGATACCTTACTTATATCGCTTACCATATATTCTGTGTATCAAGTTTATTGTTCTGATAATAAATTCTTGAAACTCACATACTTTTTAAGCCGTCCAATTCCCAATAAAATCAAATAGTCTGCCAATTATTAATTTACAGAAATTATTTTGTTTCAACACAGACATTCTCAATCATTTTACCCGCACCTGACAGTGAATAATTTATGTCAAAATTTAGAGATCACTTACTGATGAGTCAAAAACTTTACGTACTCCTTGTAGACCTTATTAACTCAAACCGTAGACCTTAATGCAAACCGTACCAAAGAACAAAAACTATTTTAAACACGCTAAACGAATCAATCAACTTTAAATCTGTATTTTTTATATTTGTATTTCTTATTTTGCAAATAATAGCATTAATATTAATGTCTGATGTTTATTAACCTTTATAATTTGCCTATCACTAAGACAAAGATGGCAAAATAGAGTATTATGTTCCAGCCAAAACGTAAAATACACTTAACAAACATTTGGTAGTGAACACTTTATAAATAATAGTGTAAATTAATCTACAAATTAAAAGTTGGTTCAACTAATAATTCACAGGAAAAATATTAAAACAAATTTAATAATTTAATGTAAACTTGCTGTATGCGGCTTGCATAGACTATGTTTTATTCACAGTGATAAATGTAAAGACAGAAGTCTATATAAATAACGAGGGAGGAAAACAAAATGTATATTGTAGGGATTGTGTTCGCATACACGAGTAACCAGGCAGACAGAAAAATACACAGGGAAGTGAAAAGAGTAGCGAGAGAGGCGAAAAGCCAGCCAGCAAGATGAAAAATGAAAAGGGCTGAACTGCTTACAGGGGATAAAATGTATTTGTGGAAAAATGAAGTAAGAATTTGCCCTAAAACAACGCGCTTAATTTTTTAGCTTACAGAGCGGTAGAAATAAATACGGAAATAAAAACGTTTCAGTGCTGTTTTATGAACACTTTTTTATTTTAATTGATAACATAAAAATAAACAAAAATATAAAGCGTAAAGCAAAAAAAAAATATAAACATAATATGTTTGTACTAAACAGATACCCGCAAAGCAGCTGTAAAAGGAATATTTTGCATGCTTAGAATAGTTTTAAACAGAAAATTAATTTGATCATATTGTAAAATTGTACTACAATGGTAATGCAATTCTCACTTTGTGTTTGTTTGGCAATTTCAAATACGGTTAGACAAATGACTGTCATAGCTCTCTCAGACAAAACGGTGACAGTCGGAAGCCTTGGATATAATAATGTAATAATAATATAATAATATATTATTATATATTGTGGGACGAATCCTCACACTGTCTCTTTGCAACGGTCAGATTGCATGGTTATTAAGATGAGATTACCGTTTTGAGTCCCCGTTGCTAGGGTTTTGCCAGAATTTGTATCTATCAGCCGCTGCGGATCAATAGTATCGTAGCCATTCTGATGTTGGTACAGTCATTGTTCAATGCTGGGCAGAAACATGTCAGCAACGTGACTATACTGATGCGAGATAAAAAAATTTATTACCCCTGATACCAGGTGTTTTGATGCCGATTGTCATCCTGTTAGCTAAGTGAAGATACTAGTATGGCTGAATTGTTTTGTCAGTTTATTTACCTGTTTGTGTGCTTGTGTAATAAATTATTTTATATTTTCTATCAAACTGGAACTTTGAAACGATATTAACTGATGACTCGTTGGGCACTTGGTGAAACATATAATTACGATGGTCTAGCGATCGTCGTAGGTATAGCGGAAAACAAAATACAAGACACCAATTAAGGCACTAATCACCAGCTTTAATTTTCACAGTTAAACAGTTCGTAATTAACAACACAGTCCCTTACAACAAATCAAATACAATTTTTTCACACGCAACAAAATGTCAACTAAGTATAAAACACAATTGAACTACAATTATACCGCCCGATTAAAAAAAAAAAAAAAAAAAAAAAAAAAAAAAAAAAAAAAAAAAAAAAAAAAAAAAAAAAACTTCACTAATAACCACTTGAACGCACACAGTAATCACTTGTAATCGCCCGACAATAAACTGAACTGAGCATCCCTGCGTACCTACATTTATACCCCGCCGAAAATCTAGATTATTCCACATACTACGTAAGATGCTCCACATTACGACGTAATTGATTGCGGCCTTGGAACAGTGTGTGCCTCCGCGCGAATTTTGGCGCAGTCTTGCAAATGCGCTGAGAATCACGTACGCCACAACATTCAGACTCGGGAACTTTCGATAAACACGTAGATTGTTCTGCAATGTCGTAACAATATTAATACAAAAGTTTTTGAAATATATAAACACTTGGTACGTTTCACAGTTTTTATTTAATTCTGACAGATGTTCCAGCTTATCAAGCTATTGCCAAAGAGAGCGGGTGAACAACCACACAAATGATGTAAGGGTGGTGAACATATGTTTAGGGCGTGTATCCGGACATGTGTGGGGTGTCCCGATTTGGGGGTTTGGAGAAGTTAAGGGAAAGTCAAGTGTCTGTAGAAAATAAATATACTTTGAATGCAAAATATAAACATTAGCTAAACTAAATAACAACTTTTAATACAAGGGATACACAGAATTAAAAGGAATTACCCATTTTATTAAAAGTTTTACTTAGTTAGGTTAGGCTAGATTAGGTTAGGTTAGGTATATTCTGAATAATTTGCATTCACATTATATTTAGTTTTTACAGACACTTATGATTCCCTAAGTTTTCCAACCCCCCTCCATCGTCCCACCCCACACATGTCCGGATACACGCCCTAAACATATGTTCACCGCCCTTGCATCTTTTGTTTAGTTGTTCAATGATATATTTGCCAATAGCTTCATATGCTGAAACAGCTGTCAGAATTAAATTAAAACTGTGAAAAGTACCAAGTCTTTATATATTTCAAAAATCTTCCTATAATTTTTATAGTTTTATCAAAGTATAAATTACAAACTCTGAATTTTTTCTAATTTTACTAATATATTGTTACGACGGCCTACTCGATCGTCGTAGGTACAGTGGAAACAAAATAAGTACAAGACCCCAATTAAGTCACTAATCACACCATTAATTTTTACAGTAAAACAGTTCGTAATTACCAACACAGTCTACTACAACAAATCAAATCAAAATTGTTCACACGCAAAAAATGTCACTAATATTAACACAATTGTATTACAATAAATTGTAATTATACCGCAGAATTATAACGCAAAACTTCACTAATAACTACTTGAACGTACACAGTAATCTCGCTGCTATAACTCTCGAACCGCTCTGTAAATATCTCGCACTAAAACTGACTTGAACGTCGTTGAGTACTGGTATTTATAGCCAATCGAATACCTAGACGATTCCTAATTGCGTCTTAGCGTCCTCCGTATTAACTACGTAATTAACTGCGGCCTTGACACAGTCGGCACGGCTGACGGCATCGAGAACAATCTCGCAAATGCGTCTACAAGCACGTACGCCACGCGCTAACATTCTGTATCTCTCTGGAACGTTCGATAAACACTTAGATTGTTCTGTGGCGTCGTAACACTGCCTTCTCCTTAAGCCTGTTCGTCCCGAACTGGCAAACTGTCTCTAACGTTTTACTTAGGCAGGCGATCCAGGTGGACGTCCTTGAACTTTCGCTGTCCTTCCTGTTGAATCCGATAAACAACATGGTTAATTCTTTTTTTCACAGTGTAGGGTCCTTCCCAATTAGACTGAAGCTTAGGTGAGTGACCACGACGGCGCTTTGGATTGAACAACCAGACCTGATCTCCTTCTTGGGAACCCCCACTATTGCTGCGAATGTCATACCGAGTTTTCATTTTATCACTGGCAATCTTCAGCCGTCCTCTTACCAAGAGATTCATTTCTCGCAGGTGGTTTTCTAATTACGAGGAATAGTTCTGCGGCTCTTTGGACTGCTTCTCAGGTGATCCGAACATTAAGTCCCCAGGAAGACGAATCTCCCGCCCAAACACCAATTTTGCTGGAGTCATGCCGGTTGTGTCGTGTACTGATGATCTATACGCCATGAGGAATATTGGTATACGTTGGTCCCAGTCTGTTTGGTTCTCGTCAACAACCTTCGAAAGATGGTGCTCAAGTGTCGTATTGAATCTCTCAACCATCCCGTCCGACTGAGGATGCAGAGGCATTGTCCTGGTCTTTCGAATTCCGAGTAGACGGCATAATTCTTTAAACATTCCTGATTCGAAATTTCTCCCTTGTTCCATATGGATTTCCATAGGGGCTCCATAACGGCAACAGAAGTTGTGAACTAACTGCTTTGCCACAGTGGCAACCTCCTGATTTGGAATTACGTAAGCTTCCACCCACTTAGTAAAGTAGTCACCTACAACCATGATGTACCGGTTTCCATCGTCAGTAACTGGGAATGGTCCAGCAATGTCTATGGCAATTCTCTCGAAAGGCAGTCGAACGTTATATTTTCTCATTTTTCCCCTGCTTCTGGTTTGTGGGCTCTAGCTTGCAGCACACATTTGACACGTTCGAACCCATTCCTCTACGTCGTGGCGAAGATGAAGCCAATAGAATCGCTTCCGTATTTTGTCCAGGGTTTTTTTAACGCCAAGATGGCCTCCAGATGTTCCATCGTGCATCTCCTTCAAAAGAGACGGCACTATACTTTGGGGAATTATCAACTGCATGACCACGTCTCGTCCATCTGCAGTTTCCCAACCCCTTTTCAGCAATCCGTTTTCTAAGGTGAGAGATTCCCATTGTGCCCAGTAGGCCTTCAGCACTTCGGAACCATGGCAGATATCTTGCCAATCCGGGCGGCGACCTTCCTCTTTTGCTGTCAAGATCGGTCCAATGTCTTCATCAGTCATCTGTTCTTGTCGACAGTCTTGTGTTGTCCAGCCGTCTCCCAGGAAATCTACAGTGATGACTTGAACATGTTCACTTGAGTTTTGCTCTTCCTTTCTGTGGCAATGTCGGCAGTCTTCCGGGCACGGTCTTCGTGATAAGCCATCTGCATTGCCATGCAGGCGCCCCCGTCGATGTTGTACCTTGAAGTTGTACTCTTGCAGACGTTCAAGCCACTTTGCCAACTGTCCTTCCGGATTTTCCTGCTCCTTCTCTTTCTTGTCTCCGTTTCTCATTTTGTCGTCTTTCTGCTACCTCCGCCTCCTGCCTGCGTCTTCCCTCTGCTTCCAGCAGGAGGGTTTTCTGTCTCTCTTCCGCTTTATCTGCATCCTGTCGTCGTCGTTCTCCTGTCTGCAATAACAGCGCTTGGAAATTTTCCATCATCTGACTGGCATCCCTTGTTTTCCAATTAATTTCCAATTACACTCGTCTTGTACTAAATGTCCGCTGTTTCCACTGTTAACCGTTCTATCCCAGTTCTGACACCACTGTTACGACGGTCTACTCGATCGTCGTAGGTACAGTGGAAACAAAATAAGTACAAGACACCAATTAAGTCACTAATCACACCTTTAAATGTTACAGTAAAACCATTTGTAATTAACAACACAGTCTCTACAACAAATCAAATGAAAATGGTTCACACGCAATAAAATGTCCACTAATATTAAAACTCAATTGTATTACAATTATACCGTCCGATTATAAAACGCATCACTTCATTAATAACTACTTGAACGTACACAGTAATAACTCTAACCGCTCTGGAAATATCTCGCACTAAACTCTCGAACCGCTCTGTAAATATCTCGCACTAAAACTGAGTTGAACGTCGTTGAGTACTGGTATTTATAGCCAGTCGAATATCTAGACGATTCCTAATTGCGTCTTAGCGTCCTCCGTATGAACAACGTAATGCCGGCTGGCGGCATCGAGAACAATTTCGCAAATTCGTCTACAAGCACGTACGCCACACGCTTACATTCTAGATCTCTCTGGAACGTTCGATAAATACGTAGATTTTTCTGTGACGTCGTAACAATATTAATACGTTTCAAAATGCAATATAATGCCATTACAATAAATAACTAGTAAGTTGAAGGTATTTTTCACACTTTTTGTTTACTTAACAGTCGTGTGTGTGTGTGTGTGTGTGTGTGTGTGTGTGTGTGTGTGTGTGTGTGTGTGTGTGTGTGTGTGTGTGTGTGTGTGTGTGTGTGTGTGTGTGTGTGTGTGTGTGTGTGTGTGTGTGTGTGTGTGTGTGTGTGTGTGTGTGTGTGTCCTCACAGTAACATCGGCACGTAGTGTAATTTTATTTACTCAGATTATAAACTGTCAAAACGACATGCAACTCTTTATAAAAGTTCACTGTTAAAAGAGTTTTATTAACATTTGACTTAAAAATTAGTACTTAATATTTTATAAAGATATTTTTTTTTCAGAACCATCTGTTTCACTGGTTACCGCAGCTTCAGTTTACACCTGACATCTAAAGCTGCCATAACTTGTGAAACAATTGCCAAGAAAATAATAAAAGTATCTAGAAAGTAATAAAAATATAACAGGTGTCTGTTCATTATATTCAAACATTTACAAAAATATGACCTTCTTCTTCTTTTCTTCAAGGATTAGATTATATAAACCTGTTCCGGCACCCACCTCATCCTTGGACGACTCACGTCACTTGTTCAATGCCGCTTTCGGCAATAGATCCTCTGTCATCCTTTGGAGATGATCGCACCATTGTCTTTTGTAAATTGAAATAATTTCATTTATGTCCTTTACTTCGAGTTCTGCTCTGATATCCTCATTCCTTATTCTATCGTGCAATGTATAATTTAAAATATTCCGAAGACACTGCATTTCAGCACTGTGAATCTTGCAGCTTTCCTTTTTACTACTACTACTACTACTACTACTACTACTACTACTACTACTACTACTACTACTACTACTACTACTACTACTACTACTACCACTACCACCACTACTACTACTACTACTGCTATGACTGCTATACATTTAGAAAAATAGAAATTGTATAGCAGTTATTATTTTTACTTAAAACAGATAAATATTTTTGTTTTCTCTGGAAAAAGTATTTGACAATGTAGACTGTCAAAAGTTATGGAATATAATGGATAGAAGAGATTATCCACAGCATTTCACAAATTCAGTTAAGATACTTTATAAAAGTACGTCTGTAGTCCTGGATCTTGGGTAAGCTCTTGGGTAAGATTCCAATAAATAAGGGAGTTAGGCAGGGATGCTACTGTTTTTCCACAACCTTGTTTAATATACACATTGACGATATGTTGAGAGCATAAAAATTCAGAGTGACTTCGTGAATGTAGCTTAACAATTTGTATGGTTACACTGCTATATGCGGATGACATAGTTCTTATTCAAGAAAATGGGGAAGATTTGCGAAGAGCTATGTTTCAATTACAGGAAGTTTCAAGTGAGTTCTCACTGACAATTTCAGTAAGGAAGATCAAACCCATGCTCTCTAAACATAAATATTCAGTGAGGACTAAGATAGTTATAAACAACAGAACTTTAGAACAAGTGAGTCGTTTCAAATATCTCGGCTGTGCAGAAAGCTATGAAACTGAATATGATATAACAGTAGTAATAGTAGTAGTAGTAGTAGTAGTAGTAGTAGTAGTAGTAGTAGTAGTAGTAGTAGTAGTAGTAGTAGTAGTAATTTTTGGAAATTTTACGATCCAGTGGTGCTCATGTTAATATAAGATGGTTGATCTGTTGACTGATTCAGAGTTTGTTGATCATACACTACAGCCAATTTTAACTTAATATTGTTAAATTTGTTTTAGAAATACCGAGGATTGCAAAGAAAACGATTTTGGAGATTCAAAGAAATAAAAATATGGATGCGAGAATTTGTGCAAAATAAAACATTAATACTAACAGGTTCACAATTTTACAGAATTTATTTACATACTGTATATAATCGGCTTCTATTAGGGCAAGTACATAATGTTTACATTACGACTGTGTAAGGTGTAGATAATTTAAGTTTTGTTGGAAAAGTGAAGGCAGGTATCTTTAATACGCATTGGGAGATTCTTGTATATATCCCATACAGTACGTTAGAGCAGTTACCGAATTGTTTTCAGTCATTATATTTACATACTTTTTATTCTTAACAGAAACGATTTGGCCAACAGATATTATATATTGTTACGATATTACACAACATTTCACGCGTTTCTCGGGTATTCTAGTGGAACCAGCTGTAATGTTCTGTGCGTACGTGATTCTTAATAGGCGTTAGCGAGACTGTTCCGGACTTCGCCGGCCACGCGCACTGTGTCAATGCCTCAAGCGAAATCCGTTCTAGTGTAGTGTTACCGCGTATTATGGATTATTCTGCACCACTTGTGCTATCTATTTAAACAAAGACAACTGCCGCTTACAGTCAGTCTTACGCCAGCTACGGTCAGATAAGTTTCAGTGGCGATTTATTCCAGTGCGGTATAAAGTATTGCTGCGAAGTGTTGTGTTTTGATAATTGTGTGGCACTTTATTAGTTGACATTTTTATTGCGTGAACAATTTTTATTTAATTTGTTGTAAGAGACTATATTGTTGATTACAAACTGTTTAATTGTGGTAATTAAAACTGGTGGTTAGTGACTTCACCAGTTTGTCTCGCAGTGGTGACTCGTCTTTTAGTTTGTTTTCCACTGTACCATACGACGATCAGTAAACCGTCGTAACAATATTATCTAGTTCTGATGTAGATAAGTAGAGTAATCATAGTAAAAGCGTGTAGAATAGTTGCAGGTACCATAGTCTACTTCATAGGCGGTAATAAACTGTAGATTAACTCTTCACGAAAACGGCATGCACTTTAAAAGTCGTTAACACAGGTATTTCGAAACTTTCATTATGGGTCTAGTTACGTTTAGTTATGACTCTTATAAGTTATATTAATTGCATCTTTTGTTCAATCTCACGGAAAACAGTAATACATTTTTATAACTGTATTTGTTGCAAATATGGCAAATGTCGTACAGTTTCTCGGAAAACAAGTAAATGTTATAAAGTGAAAGAATCAAAATCATAACTACAGAGTGTTGTTGTTTCAAACTTGAAAATGGTGGAGACATCGAAAGGCCTTGTCCGTTACAGAGCAACTAGAGATTTAGCATCAACCAACAAAAACTGCTAACATAATTACGCTGGCTGAGAACATCAAATTGTTGTAAGGTGACGGGAGAGCCAAGTGAGGTATATATATTGTAACACTGATAAGCATTAACGACATCGTCTGAGACAAACTGTCATGTATGTATGTGTAAGTACACATTGAACAGTCAGTGTTACTGGGGGCAAGTAAGAGACCCGTGTTTGCGTCTTTACAGTGTACAAGTAATACGTCATTAGACTAAACGGATGTTTAAACATTTCTGAGAAATCTGATGTAGGCCTAATATGTACAGTACCGCTCTGATAACCTATGTACACATAAGTAATCAACATTGTACTTACCTTCAGTAAACAAGAGCACAAGATTATCCGATTACTTACGATGTGCTTAACTCAATATACCAATTGGCTTTCCCAATACGTACGTATGTAGGCCTACGTCTATAATTTGTAGAACTTCTTTAACCTAATGATTTTATTTCGAGGATAGTTAAACATCTCTATAGAACCCCGTAGTTCCTAGTAGTGTTTGTCTCTAACCCACTAAAAACACCTCCCTTAATGCTACAAGTGAACAAGCTCATCCAGCAGCTTCTCCTTCATGTTTCCTTCACGGGTGATGAGGGAAGCCCAGTGGCTAATCCAAAGATTAATCTGTCGTTCTCTCACGTAGATTGTTATGGATCTATACATATTAATTGCTTTCTATTGCGATACCAGATCATGTGGCTTCCGTCTTTTGAGTCGCCTCAGGACGTGTGGAGCTTCTGCCACCACGTGTCGCATTATTGGGTTATCGTGGATCTGAATCCTCTGATATCGGACATATTCTACATTGAGGTCTCTAAGTAGGTTGTCGTTCCTTATATACCAAAGAGCATTCACTAAGCTTTTGAGAACTTTGTTCTGCAAGGTTTGTATCTTTTCTAAGTTTGTATTTCCTTTGTACAGCTCCACAGCTAAATTCCCTAAGTCTACAAAACGTATTTGTACAACAGCAGTTTGTTTTCAGTTGTTAATTGCCAGTTTCTCCCTAACACCGAGTAGATTGTTCTGTATTTTATGTTGAGCTCTTTCTTCTTTTTCTACATGCTCTTTCCATTTAAGCTTTGTATCCAACGACATAACTAGATATTTTGCTGTGTTAGCATATGGCACTTGCAGCTCATTAATATAAACCCTTACTGGGTCCTACTTTTCTGTTGGTGAAGTTGATATGAACTGATTTGGATTCATTAACTTTGATTCGCCCCGCTTGGTCCATGCAAGCCTGCGACAGAGCTCTGGAGCTTCTTTGCTGCTGCTTCAACCTCGTCGCCCACTGTTGAGCTTGCAGTATCGTCAGCAAATGTTGCCAGGGTAACTTCCTCACGATTAGGCAAATCCCTCGTGCAAATAGATACAAGATGGGTCTCAGCACACTGCCTTGCGGATCACCTGCAGAAATCCTCTTCAATTATGAGTACTCGTTCGCACACTTAACATTTTACCAAATGATGCCAAAAATATGATTGACTCGGGCTGTAAAAGCCCACAAACTTAAAGTATACTTCTTAGATTATACACTGTGTCCTTGTTTTGCTATTTGTCAAATTATTTCCATTCAGTTTTTTGTCACATTTATTTCTTGTTCTTGTATTCATTTTCCTTCTTTTTTCCGTAATTATTCATATAAAAATTGGAACCGGAAATGTTTTGTTCAAATTGTGTGTTATCTTTTTTCTGACTTTACCAATTGAATTTCTTTTTCTACGTATTTTTTAAAACTTTAAACTTTAAGTTACTAATGTTCTCAAGCGATTTACATAAAGCTGCCAATTTATTCACGTCTTTTTTATTTTTGTTTCTCATGTAATTCTTACTGAGTGTACGCTTAGAGAAGCCATAGTTTTTAATTTTCCTTTCAAGACTCTTATATCTTAAGTTTTCTAATGTACTAGTTGAGTGCTGACTCCTCCCTCAAGATCATTTCAGCTAGCAATACTGCGTTGACGTCTAGAGACTCGAGATGGTTAATGTTCGTTGATTTTGCTAAATTAGTTTTTATTATTTTATCTCCTAAACTACAAATTTTATTAGTGGTTAAATAAATTTATGCTACACTAACTTGTTGCACACACCACTAGTCACTGTGACCACGATTAGCGCTTTCGAACGAACCCGTTCATCATCAGATCGTAACTGCCAATATCAGATCGTAAGTGGCAGTTACGATCTGATGATGAACGGGTTCGTTCGAAAGCGCTAATCGTGGTCACAGTGACTAGCGGTGTGTGGAACAAGTGAGTGTAGCATAATTTTATCTCCTATATATAAATATATGTCAACAACTTTTCATTTTTTTCGAATATGGTGCTATCAGGTTTCTACCACGATCAAATACTAATTTCTGTGACTCCACAATCTCGGTATTTTCATGATTAAGTGTTTCGTTTGATTATGTGTTAGGTTACTTACAGTTTATGTTTACTAGAAACGCTAAAATCGTTTTCATTTTAAACCCACAATAGGTAAATGCGATTTTATATTGAATTTCCTATGCGTTACTACATTATAACTTGCTACAATGTGAACAATCAGTCTATCTCCTTCTGTCAAGTTAGATCGTCTCTTTCTAAACCATAAACTATTTCCATTCCTCTTTGCGTCCTTACCGGATTATTTGATTGCTGTAGTCTCTTTCCTTCTATACTGTTCTTTTTTTCTAACTATAATACCTTTGGTTTTATTTATTTATGCCTTTTGTATTTCCTTATTGTCTACTACTATCGTTGAAGCAAGAAGTAACACTTTACTATACTATCATCTAAACTTGATTGATATTTAACTGCCTAAAATAAAACACTGTTTACATGTTACCTACTCTTAACAAATAAATTATAATCAGGTTATTTGGCATTTGGCAGGTCGTTGGATACGGTACTTGCGTGTTACTGAGAGGTCACGACCTTTGACATTGAGTAAGGGACAAGAGAGAATATAAACTTAGTTTCACAGTGTAGTGCGCTGGGTATTACATTGGGCATTGTATGCACTCGGAAGGTATTCATGCAGACAATATACTTGTTATGTAGCTACTAACGCTTACGTCCTTATGTATTAACTTTCTTCTTGTAAATTGTTTAAAAGAACAATTAAAAGAATAAATGTTATATTTTCTGGTTATAGAGATCTGAGTCTACATCTGTGCTATAATAACTTGATTTAATTACTAAATATTAAAATGCATAGTACTTCATTCCGAGTGTTTTCAAGTTCTAAATGAAGTGAAGCTAACACTGAAAGTACTACTTACTTGTCGTTTTTCATTGACAAGTAATGACTTCCAATTTACTTCCATACACATTATTAAGTAAACCTAGTATACGAGTTAGACATATAAAGGAAACATTTATTTTATCTGTCTTTCGTTAAAGGATCAGTCAAGTTTTTAGCAAATTTTAAACCCACATTCTGCCAAGTTTTCTCTCGTCAGAACTGTTGTCGTATAGCTGCTTTATTGACTAGTGTTCGTGACTTACCATATTGAGAATTGTGTTTGGTTGCAGTCCTCTGGATTTCGACCGTCAGAAGTGACAGTCTGCGGTTACTGAAAAGCTTCTGATTACTGGCGCCTAACAAAAGTGAGATTTCAAATCTTAAGATATGAATTACACTAAACCTCTATTATAATGGACTAATAGAGGTGGTCTGTGGTGTCCGTTATATAGAAAGTCTGTTGTAACTGTATATCGCAAGTAAGGCTTGTAACTAATACATGTTTAATTAAAACTTCGTAAATATAAATAAAGACTATTTATTTTACAGTATTAACTTAAAATAGATAACAGTACAGCAGCTCGGCATTAAACAACATTTAGACTGTATCTTATAGAAAATACTGTATACGTAGTCGTAATAAAAACTTACAAAACAGTTTTTAGTTTTCCACAGGCTTTCACGGCCGGTGTCAGATGTATGATTCGTGTTATCCGGGCTGTTTGGCCGTGGTCCATGGCTTTATAAAACCAAACGTTTCGGGAGCTCCAATGGCAGCCATCATCAGTAGTAAAAAAAAAAGTACTTTATAAGTACAGGTAGCACGACAACTTCAGCCTATACCACAGTACTGTGGGCCTGTACGTGAACACCCGACGTTCAGGATTTTTATACAACTGATGATGGCAGCCATTGGAGCTGCCGAAATGTTTTGGTTTTGTAATAAGCCATGGACCACGACCAAACAGCCCGGGTAACATGAATCATACAGTTTTTACTTTATTCAAAATATTCATAATTGGAGTAAAAATTTGTTTAATCAGTCAGTACAAACGAACGAAGACAACATCCTACGTACCGACCGTGTCTGGAGTAACAACTAACTGAGATAGGTAGCCCAGTCCGTGTTATGACGGGCGGTAAATTCCTAGAATGCAGAATAATGCGTAGACTATTAATAGAACTCCGCGGGAGACAAGACCTTTGATTAACGGAATAAGGCACACGTCTCAAAGAGCTCTAGACACCTGCACACTTTGTCAAATGTTGATAAGCGTTCGATTTTTCAACACTCCATGTTTCATAGAGCTGTCCGTTATAACCGGAGTCCGTTTTAACGGTGTCCGTTATAACGTGGGTTTACTGTATATGGATATTTATATACCTGTCGATGCGGTTGCAGTTTAAATAGCAAACAACGTAAAACCTAATTCGTTACAAGCCTAATCATTACACCCAATTATACTGTCTTCCGTGGCATTTATCAGCAGAAACTAAATTAATTCCTTACATAATAATAACTTTACTTACACAAAACAACTGTAACGTAGGAAACGTTTGTAAGGTGTGATAACGAAATGAAATGTGAAGATTAAACTTTAACACAAATCACACACACATACATACATTGAGTACGCTACGCAAGTACAGACGGTAATAATACAGGTTTCTGTAAGTGGTGATGAGGACCATAGTACATGGTAACTGTAAATTGCCTTTCTTCCACAATTGTATCCTACAGCCCAAAAAAGCCGCGATGCCATAGCATTAAAGGAGCAAAGGTGTTTTGTTTCTGGAATTGCCCTTAGCAGCACGTGTTTAATTGTTTTCAGTCAGCCGTTCCTTTAACATAAATTCCCTTTAATAGTCTCAACATTTAGTCCTTATTTATTTAACTAGCTTACCTTTTACCAAAAACAAAATTACTCCTGAAAGCATTATGAATTATTTTAGAACATTAATTATGTTTTATAAATACTGAATACTGAAATACTGCATAGCAAATGTTATGACTATACCCGACAGGATTGCCCAGTATCGGCTGAATTGGTGAGAACATTTTTGCCGAATGATTGACTGGCGCATCCCCAAACAATATGGAACCATAAGCCAAAGAGATAGAGAAGTATGGGTCGTCCGGCGATGCGCTGGAGTGACCAGCTCTAGACTTTGCCTGTTTGAGACCGGAACAAACCATCCTTGGTTTAATCCTTGCAGATGATGATAATGATGATGTATTATAAAAGTGTTGTTGTGATAGAAAGAACAAGAAATTAGATTGGCCGTTTATATATGTATCAGTACGAAAAATATTTTTTATGTGTATATTCTCCCAAAATGCTTAAAAGAAAGTTTCTTTCAGTTAAAATTTATATTAAAATTTTGAAGCCGGTGTTAGATCTGTAGTCTAGTTATTGTACAAGGGAATAACCTCCGTACAAGCGAAGCCTAAAAACTTGCAGTAAAAACGCACAGACAAGGATTGATTATCGAACAACAAGAGCGCTATTATTACACTCAGTCGCTGTCAGCCTGTCGCTTTTCTTGTTCAAAGCACTTCTGAAAGATACATTATTTTAGACTTACTACATAAATGCCACTTTAGTACTTGTTTCACGAAATTATTTGCCATTCTTAAAATCCGCGTCAGTTTACACAATCGTTAGCTTGTTAAAAATCTTTAGGTATCTTATCTAAGAATACTTTTCAGCATAGCTAGTTTATTGTTAAATCTGACAATAAATGTTGTACTTAACGTCATAAATTGCTCTAGACATTGAAGTAAATAATTAGAATTTAGGGGATGTTTATATAATCAAAGAGTTTTCACCACAGATTTCAGAGTTGTCTCCATACTTCCACAGCAACGTTGAATGCGAAACATCAAACGTGGTACTTTCTAAATCAATGTGTAAAGGATTAATTACTATTCTGCATTAGACATACGTAGAACAAGAACAAAAAGTTAAAGACTTCTAATGTTTAGAATTAGTAATGTTGTATATTGCTATGTGAAAAGTTCTAGCAACATTGATGTAAAGATATCACTTTACTTTAATTTAATTGCTTTGACTATAAGTAATTTTAATTACTAGTACTTACTCTTAAAAATATACAGTAACTACTTTCAGTTACTCTATAAAAATTGACAAAGAACCAAAAAACTCTGATTCTCAGCGGCTGGAGAGGCTCCCTTAAAACACCTAATTCAGATCAAAAAAATAGTCAGAGTAGCACAGAAGTAAACTCTCTCAGAAAACTATCAAATCTACCTTCTCTTGGTAAAGCATTATCTACTGCAGTCTGAAAACTGGTATTACACTCTTAATCTACAGTGGTGGAATAAATTATTCTCTGCTCGTAATTCTAAAACCTGAATGCGTGAGAGTTAAAACTAGTTGAGTGAGTATAAATTCTTTATATTTTTAGCAAAAAGTCTCATTATTTGTTAAAATCTACACCTCCACACCCTATGCCACGATTTAGGTGGGGTTTTAGTAGTAAGATCAAGATTCCCACCGAATACACCACGCATTTTTCAAAAGCCACACACTTTTGAACTATAATATGTTTAGTCTAGGCTTTTTCACAATTCACTCTTACTTTGTATGTCCAGGGGCGAATTAATCATTAGGCTGATTAGGCTGTAGCCTAGGGCGCGGCACTTTGGAGGGCGCAAAATTTTAGCTAAAAAATAATTAAATTTGAGTTTATTTTGAACACAGGCGCCGGTTTGCGAGAAATTATGATAAAACTGTACATAATAGAAGTGCTTTCCAAACTGTTTTCTCCGGTTATGAGCCATCGGCGGCCGGCACTCATAGAACTATGCCGCCGCCCGACTTTCGTTGAATTGCCGACCACGTTATCTATTTCATCCAGTAGAGATAGCTTAGCGCATTTTCCTTACTACGCCCGTCACTAACTGCAGTGGCGAAAGATCTTATCCAACTTTGAAGAGGGTGAACAATTACTTACACTCAAATTTGCGCCAGGATAAACTGACCAGTGTAGCCCTCTTCTTCATTAAAAGTGACTTTCTGCAAGGACTTGATTTCAGTGAGGTGATTAAAACGTTTGCTCAATCTAAAGCGAGAAAAAAGAATCTAGCTTGAATTTTGCATGAGTGTTAACAAATCCACAAGGTATTTAACTGATTGTCTTCTTTGTGTAAATTATGTTAAATGTACCCTTAATAAAACGGTTATAATTCTGTAACTACTTAGTTACTTTTTTCCTTATAAAAGCCATGGAAACTACAAATGGTTGAAGGTGTAACTGTAAAACAATAAAAATAGCCTCAGTTTTCAATTCTTGAGACTGTTTCCAAAAACGGTAAGATATTTGAAATATTCCTAACTAAGAAATATATTGTAGGGTGTTTAAAGCTTCATTCAGCCCCTTGGAAATAAACGTAAGAGTAGCCAATGGGAGGTGAGGGGGCGCTAAAATATAATTAGCCTATGGCGCTAAGATACCATAATCCGGCCCTCTATATGTCTGTCAATGCTTTTCAAGACTTCGTGTGTTTTTTCCTAAATTTGTCTCCTGTTGTTTTAACAGCTTATCTTTTAACATCTGCCTGTTTCGATAATGGACTTGAGTAACCCTTGATAGCACATAAACTACAATTTACGATTTCTTCCTGGATAGTCACCCTTCTCAATTAAAAACACGCATTTCATCTTTATCCTATTCTGAGAAAGTTTCCTAAAACTAATTTGATGTACAAAAACATCTTCTATTCTGGCTTATAATTCCACAACTGTATCTAATAACAATGGCAGTTTCGATACCTTCAATTATAGTATTTGTTGTGCGGTCATAACAGCTCTGCGCTAGCACTGGCTACCTATGGTGCTCAACTTGAACCTTTATTTTCTTGTATTTACAACGCCACAACAAGTAAGGATGCAATACTGTGTAAGAACACAATAATATTGACTATTTAATCGTATTAAGTATTAAAAAACGCAATATTCGAGGTTTTATTCACTTTAATGTAATTGAAAATTTTAGTCTCGTTAAAATATCGTTTACATCAACAATTACACATGACTTGTGTCGTCTATCTTGTTTACTCTTAGAGTGAAGCCTGATGTAAGCAAAGCGGAGTGATACAACACGGAGGCATGTACAGTACAAAGTTAAAACTTTCTTTACAGATCCAACAAATTAAAAAATGATTTAACTATTTTTAGTTGTATTAATCCAAATTTTATTAATAAAGTTTATTGATACATATATTTATAATCAATGAATTATAATTAATTTGGAACTACTTTATTTCTAGTGGAGGATTTAGTAATGCGGCCACTCGTCTGAACAATGCGGATCGAGTACTAGCACATGGTTTTGTTTACATCATGATTCCACAAAAGGGTAAACAAACTTTATATAATTGAATTGTTATGTAGGAAACCCGTAACGTAAGTTTTTTTTATTGAAAAGTCTATTGCGAATAAGGATCAGACCTATTAGTAGGGGTGAACAAAAATATAATCGAGACTATACAAGAACAAACATAAGTCAAAATATTAACACTTAAAATGGCACGATTATACTCAATTAGAAAAAAATTATTTCTTTTAAAATTTTACTTTCCCTGAAACTTTAAAAAAGAAATTTCTTTAACCAATCAGTTCTTTGGTATCTAGAATAATTGCAGTAAACTGCTTCGGAAGTGAAATTAAAAATATCAGCTTTATTATCAGCACTCTATAAAGTATCGCTACATTACTCTGCTTAGTCGCCAATTAGTTACTGATGTTACTTTTCATTCGCCAGCAGTAACGACTACAATTTATCTTCCGTTTCGTCGGCTTCATTATTATGCCCGAAGGACAGATTATACTTCCTACAGGGGATCATTATTTTATACAGAAAATAAGCAAGGAAATATATTAACTTTATCTCTAGCAGCATTCGTTCGTCTTAGCAAACTTTTACATTTTTTTGGAAATATTTTTGAAGTGCGGGTATGGGCACCATTTAATTAACATCTACTACATTAAAATATTACTTTGTGTATGAGACTAAGAACTGAAACATTTGTATTGAGCTATAACTAACCGATCCCTGAACGTTCTACCATATTTTAGTTATGCTTAAATAATTTTAGTGTGTTACCTATAACCTATCCGACATACGAAGCTCGTATGAGTTCTGATGGTACATATATTTTTACCTAAGCAGGATACTGGTCTGCTGTAAAACCCCCAAACTGGAGGACCAGGAACTTTGATTTCTGGCTGCTCTTCCCCTACAGAGTTGCTTTTACCTCACCTGACGAGCTCTCCCTGCCCAATCGTGGTAGACTAACTAACTTAGCCCGTGTGTGCAGCCATTGGCCTACTGTAAACTCCTCCGCCTCCACACTAGATGCACACCCTACTGCTGATGTGCACCATCCTGCCAGGCCAGGACCTAGGATACCCCAAGGCTGCATTGACAGAACTCCCATCTCTCGTTTGCTTACCGATCCACTCCGTCGAAGGGATTAGATCTCAGGCCAGGTAAACCATAAAAACTAAAATAGTCGTGAATAATTAGATTTTGGATCAAGTTAGTCATTTTAATTACCTGGCTTGTAATATCTCACATGGAACTAATACTGATTGGGATAGTAAGATAACAAAATTTGGACGCACCTGTAGAACGATTCATAGGTACTTGAAAAATAAAACACGGCAGGCTGCCCAAATGAAATTTTATAAAACTGTGGCTGTTCTCACATTCCTGTATACTAGTGACGCATGGACTCTAGTGACGCATGGACTCTTGGTAAAAGGGACGTGGAGAGGATTCAGGCAGCCGAAATGAAATTTTTAAGAGGGACGCAAGGTTGTTCTCTCTTGGATCGGAGAAGCAACGAGTATATTAGACGCAATTTAAACGTTGTGTCATTCCACCAGATAAAATTGAAGACCACAGAAGGAATCGCATGCCTGACATCCGTCTACCTGTGGCTGCCTTAGGTTATCACCCTACCTATTGGGAAGGAAAATGAGGAGATGGGTTCCAGAACAAGTCTAAAGCCTAGTCCTCGGAGTGATGATGATGATGATGAATTATAATCAATTGGAAACTACTTTATTTCTAGTCGAGGATATAGTGATGCGGCCACCCGTCTAAACAATCCGGTACAAGTGCAAGCACATGGTTTTGTTTACATCAGGCTCCACACTAAGGTTGAAAAAACTTATTTGATAAGTTAATTGTTATGTAGAAAACAGGTAACGTAATTATTTTAATTAAAAAGTGTATCGTAAATTAAGAATGCAACCTAGGGGTGAACAAAAATATAATCAATAATATGCAAGAACCCAAAATGAGTCAATATATTAAAAGTGTAATAAAGAAATTCCTTTAGCCAACTAATTCTTTGGTATCAGAAACAATTGCGATACACTGCTTTGGAAGTGACAGTAAAAATATCAATTTTATTATCAGTAGGTCTATAAAGTATCGCTAAATTATTCTGTCCCGTATACTGCTTATTCCCCAATCAGCTACTGATGATATTTATTTTTCATTCGCCAACTGTAACGACTACAATTTATCTTCAGCTTCGTCAGCTTCGTTATTGTGCCCGGAGGACCGATTAGACATTCTACGGAGGATCGTTATTTTACACAGCAAATAAGCTTAGTAACTCTTACGTTTTTTTGGAAATATTTATAATATTTGGAAATAGAGAATGGGCGTATTTAGATTATCGGCTACTACATTAAAATATGACTGTGTGTATAAAATTAAAAACTAAAAAGTTTGCATTGAGCTATAAATAATCAATCCCTGAACGTTGTACCATCTTTTAATACGTTGAAATAATTATAGTGAGTAACCTATAACCTTTGGAATTGGTTAAAGGCACTCGTAATCGGCTATGCTTGTCACGTTAAATTCATCAATTTTGAGACTCATTATATCAAAACCTGTAAAAGATATAAGTCTGAACTTTTAGAATACTGGTAAGCACGTTATAGGCCTACACTACGAACGCTACTACAATTTTGAAGATATCTTAAGTTCCTCATTTTTTATGTTTTGCTCTGAAAATTTGCATACAAAAATCACACTTATAATTTTGTTACGTTTTTATTTTTCAGTGAAACTGTATAGTTATAGTATTGTTGTTATATCTCTATTAACTCAATAGTCCCCACAAAATTCAGCTTGGTAGTTTAATTGGTTTCTGAAATAATGGGTAATTTATTTAAAAAAGTAGATTTTCAAGAAAACGCATTTAAATTTTATAAAAGAGGTTTTGATTGTTTCACCTTATTTAAAATAGTCCAGCCTCATATTGGTGTCTTTATTTATGTCCATTTGTACCTCTAGTTTCTCTTCACATTTCTAATTGACTGTCTAACATTTTAACATGATAATGTTTTTAGGCTGGGGGTCATTCCACAAAAATGTAACGTCATCGAAAAACGTCACGCTTCCACACTTTCGATTCCCCACAGTCTAGAAATCTTCGGTCTCTGTCGTTTTAACATGATAATGTTTGTTATATAGTAAATATATTTGTTATTAGTAAATATTTGTTATATGCACATTATACGTTTCAAAAGTCTAAAAACATTATCATGCTTCGATGTTTCGGTTTCGTCGAAGTTTCTTTAAGTTTGTTTTTCATCAATTCATCTACTGCTGTGTCAGCCTCAAGGATTCCTTGCAAGTCAATTTTTTTTATTACCTTAACTATACTTGATTATTGTTTGATTCATAATTCTTGTAAGATAGATACTTACTTATATTATCTTCATTGAAGGTCAACACAGCATCATGTACACCCAAAACTATAGTATCCAGTCCAACAAGTATATTTTTTGGCAAACTATTCCAAATAAAATAGTTCACCGACTCTTTTGCATTCTGAGTACTACCCGGAAAACATTTTTTTTTACAAATTAGGATGACTCAGCTCAGCAAATATTGGCTTTATGACAGACACTGGTAGTGACTGCTTATTGAAATTCCCTTTGCAATGGTAAAAACTGCATAACTCTATGATTTGTTATAAAGGAGTTACAGATTTATAAAAAATGGTTAGGCTACATTATCAGTACTTTTGAGAAAGCTATTCCTACGATCTCAATTTTTTTAAATCATAAAAAAATTATTATTAAGCGTATTCATATAAATTTAGTATCACGTTACTCAGAAAATATTGAAGAATTTTTTAAGACATTTGCCGGTTAACATTCATTACTCCTTCACTACCTACCGCCTGTATAAATGTAGTGGAGTCAGCAACGCAACATCCTAAAATTTATGTTGACGGGTGTGTAGTAAAAGTACACTTCACCCGTAGGCCTACTCAGTTTATTTCTGATCTATTGAAAATACGTGGCACGTCTAAATCGCTATTTCCAGACTCTGATTTAGAAGCCTGTCACATTGACAGAAACAATACAATCGGAATAATAAATATTTGGTTCTATATAATTGTAAAAGTGAATTGTAACATTTTTAAAATTATTGAACACTTTGAAAGTTTTGTGACGAGTTGACATAGTTTATCTACCTATTTAACTACATGCTCAGCACAATGACAAAATTTGTCCACCATTATTTCATTTAATTAATAATGTTGTGTTCGTGGTTATAATCACAAACAAAACTAACCACCACTGTAGCATCACCACTATGGAAAAAGTTTTCTGATTAGCGCTGTCAAGCCTCACAGATCATCATCAGATCGGAAATCTGGTTTCTACCAGATCGCATATTTCCGATCTGACGATGAGCTGTAAAGCTTAAAAGCGTTAATCGGAGAATTTGTTTTTTTAATGGTGTGGAAAACAATGTTATTTATATTTATTATTTCATTATTTAACTCCAACTCTATTAAATCTTTGATATCAATTAGCTTATAGGTTCTGTTGTGACGATCAGTATATTCTTCTAGCCGGCACAAGTGTAATTCAGTAAGATTAAAAACAGTAATAAGAAGATATTTTCTAGTAGTAATAAAAAAGATTTTCAAATGGGAACTTAACCAAACTTATCTAAATAAATGTCACAGAAGTCAGATCAAAGGCAATTAAACCATTTTTAATATATAATTTTTTTTTGCATATACAACTGTTTCAGTATAATAGTGTAAAGTATAGAGGTTGTAAAAATATGTAAAAACGCAAATTTTGTATCAAGGCTAATACTGTAAATCACGTTAAATACTGTAAATCTTACATGACTGGGAATCTCTTTAATTGTAAAGTTGTATTCTTAGTAATTCCTAAGTTTAGGAATGTTCTTAAAGATATTGTGAAAAGAACCGACATTGTACTCTTTCGAACTTTAATGTAGTTCCAAGAATACAATAACTTTTAGGTTAATTTATAGGTAAATAGGTAGGTAGGTAGGTAGGTAGTATTAGTTAACTTGTAGGTAATTTTTAGTGCACGTTAATTTACGCTATTTGTAATACAATCCACACACAAAAATTTTCGCATAATTCCAAATTAAAGTCAGTGCACTACTAATTTACGTATGCCAAGATTAGAAAAATTAGACTAGAGGGGTTATAAAATAAACAACTCTGTATGGGGAGTAGGACTGGGCGGGAAGAGGAGGATAGACTAGTAGGCTCCGTCTTCGTCTTCTCCTGCATGGGTAATTTTTTACACCTGCAAATAGGTAAGTTATTTAATAAAAGTTGAGTAATTGGCATTATTCAGTAACTGCCTATATTATTAATTTAGGCTACAAATATCCATTGATTTCTGCAAGTATTTAGGAGTCTCAGTTTAATACACGTGGCTGGTCCCCAAATATGCCAACGATAAATTATTACAGACTTTCGCTTCAATTTATAGTCATAGTTACATAGTTCTTTGGGCAATTGATCCCACTCTTTACGCGACTGATTACAAACTTTCTGAACTGAAGGAACTATTAAACGGTGTTGTGACAGTTTCTAGGTACACAGAGACAAAAACTGTTTTACAGATAATATTTGTGTAATACAAGACATTGCATGATATATATATATATATATATATATATGAGGAAACACGTATACTCGGCAGTAAGTCATTGGAATTACCCGCAATAAACTGTGTAATGGGTTTTGAGAATGGGGGGGAGGTATAATTACAGCCTGGAGATAAACGACCCGCCATGAATATTCCCTGTTACGATTGTATAACAATATTCCGATAAACCGTAATTACAATACTCAGTCCTCCTTATTTACATAATTTACAGAGCACTGAAATTAGGACGCGATAAATTACCAACTTTCCATTTTCCTTACGGCATGTTGAATTGGCAACGCTATGTGTTTTGAAACACATTTGAAAACTTATCGAATGGTCGTTCGATACTTGGTATTTAATAAATAAAACATATATTTAATAAAAATATAAAATAATATATAAAATATTTAATTTTGTTTTTATTTCCAGCTGTACAATGTTTAAATTTTTTCCGGAATCAAAGATTACAGAAGTGATTGAATTCTCATCTTCCACTGCTGCTTGTCCATCCAAAAATCTTCAATTTCTCGTTCCCTCAATATAGTCTGAATTTCATCTATCCAGGTGATAGTTGGCCTTCTTCATTTCCTTCTTCTTGATGGGGTTCATTCCATAACTCTCCTTTGGAATGTTTTCTGTGCCATATAATATATAATATTTAAATTATATAGTAATATTAAATTTAATAAATAGACACATATTCTTTAAATAAACACAATAAATAAACACATAATAAATAGTTTTACAAATATTCTTTAGTTGTTTTGATTGTTCGTCTTCTTTTTTCTCTTTTTTCACAGTACTAAATAATATTGAGTCTGTCTCAAACTGCTGACGAAGGCGAACACCACGCCGAAACGCGTACGGAAAGAAAAACAAGTAAATTTCACAAGTGAAAGTTCTATATTCTATATTAGATATTCTTTATTGTTCGTAAAGGTATTTAGTTCTTAACAATTATGGTCACTTTAGACTTTAGACCTAACCTATGAAAGTGCGGTAACTTCTGAAAACATTTCTCACGACCAATGAAAAATATCACTAGAATTAAACTAAGTATCAATTTATTAATTGAAAGCTGTAAAGTTTTACGTTGTCGTGTATAATATATTTTTAGCTAACTGATATGTGTGTTGTAGTGTTCTGTTGACATTTATGGAATATCCAAGCTATAAGAATAGGCCACATTAGAATAATTCTTTTATTAATTATAGAGTCTGTATCTGGGTTTAACCACAACTCAAATAAGCGTAAATGTACAGACAATGTAACAGACCTGTTGACGTAACAGAAAATTTAACGAGGGCGGAGATTCACTGTAAACTGTATTGGCGGTGAAGGGAAAACTAGCCAACTAACTGAACCCATAAATATCACACGAGGACTAAAGCAAGAAGATAGGTTAGCACCAGCACTATTTAATATTGCACTGGAATATGTAATTAGAGGCTTATGAATAAATAGCTCCAATCTGTTAACAAATAAAACTGTACAGATAGCCGCATATGCAGATGACATTAACATCATGTCAAGACGGATCGCGGCAGCTAAAGAAAAATTTCTGGAGCTTAAAAAGAAAGCCAAGGAAGTTGGGCTAGCAATAAATATAGATAAAATAAAAATTCTTATCCAAACAAGAAGGGACCAGGTTCATGACAACATTGAGATAGAGGAGGACACAATTGAAGTGGTGGACAATTTTGCGTATCTCGGAGTGAACCTAGCAAAGACTGGATCAGGGGAGCCGGAGACCCAAAGACGGATCACCATGGCTAACAAGGCATACTTCGCATTGCTGCCATCATTTAGGTCTTGGGATGTGCACAGGGAAACAAAAATGAAAATA
Organism: Magicicada septendecula; assembly: GCA_034769895.1. NCBI lineage: Eukaryota > Metazoa > Arthropoda > Insecta > Hemiptera > Cicadidae > Magicicada > Magicicada septendecula. The sequence continues at coordinate 26,137,082 of CM068373.1, read as the reverse complement.
TATAGGACTGTCATCAGACCGGTGTTATGCTACGGGTGTGAGGCATGGACAATCACACAGAAAACAGCCGACATAGTAGACACCTTTGAAAGGAAAATCCTCAGACGCATTATAGGCCCAATACAAGAAAATGGCTCATGGAGACTGAGATACAACAATGAACTGTATCAAATATATAAAGAGATACCAGTCTCAAAATATATAAGAATGCATAGATTGCGTTGGGCAGGACATGTTATGAGAATGGAGGATGGCAGGAACCCCAAGAGGGCTCTGCTGGATACATGGGAGGGAACGAGACCTAGAGGCAGACCGAGGAAGAGGTGGGAAGATGGCGTTGCAGAGGACGCGAGGGACATGGGGATAAGAAACTGGAGGAGTGCTGCAATGGATAGAGTGGATTGGAGGCGGCGATTGGTGGAGGCCAGGGCCCGACTTGTCCTGTAGAGCCATAGGAGGACGAGGAGGAAGAGAAAACTAATTTATACCATTGACCAATGGTACAGCCATAAGTATTATGAACTGCGTAACAAGAAAACATTCGCTTACAGTGTGATTTAAATTGAAATAATTCCTTTACTTTGCTCTGAAATATGAGTGTATATTTTTCCTCCAACTACTTTATTTAAAATTTATTTAGTAATGTAGCGTACGGTAATTAGTCTGTAAGAGATCGGTGTAATGAGAGGCAGGCGGCATGCTTCCTGATTTTTGGAATTCTATATTTTTGTACTGATAACGTAATTATTTTAGTTTTACACAACAAATGTTTTTAATAAAATTTATTTAAATTATTTTACAGTTTACACATATCCAGACGTTACACATATTATTTTGCCACAAATAATTAAAACTTAATTTCTCCAACTTAAAGTTCTAGTTGATTCTCACAAATTCTATTTAATTCTATAGTCTCTCCTACTTAAGGAGAGATAATCTGACGATGAGACTTGTGTTTTGAAATCCATAAAATTCAATAGAAGCAGAAATGACGACACGGATAAAGATAGTTATTTCCGTTATTTAATTTGTTATTGCTTGCAAACGTTATATATTTACGTATTTAACGTTTATTTAAAAATCAGCTCTTTTATCATTCGTTCACAGATTCTATTAAAATTTTAAGCTAGCATCGGAATATAAACACATTTACAACAAGAATAACACACGTTTTTCCATGTTACTTGCACTTTGCATCCTAACTGTAGATGATCTTCATCATTAGCGGGTAATCATCAAGCAAACTGTTATCACGACGGTCTCCCTGGTACAGTGCAAAACAAAATATAATTTTACATTTTTACTAATAAAAAATTAGTGTTCCGTTACAGTAGTTATGTATTTAAAATTTAAAATTTTACTAAGCAACAACACAGTTTATTTTAAATGTTCACACTGCATTCAAAAAGTTCCGGGACTAACGCTGAAAGAAGTCAGCCGGAGCCAAATCTGGTGAGTAGGGTGGATGGTTAATCACTGTGACTGATTTTCCAGCGAGAAATTGTGAGACAATCAATGATGAGTGGACTGGAGCATTGTCATGCAGAAGAAACCACTCCCCTGATCGGTACATTTCTGGCCTAACCCTGCGAATTCTTTTCAAAAGGCGATCAAGTACCTCTTTGCAAAATGGTCCAGTTACAGTCTGGCCGGGTGGCAAGAATTCTTTGTGGATCAGTCCCCTTGAATCAAAAAATGTGATCAGCATTGTTGTCACTTTTGATTTTGTGACCATCACTTTCATGGGTCTGCCATCTCCTGGGTCACGCCATTCAGCTGTTTGACGTTTGGTAGATGGGTCATACTGGAAACACCACGATTCGTCGCCTGTGACAATGTTCTGTAAGAAACTCGGGTTGTCATCGGCCCATTCAACGAGACTTCGCGACGCTTCCACACGTTGTTCTTTTTGCTCTGCTGTTAACGAGTGTGGAACGAACCTGGCACACAGTTTCCGTTTGCCGAGTACGTCATGCACGATTGTGTAAATACTACCCACACTGATGCCGATCTATTCTGATAAAATCTGGACGCTCAGCCGACGGTTGACGGACAGTGCAGCACAGACATTCTCGTCAGTCACGCTTGTGGAGGGGCGCCCATCTCTTGGATCATCTTCTAGAGACTCACGACCATTTTTAAAACGTGCAGACCACTCGAACACTTTGCTACGACTTAAACAATCTTTTCCATATGCAAGTTGCATCATCAAAAACGTTTCTATCGCACTTCTTCCACATTTAAAACAAATTTTAATTGCAGCTCTTTGCTCCATCTCGAAAATTATGACAACAAGGAAAAACCAGATAAACTTAACAGTGTCGCTGTTTACTATGGAATGATTCCTCAACAATGCAATTGTCACAGGAAGTGGGTGAAGGTTGTCACATAGTGTTCCAGCTGTGACACAGAGATAGCTCCATTTGTATGTCTATAGCAGCATCAGTCCCGGGAGTTTTTGAATGCACTGTATAGTAAGTACAGATCCGAGTAGTGTAAGCAAACTGACTTTTGCAAGATAGAATAAGGGGGACTCCTCCCTCAAAACCAACCATACGCACAAATATACAAAACACAGTGTTTCTGTATACTAATAATTCTGCGTTAGCTAACTAAAATTAAGTAAACGTTCTAAATTGGTACCGAGCGAAGACGAATTAAACTTCCTATTTCCTGGACATAAGCCAGTTCTTCACTGTAACTTTAGTTTCTGGTGGTATTCGTCCCTGTAGATAAAAATGTTGAATTACGTCTTATTTACATATAATTACCTGTCTACATACAAGTAAATAACTTCTTAACTTTTAAGATTAAATATGCATAAAGTTTGCATCGTTCTTGTTGTTCGTATTTTAGACGATTATGACAGTCGTAGAAAGGGGGACGATTTACATATTAATTGGAAAAGTTTTTTTCTTTTATAGAACAAGGAATGTTGGCTTACTGAATAGTATTAGGCATCGTGAGATATAACAAGCTAATAATCAATGGCAGGAAAACGTTTGTGCGCATGGACACGAATGCATAAACACACACACACACACACACACACACACACACACACACACACACACACACACACACACACACACACACACACACACACACACACACACACACACACACACACACACACACACACCTTAATCTATTCGGTTTTTCGAAAGTAGTATCGAATCGTTTTACGATAGCTTACAATAGTAAAAGATATGATATAGAATACTTCAGAAAATGTACAACACACAGTAGCACATAATAGAACAAACATAACACACATAATAGAAAATACGGCATATTTTAACACGTAGTATTGACAAATGCAGCATTACATAGTAGAATAGAAATGAAATAATATAAGACACTAAACAATGGTGAACCAGTCATAGGCAGCCTTTGAATTTATTGGGGGGGGGGGGGGATACATAACTGAGGACTAGTTTGTTGGCCGCACCTCTCCCCCACCCTTCAATGGTAAATATAAAGGTGCGGAGCTGGACGTTGGAAATCAATGGTCAATGGCTGGACATTACAAACATTAACTGTCGTGGAAAATTATAAAAATTAGTGATGTAAAACATCGAATCTAAAAAAAAAAGAACCTTTGCACTATTTTTCATGTAAATTTGTGAAACTAATAGGAGTAGGTCATCAAAAATCTGTCATCAAGCAAACGCATGTTAAATCTTTAAATTTTAAACAAACAAAAATAGTTAAACAGGAACACATTTTAATAAAAATAAATTAAAGAACTTACCACAATAATACTAATTATTCTCATTAAGTGTACAGAAATGGAAAACTTTAAAAAATTACATTTGAAACATAACTGAAAGTTTCAGTTCCTATTCTTAAAAAAAAAAACAGTAATTATTGTGTTAAAAAAATAAAATTTTAAGCGGAAAATTTTGTGAGACTTGGCATCGCACGTCGCTGATTAATTTCTGGTAGTCTGGTCTGTAGCTTGACACCACAACTCGCAACGAATCATTAAGATTGATGTCCAGTAAGCGGGATTTGTATTTGATTTTTATAATGCTCATAGTTGTTCGTAAATGGGTTGTACTATTTTATAAGACAGCACATCGAAAAAGGCACACGTCAGGGCGTCCGTTCCATCGTTGAAAAGAAAAGGAAATTACAAATTGGTTCGCGGGCGCGTCGAACCTTTTCGACGGGCGCAGGGTTGCCGACTGCTGGTGTAGCAAATATAACACACTCCTGTATAAAATACTCCGCCATTCACGTCTGTCTCGTACCGTCACATCAGCACTTCGTTAACACATAACAATTAATTTGCTTTTCAATTCCCTGTTACAGACACATGTGTATTGTTACTTGACAATAGACAGTTGATTTACACATTTCAAAACTGTTAGTTTTGACAGACAATTACACTAAAAACTCGTTTATCCGAATCGCGTTTATCAGAGAATCAGGATTATCCGAAAATCCGGATTATCCGAAAATCCGGATTATCCGAAACTGTTTTTAGTAAATTTTAAAAATACACAAAAGCATTTTCCTATCACTATAATCTATATTTAATTGCGTTGAAAAGCGATTCTACGTGATTTAAAGTAGAAAGGCAATACAGTAATCAGAACTAATTGGGTTAATGGGTCCTCCGAATTATCGATTTGTTCGGACTTTCGAACATAAAGTATTATGTTCATATACACTATTGTAAACATAAAGTACTGTATACTGTTATGTATTATGACAGTACATTTCTGCTTTCTTTTAGAAACCGAAGGCGACACAATAATAAGAGTTCACATAAAACAATCCTATGTTAATAAACAACTGAAATGCGACTACTGTATTATTATTAAATAAAGTTACTGTACTCACATATGTATTATTACTTAAATAGGAGTTTCGGTTTTATCCGAAATTTCTTTTATCCGAAACGGGCGCGGTCCCATCAAATTCGGATAAACGAGTTTTTAGTGTATTAGCGTACTAACATTTTTATCATATTGCCTTCCTGTAGTATGTACACATTGTAATTGCTTATTTAAATGTAATACATATCGTGTTGTATGAATTGTATTAGTTTCAAGTAATAAAGATCTTCTTAGGCAGATAACGTTATCTTAGACGAGGATGACGGATGTTAAGGAATATCTCCCAGGTGTAATCCTGGACGTATCGTGCAAGGTACGTATATTCGGTTGGAGACTGCGCAGTCTCACCTTTTAATAACAATACAGTTCTTATATAACAAAATCGTTTTATTGGATTATTTATTCTTGTCATAGATATGATTGTCGCTATTAATATTGTTACGACGGTCTACTTGATCGTCGTAGGTAAGGTGGAAAAAAAATACAAGACACCAATTAAGTCACTAATTACCAACTTTAATTTTCACAGTTAAACAGTTTGTAATTAACAACAGAGTCTCTTACAACAATCAAATAAAAATTGTTCACACGCAATGAAATGTCCACTAATATTAAACACAATTTTATTACAATTATCCCGCCCGGTTACTTCACTAATAACCACATGAACGTACACAGTAATATCGCCAGATAATCACTTGTAATCTCCCGACAATAAACTCGTACCACACTGTAAATATTGTAAATATATCGCGACTAATACTTAAAACTTAGGCCGCTGCCGCCATGTATTTATACCTCCGCTCACAGACCAGAACGTTCAAAACTACGTCTTAGCGCCAGTGTGAACTACGTAATTAATTGCGGCCTTGACACAGTCCGCGCGGCGAGAAAACTCTCGCGAATGCGTCTAGAGTCACGTATGCCACACACATTAGATTCGTCTGGCACATTCCGCAAACACGTAGATTGTTCTGTGATGTCGTAACAATATCATCGTTATCATTGGAACCAACGAGGATAACAATGCGAACCACTGTTGAGGACAACATCTCGAGAATGACGAGAAGCAAACGTCCCCCACATAAGAGGTGACCAGAATAAACAGTCCCGGACCCACTATGCTAGGCTATCAAAGCGTAGGAAGACAACTAGTAGCATGATTAAATTGCACAAAATCTGCGTGACCCCGATGGCGACCTTGTACATTACCATATAAGCACCGTCTGAAAATAGGTTCTGCCGCATTGCCTTGATAGTAAGGGAGTGAAGAAAAATCCAATCTTGACAGAAAAATAATATACCATAGAATACCTACCTTAAACTGACAGCTCTATCATGCACCTACCGAAACTGTATTAGAGAATTTATTCAGTCTCCATTGTTTGGTAACAAACGTCTTGGAAAAGACAAAGCAAAATGGTTAACGCAAAGAAAAATTGAGTTTTTATCACATTTAGCACTGCAGCATGAAACAATAGGACAACACTGACTAAAATGCTACCAGAAATAAATAAGATAAAGAAGAGCATTCATACATGTAATGCTGGCAATATAAAAATGTTAAACAAATTTAAGGAAATAATTATCTTTCTGGATGAAATTTTAATCTGGAATACAGTGTTTCAACAGAAAGAGTAAAACACTTAAAATATCTTGCCTGCTGGATCAATCGATCCTTGGATTTCATTCATATTATTTACCCATGTAGTGGGATCTTTCGATCCATAATATTTCACACACAGTGGCACCAATAGTTGTTGTACTAGTAGTAGTAGTAGTAGTAGTAGTAGCAGTAGTAGTAGTAGTAGTAGTAGTAGTCGTAGTAGTAGTAGTAGCAGCAGCAGCAGCAGCAGCAGAAGGAATAGTAGTAGTAGTAGTAGTAGTAGTAGTAGTAGTAGTAGTAGTAGTAGTAGTAGTAGTAGTAGTAGTGGGAGGAGCAGCAGCAGCAGCAGCAGCAGTAGTAGTAATAATAGTAGTAGTATTACTAACAGTAGTAGTAAACGATTTTTGCCTTTCAGCTTCATATTGGCCACTTTTATTGTATAAGTTTCGGCAGAATTCAGTAAATATAGACTGATGAAAAGCAGTTTGTGAAACGGGAAGTTTCAAACAGGAACTCAGTCTACCATAGCAAAACAGCCTCTTGACAAGATGAACATGAAAAACTACAAAGGGTCAAATAACAAATTCTCACTACAATTGTATCCAAGTGTGCCAGTAACTTTGGCGTTTGCGAATCTAAATTGCACTTCGATTGTGTCGGCAAACACACTTGGACTGCTTTTCTCTGAACGAAAAGCGATTTCACTTTGTCGATTCTTTGCTCTTTGCTAAACGATTCAGTTTCTAGGAAATAGAAAATTAAATCTAGTTGCTTGTTGACGCTGCCAAACACGAACAAACTGACCACTTACTTTAGGTAAATAGAAGTATTTTATTTATCTTTTTTTCAATAATATTCTAAGAAAATAGATGTTACACAAACAAAAATGCAAGGCTAATGTCACAATTAATACGTGTAAGCAATTATTATAATAGGAGCATATATAAACCATATTTTTATACACTTTCAATCCTGTCTCTATTTATCTATCAACCTGCGTCATTTCTTTCTATTTTGTTTCGTATAGAAAATGCAAATAACGTAAATAGAATAGAAAAGTACATAGCAACAATGTACGTACATATTGTGTGTCTGCAGAGCGCTCCATGTAACTATCAAATAAACTACCAGCTAGGTCGTAGGATTTCTGTGTTCATCACATCGAGTCCCTTTTGTTACACAAAAAAGTGTTATGTATGAAGAGAGGAGAAAGATATTGTGGCATGAAATAAATACTAATTTCTCCATTAATTTATTAAAAACTAATTCTTTAAAGATTTTAAAATAATATAAATTTAAATATCTTTTTATAAAAGACGCTGTTTCACAAGCATTAACCGTATTATACACACTATAAAAATACAAACATAATATTATAATACATAATACATAATATACAAACAAAATATTGTTACGACGGTCTACTGATCGTCGTATGGTACAGTGGAAAACAGAATACAAGACACCAATTAAGTCACACATCACCAGCTTTAATTATCACAATTAAGCAGTTTTTAATCAACAGGATTGTCTCTTATAACAAATCAAATAAAAATTGTTCGCACGCAATAGTAACGTCGTCATTGTGTCTCGCACAATTATGAAACGCGTAACACTTCGCCACAATACTTCGAAGCGCACTAGAATAAATCGCCACTAAAACTGAACTGAGCGCCGCTGAATTCTTGTATTTGCACCCCGCTGAGATTCCAGCATATTCCATAATATGCGTGTACGTGAAAACACTAGAACGTAAGTTGATTGCGGCCTTGAACGCAGAGGGTGCGGACCGGTATGATCTGGAAAATTATCGTTGCGGACGCGTGACAAGTGTCATGTAATTGTCTTTCATCTCGAAGTAGCAGAAACACGTACGCACACACACACACACACACACACACACACACACACACACACACACACACACACACACACACACACACACACACACATTACAGCTGGACGTAGCATGTTGTGCAATGACGCAACAATACAAACAACAATGTATGAACACTCGTATGAGACACGTTACTGAGTACATGGATGCCTAACATAAAATTTAATGTACATCATTAATTTAAACTTTGTAAATGATATATTGAAATAAACGTATGTATTGTATAAAAACGAAAATTTATTTATAGTATTAAAAAATAAAATTTACTTTATTTAAAAAATATATTATTATCTGAGATATTTCAAGTAAATATAGAAGTTACTAGATAATAATGTTAATATTTAAAATTTTATTTATATTATTTATTTTTTGTATTTACGTTATTTACAATTATATATGAGTTTTTGTCTTTACCTATATCACATTTAAAGTTCTATTTATAGTCCCTGTTACAAAAGATGAATTGTTGATTTTTCATGTGTTTATTTTTGTTGTTGTTGTTACCGTGCGTATGTATGTTGTGTCCTGGAAAGTTTTGATGATATTGGTGATGATTTTCAACATTATTTCCCTTGCATAGAGTTTTATAGTTTTACAATACTTAGTAATACCATTCAGGAACGTACTTAACTTTCTTCAATCACTTGTGTCAGTAATGTGTGTCACTTGTAAACCCTTGAACACTATGCGTTTTATATCATAAATAAAACGCACTCTCATGAGAAGATATTACCTATTAACTAAGTTTCTCTTTTCATTTCCGTTTCATTCAAGAAGTTTATTTTTTATGTGTGCATTTCTTTACTTTGCGCTTTTACTCTTTTCTTTATTTGCCTTATGTATTATGCATATTGGTACGCAGGTCTAACTCATCGTCGTATGGTACATTGAAAAACAAATACATGACACCAATCAAGTCACTAATAACCATCTCTAATTATTACAATTTATAATTTTTAATCAACAAAGATAGTCTCTTACAACAATTCAAGTGAATCCCCACGCAATAATAATCTCAACTATACAGAATTCGCACTAATATAACACAACAACACTTTGTTACAATACTTGTACAAACACTCGATCCGCGGTAAGAAAATCGCTCACGTAACTGCCGACAAGCCTGCTGCTATGATTTTGTATAGTTCGCGGACGCCTTCTAGAAATTTTCCATCCTCAACTTAATTTCTGACACTAATGCCTATTTCAACTGTCCTCTTTAGGAATCTGAATCATACTTGAACGTGGCTTTGACTGAGACAACACCTGAAACACTAAATTTGTGAACGGGTGGAAGGCCACTAGGGTTCTCATTACGATATATTTTACAGCCGAAAGGGTCACAACTAATCTTGTTACAACGTTTGTAAAAAAATCTTACACACTCAAAGCCGTTTCAAAATTTAAGCTGAAGCGATCAATTTATTAATTCATTGTTCTCTGTAGTTTCATCTGGCAACAACTATTCTACTGATAAAAATGAGCTTTTGTACAGCAGCGCAGGTTGACGAGCGGCAAAGCTGATTACTGACATAACGATAACAATGCCCGTTAGCCGACAGCTGGGATTACTGCTAAGCCTAAAGCCGTTGCATTTTTTTTTTTTTTTTCTATCACCATACGACCTAGCTTTCTGTAACAGTGGAATGCTGGAATGCTCAGATAAAGTTTCAGAACATTGTGTTTCATGACCGCCTGTCACTTTTTCTGTATGAACAGGACGTGTTGATGTATGAAGTTGTATTATTCTGCGACACGTTTTCGTAAGTTACTCAACAGTTCTGTTAACAACTTCGCTATCAGTTTACGTATAAATATTACTTACCGACATTAATAAGTGTGTTATATCAGAAAGATGTATTAATAAAACAGTTAACGCTTATTATCCTACAACTTATTGACTCTACTTACATTGAGAGAAATTGAATACGTATTAAATTCTACATTTGAAAGTGGTTTCAAAAGCGTATGTTGTTAATGCTATCTGAATTGTACGATAAAGTAAGAATTAAACCTGTAATTGAAAAAAGAAGTTTGAATTATATTTAGAATATAAATGGTTCTTTATGACCATCATTATGACAATATTTTTTTAAATTTCTTTTTCGATTTATTGGAGGTTTGTAATCTGTTCGACTAAGCGAACATTGAACAAATTGGCTGACAACACACATACACGATTATGAAGAGCAGACCATTGACAGCTCTTCTTGTTTTTGTTAATAGACTAAAGAGATACACAAGTTACAAAACTAAATGACTAAAACATGTAAACAAATGAACAAAAATCACTACCACTTGCTGCTGGAATGATACAATAAGTTCAAATATTAAACACTGAGCCCATACAGGTTGACATTAACACTTAATGTTGACACGAATACAAAACATACAGAACAGATATCACAGACATTAAAATACAAAGAATACATTATTAGTTAATCCTGAATTGTGAATCTAAGAGTTTGTGCCTTTTTAGTCTATAAATATCTTCAGTGTTTTCTAACAAATTAACTGCCAGGTGGTTTGGATGCTTTTCTGATTTGGAGATATGAGTCCTGCAGAGGCGCATGATTTCTTCTCTCACGGTTGAAACTTTGAGGTTGCGGTGTATAGAGTTGTTGGAGACAAACCATGGAGCGTCGACTATTGGTCTTAAAGTTTTGGACTGAAAGCGCTGGATAATCTCAATATTACTCGTACTAGCAGTACTCCAAAGTTGAATGTCATAAGTATGACAATATGACATATGACAATCAGTATACTTTCATTTGTCTTGTAAAAGACATAAGTAATTAATGTTTTGAGTAAAAAGTCCAAAGGCTGTGTAGGAAGACATCTTATTACCTATGTTCACAATAAGGCGTTCCATCTAACAACTCGGTGTATGGACACGAGTGGATCGTCTCTCACACCTAATCAACACAGCCCTGCTTGACGGAATTTGCGTTCATATCAGGACGCCATGTTTTACACGTCAATCGCCTCCCTCTGCAAGCGAGCAAAAACTCGAGGACACCACTTGGGTCTCCGCAAACAAGACTCTATTTGTTTCACTGGACATACGTATGCTCTACTACAGCTGACTTCCGAGGCCGACAAAGACGGCAATACATCCGGTGTTCAGCAATACGAGTGCTGACAGAGGACTCTGTGATACACGGCTCAAAACAACCGGATTGTTGGCATCCTTAACCGATCGCAGGTATTGTTGGATCCTCTGTGTCGCAATATGTCGGCAGTGCGACCCCATATCTCCGCAGCAACTTCCCGAATTTGTCCGCCACATTCCTGACGTAGGGAATGATCTCTATGCTGGCCACCTGCTGTTCTTCCTACGCAACTGATCGGTCAGATCATCACGGACTTACTACCGACCTTTACTACTGTAGAAGAATAACTGTTCACTTGAAGCTTCTTTACAAGATGATACGTCTGACAACCGACTGCACTGTCTGTTGGTCGGAAAGTTATTCCCTCATTGTGCGTCTTTGTGAGACTGCACAGACTCGAGGCCAAAGCTTCAGTGCATCATCGCATGGCCTTAGTCCCCTCTTCATGCATATGTTGGGACTTACATATACGATCATCCCGGTCAAGCAGCATCTTCTGGGATGGTGATACGAATCATGACATAAATAGCTATGAGTTTGCATCAGTTTATGGCAGATTTGGTGTCCGGGTCTTACATCGGTCCATTTAGGAACCAGACGAAAGCACAAAGGAAAGCCAGCTAATGGCCCGTTTCTCTCTCTCTCTCTCCATGGTAAACTGCATGTTGCGGTGAATGCTGTTCATGTAGTTAAGAAGCCGTTCAGCTCGCCCTCCTTGTAGCTCCAGTCAACAAATGTGCCGTCCACATGTCGTCACCAACGCTTCAGTCCATATGGTGCAGATGACAAATTTCTCCATATGTAAGCTTGCCACCACTGGATTCAGACAGCTGCTCATAGCTACACTTTTAGTCTGCTCGTAGCTAACCTGTTGTCGTAGGTAACCCATCCTGTTGAAAATACGGCGTTGGCAGTACGTGGAAGAAAAACACTTTGATGTCGGGTGGAAACATATGCCTGATTTGATTCAGGGTTTGCCGCATAGGAGTCATCCTAACGCACGACGCACGACGTCAAAATTGACTCATATATCCTCAGATGTCGCGACACTCTTTAGTTTCTCAACTATGTGCGTCGAGTCCCGCACGAAGGCATCAGCCAACCCGATATGTAGTTGAAACAAACCAGCGAGATATTTTACTAACGCATATGCCTGAGAACCGACTGGACTGTCTATTGGTCGGAAAGGTATTCCCTCCTTGTGCGTCTTTGTGAGACCGCACAACCTCGGGGACAAAGCTTCAGTGCATCGGCCTTAGTCTTCTCTTCAGATATGTAAGGTCGTCTGATAATTTGATCAGACCAGTACCCGACTGCTGGTTAGATCGTATCTGATTTTGGGGGCGTAGAGAGCTCTTAAATATCTCAAGACTGACAACGGTACTATAGTGTTGCCACTGCCGTCCTCACCACCGAGACTACAAACATAAGATTCACGATGTTTTAGATCTTTGAACTTATAAGTCGCTTTTGAGAGTGCGTACCTTTGCCCCATTTTGGTACTTATACTATAGCCTCGTCGTTTTTCTTTTCTGTTTTAGAACATACAAACGGAAAACAGACGCTACTCCTATCACCGAAGAATTATTAGAAAAAGCTAGGAATCAGATAAGTGAAGGCTTTTCACGTAGGCAGGCAGCTACTAAATTGCATTTAAAAGAATCCTCCCTTAGAAAACGATTAAAATTGTTCTTATGAACAAGGAGATTTTATCTGTGACTATTGCCTTTATTATTAGCCTTAACTGTTGTGTTTAAGATTTGTAAAATGTTTTTAACGTCATTTTTTTATATTTACTATTTTTTAATGTTTGTTGTTCATAACATTTTTCAAGTTTTATTACACGTTAATAAATATCCAATTTATGATAATCTCTTACTGTTATCATATCATGATATCAATTTCTTACTGTTAATAAACATATATTATTAAAATAATTGTTACAGATGTTCTATGTAAATCCTACAATACCAAATTAAACTCGCTCTATTTGCCTCAGAACGTTACAAGGTATGCGCACTTTTGCCCCAACGACGGGGCAAAAGTAGGTACGCATTTGCATTACGCTGAAATATTTTTGTTCATTAATTACTGTGTGCTTCTGGCCAGACTTTTTATACATCATAATGTAAAGCACAGACGTAAGTATAGCGTAGAATTTTTTTTATTAATAAATATTTCAAATTGACTTGAAAATATCCATAACGCAGAATTTGCACACCTTTACCCCAGGTTACCCTATAGCTTGTTCGGTTCGTTAAATAGTCGAATAAGCTCTATATTGAAGTGCTATTCTTCGCTGCAACGTGGTACACTACAACTACAAGGGGTTTTTGTAGCGTGACGGCTAACTATTTTACGTGATCTATAACAGTAGCTTAATTCAGTATAACTGCATACTACCAATCTCAGCCTTGTTATTAACTACCGCCTGTTTTTCACTCTCACAGTAAAAGCCTAGTTTATACCTGACAAGCGTTTGGCCGAGACACACCCTATGCTAGTCGCCCAAGCATCAGTCTTGACCGAGTAGGCGTCTACACGCATACAAGGTTTTGAGCGAGACAGTTCACTCAGCTGTTTAGTCAAGAACGTAAACAAAATCAGTAATGGACGTAATAATAATACTCCCGGTGTCGGACTTCTTTGAGTTATACATTTTTTCATTCCTTGGGCACACGTAGAACGTAAATTGTTAATTTTTTTTATTTTTGACATCTTGAACTTCGAAACCATCGATATTCATTGCAGTTGCAATTTTCTTATGAGGAGCATTACTCATTGCCTTGTTTTTACGTAACTTTGACGCCACAAACACCTTTGAGATTTGGACACCTGTATGAAGACAACTGTGGTTGCACAGTCCCAATTTGATGCCATTTTAAACGCACAATTAGAAAAATATTATGAAACTTTGCGCAAGACCACTTTAAATTGCATACGTGCTCGGCAATCACCAAAAACCAACTATTCAGACAGGCTTCGCCGAATCCACTTCTGTTGGTGATAGGGGTTTCCACTCGCCCGAGAAAATACAAACGGTTTCTATTCACTCGCTCGGCCATTTCACTCGTCAGATCACACGGCCGAGTCCTTACTGTACTTAGCGTTCACATTGGTTAAGTACTCGGTCGAGTTCACTGTCTCGGCAGAGTATTCGTCAAGTGTAAACTAGGCTTAACACGTCTGGAAGGCAAACCGCATCTCAGTCAGGACAAACACTTTTTGGCATACATTTAAATTAAAAGTTACTTCTAAGTTCATATTACCATATAATGCCTAATACTACAATAAGGCAATAATGGAATAAAATAATTCTCGTTTTAACAAAAGTCTTCACTCAAAACAATAAAAAAATCTGATTTAATAAACTGATATAACTGTTTGTTCTCCTTCTTCCTTACTTCAATGTTAAGGCTTTCAGCCTGTTACGTATTCACAGCCACAGTTTTCTAGGTTTCTCTCTGTCTCGTTCTTCAAGAGGCTTATACTGGATTATCTTTTTTTGGCATTCTCGAGTCACCCATTCTATTTATGTCTTGTATCCAGTTTTCTTTATTTTGTTCAATTTCATTGTTTATCGAGTAAATTTTCAAGTCTTCTCTTATGTGATCTCTTAGGGTGCATCCTGTGACTTTCCTTAAGAATTTCATTTCAGCAGCTTGAAGCGTGTTCTCTGACTTTTATGAGTGTTCACAATTCACTCCCGTACATAAATACTGATGCGGCCATTATTTTATAAAATTGAAATTCTGTATCCTTTTGTACTTTCTTTTCCAGAATCTTATGAACTGTGTCTTCCCAGAGCCTTATTTCTAGTACCTGTATAATTTATTATCTCTATTGTCTCCATAATCATAGCTTATGTCTCACCCTAGACAGCTGTAGTGGGATATTTGTTCATTACTTTTATTGTCTATTTGTTTACTGTTTGTTTACATTTGAAACATCTATTTAATATATTTATTTGAATGTAAGTGATAATTACATAAAATAATTAATGATGTTATTGTATATTGCTTATTGTTGTATACTGTTTATTGGCACTTTGTTGTTTGCGGACAATCAGGTATTCTGTGGGACTCTGAAAACAGATTGCAGATGGGTATACATTTGTTAAATTGAATCTGCAAAGACTCTGGATTGCAAATATCAACACTTGAGATCAAGGTAATGACTTTTCGTGGAACTGATTCCGTAAGGGGAAAATTTGTTATAGGTAGTACTGTCCTGGAACAAGTTAGCAATTTTGAATACCTGGGCTACAGTCTGTCTTATAATTCAAGCAACGACGTTGTGAACAAGTTGCATAAGTTTAACCTAATGTGCGGGACCATCAGACGAACCCTTAAGTCAGCACGTAAAGAAGTACGCCTAAGATTCTACAAGGTAACGGCTCTTCCCACACTTCTTTATGGGTCTGAGAATTGGACTTTAACGAAAAGCCAGGCCAGTCGCATCCAAGCAGCTGAAATGAGACTTCTCAGGCACGTGGCAGGGTATACTCTCCATGAAAACACATAGAAAAAACACAGATATACGGCAGAAACTGAATATTATGAGTATACTATGAATATTATGAGTACGGGATCGCACAGTATCGACTGAATTGGTGGGAACATCTTTCCTGAATGGACGACTGCCGCATACCCTAACAACTATGGAACTATAAGCCGAGGGACGGAGACGTATGGGATGTCCGAGGAAGTGCTGAAGTGACCAATTTTATTTTTTGCCTATTTGAGACCGGAACAAACAATCCTTGGTTTAATCCACGAAGAAGATGATGATGATTGTATAATTAATTGGGTTGAATTTTGTTGTTGCTGCATCAGTCAGGACTGGAATGTTTTTATTACAGTTTTTTCTGTTGATGTTTTTGGTGAAATCTTACCTTTTGCATTATTTCTACTTGCATAGTTCGTTCATCCTTCTGAATACACGTGCGTTCAAACAGAACGTTATTACAATTTATCTGTGACATTGAAATTAATCTATTTAAATATGATTCATTTAAACAGGTACAACCAACTTTTATGTACTCTTCCTTTCAGATAATTATTGTTAAACTCCCGCTTGACATTAATATTCAAATAAGCATTTCTGTCTTAGGTAATGTTATTGACTCTGAGGTCACGTAAGGTTGAAGTATTTGACACAAACTTGAGTGTTACTTAGAGTTACTTTACAGTAAACTTCACAAGAATTGATCTCCGACGATGATTAATTACCGAGTTTCACTTGGCAGTTGCTGCCGTTACAGTGTGCTGGAGTTTGGCAACAAAATTACGCACTACATCAGCTGAATCGTGTCTGACAGTGTCAATAAATGATTGATTATGTTCCAATATTCAGGAAAGTGTTTCACATGCGCCGTAACATATTTTAGCCAATAGAAAGTTTGCCATCAGAAAATTAAAAGTTAAAGAACTCTCTCATTTATACGTTAACTATCACTTGATTAATGTAACTAATGATATTGCTCAACATAGCATATTTGGAATTTTTGTGTTCATATATTGTTACGACTTTACACAAAATTCTACGTGTGTCTCGGCTATTCCAGTGGAATCCGGCTATAATGTATGTGTTCTTACATATTGCTGCTACTTTGAGATGAAGGACAATTACGTGACACTTGTCACGCGTCCGCAACGACACTTTAACAGACCATACCGGTCCGCGCGGGCTGTGTTCAAGGCGGCAATCAATTACGTTCTAGTGATTTCTAGTAGACACGTTTTATGGAATATGGTGGAATCTCAACGAGGTACAAATAGAAGACGTCAGCGGCGCTTAGTTTCAGTTATTGTCAGGCGATTTACATAGTGCGGTTCGAAGTATTGTGGCAAAGTGTTATGTGTTTTATAATTGTGCGGGACAATTGTAATAGAATTGTTTTGTATATTAGATAACATTTTTATTGAGTGTGAACAATATTGTTATTTGACTTGTTGTAAGAGACTATCGTGTTGGTTACAAACTATTTAATTGTGATAATTAAAGCTGGTGATTAGTGACTTAATTGGTGTCTTGTATTTTGTTTTCCACTGTACGATCAGTAAATTATCGTAACAATATGTACGTCACATTCCTTAACGGTGGGTTAAAGACATATCAATTACCACATACTTGAGTTGTCAAACTTTTGTATAAATTAAAATAATATTTTATTCAGAAACAATGTGCAATTTTAGTTGGTTACGTTCCAGGCTATACCTCAGAATTCTATATTATTACGTTGTATTACAGTAGAGGTTTAACTATTTATTATCATTGTTTTATGGCAAACTGACATCTGTAAGAGTCAGACGATTATCCATCTTTCCTAGTCGGTTTTGTAAACATTGCTGTAATTCTAATACTGCTTTATTCACGCGGAGATTTGTTAATTTTTATACTTTGTTTCAGAGTCTGGCATCATCAGCTTAATAATTCAATTCATAACTATATTAACAGGCATTGATAAATATAAGTACATAATTCTTCTTCTTCTTCTTCTTCTTCTTCTTCTTCTTCTTCTTCTTCTTCTTCTTCTTCTTCTTCTTCTTCTTCTTCTTCTTCGGTACATGGCTTGGGCTATAACCCTTTCCGACTTCACAGTCCCTGACCATTTTTTTCAGGGTCTCCCACGAAGTACATGATTGGAGTAATAATTCTACACTTGCAAGTTTTGGTGGGATAAATCACGGCCGACAGCTAAAGGGTGGCAACGCTACTGCACCAATGGACCAACCGTAATTAGTTGAGCTGTTGATCAGCTTACTATTTTTTTAAGTTTACAAACTAATAATTATTTATTGCTGTTGATGTAGAGTAGTGTTGAAATTTTTGTTTCATGATACCATTGTAATACTAGGATCAAATAAGATATTTTGTTTTAGAAAAAAAGTTATGGGCTTATGTCTACTTTAGAATTACGTCGAGATCTTCCCCGCCAGTTGTTGCGGTTATTCGGCACCACCACCGCGAATGTCGTTATTATTATTAATCCAAACAATAATGCGTCCGTGGCGTATCGTATCGGGTCGGTAGCGTAATCTTCTGAGGTTTGTTTTTTTGTTGTTCGACGTTACGTCCCCACCTTTTCTTTACGAAACTAATTCAGTACTCAGTCGGTCGACTTTTTTTTTGCTCAGTCAGCTACTGGGGTCCAACCTCGCAATTGGGTGAGCAGAGTCAGGAACACAATTTCCTTAAAATCTGCCCTTTGTGCTGGGAACTCGACATACCAAGGTAACTATGGATACTTAACCTGCATGAATCAATGGCAGTGCCGAATTCGTATTTGCCAATTTTATGTATGTAATGAAAACTGTGTATCTTTGGATGTATAATGCTGTAACACGTTCATAAGCAACCAGATGTAACTAGATTGCATCTTAAGGTCTCTCAAGTTAAATTCCTTTGCAGTCGGTCAGAAAAAATGTTTAAACTTTAATTACAGCTATGTATTGTTAATTTCATACTGCAATCTTGTAACATTTGTAATTATGTGGTGTGAGAGTGGATGTGCGTGTCCCGTAACTAGTCTGCTTTGTACTAAAACTCATCTGGGCCTTTCAGCATCAGCTGGTCGAAGAGTACCGGCAGTTTTGATTTTCTTCAGAAAGGTATCGCTCGCAAGATGTAACCTGCACATACTTATAGAGATGGTGGCTGACACTTTGTTAGGGTACCCGAGAAATACGTCTCTACGACAGGCCCCCGCACGACATCGTCGGCGGCATCATGCTTCCAGAGGCCACGCCCTTTTGTTCTTCCAAGTAAACTAGTTAATTGTTAATTAAAGCACATACGGAACTCCAAGTTTGTAATACTTCAACAGAAAAGAAAAAAGAAACTAAGTTTATTCATTTATGTAACACAAAAATTTGATTATAATTAATGAGTTAATGGTAGCATGTATGTAATAGCTATTAACATTTTTTAAACTGACATTGATTGATGCATCAAAATTTATTTTAGTCCTCTGGCTGGCTTAATTTTTTACACATAAGAGGCAAACTTTTATCCTACTAAAATAAAGCAATGCTGATTCTGCTCACTAAAGTTTGGCACTAATCATTTTTATTATACCTTATTTATTGCATTCAATGTACTATTACAGTTATTGGTGTCGAAATATATTTGTGTTACGTCTGTTTGGGCCCACCAGCTCATCATACAATTTAATACATGTCGCACGTAACACAGTTAATGCTACATGCGAATCTCAGAAACGGTATAATCATGTTATCTGTTAAATGAGAACATGCATTAATAAAGCTAATGAACGAAATTGATTATAATATAAGATTTCCGCGGAAGTGTAGCGTAGTCGTATAGGGGTGGTTTACAACAAATGACACAACTTGCTTGAAGTGATTGCACAAATAACTGACTTCTAAAACTAAAGCCTTATCTTAATTCATTCTGCAAATTCTGTCTGGTTAATTAGCAACTGGTGATAACTCTAATCCCGGCACACATTAACTTTCTATAATACCATAGTTAGCTGAACTATCACAATCACTGCTTTTTACTTCCATGTTCCATAAGGAAATAGAAGTACAGTCACGCAAACAAATCGTGTTCGAGATAACGGCTGATTGTGACTGTACTATCCTCAAAACATGAAGAAAAGTCATTTTTCGAAAAGTGTCTCAGTGTGTGTCTGTCTGTCTGTGTGTAGAATGTTTTCTATGGCAAACGATAACAGCCGCAAATTCAAACAGAATCAAATAATTTTGTTGCATACCACCCTGAATTGTAGAGGTCTCACGGTCTGTTGTTTTTGGTGAAGATCGGCCAAGGGAAAGGGGTAGTTTACCGGCAACATTTTGTATTTTAACAAAAGTAATTTTTTCTATGACGAACGATAACTGCCGCACATTCAAACAGAATCAAATAATTTTGTACATGAGTGTAATTTTGTAAATAATATGTGCCTGAGTTGTAATGGACTCAAAGCCTATTGATTTTGGTGACTGAATTGTAGAGCACTCAAGGCCTATTGATTTTGGTGAAGATTGGTTAAGAGGAAAGGATAGTTTACCTGCAACGTTTTATGTTTTAACAAGAGTAAAGTACTTAATTTTGATAAATAAAGTGTCCTGAAAAGAAGATCATAATAATCCATTGTAGAAACGTAGATGAAATATCTATAAATAAAAAGGCTAATTGAAGAGGATGGGGGTAATTTTCTATAAATGAAATGATAGTTGTTGGGGGAGGGGATAATTTTTATTTATATGTCACATGTACTACGTTATCGGCTAAAAAGTAGTTTGTTGTTAAAATTCCTTCTCGGGCTGTTTGGCCATGGTCCAATGTTTTCTGTAAAACCAGACGTTTCGGTAGTGACTATCGACTTCCATCTTCAGTGAAAATCGAGTGCGATAACGTGAGGTGGTATACGTTAGTGACCGCAATAGGGTACTGTGGTTAAGGCTGAAGCAGTAAGTAGAAAGAAGTAGTTTCTATAAAAATATTTCATTTTGAAAATGATTTTAAATATAAATCTTGGAACATGGAAGACATGTATGGTTCTCCATACCGATATTAATAAATAAGTGCCCCGGAAATAAAGGCATATTAATCAAATGTAAAATGGTAAATGAGATAATAAAAAATTAAGTGGGCCGTTCAAGGGGGACGGGGTGATTTCTTGAAAATTGCTGTGCTGAAATCAAGTAAAGTACAAATATTTAATTTTGAAGGATAAGACACCTTAGAATTACTATTAAAAACTATTCGAAAAACTAATTATACCTTAGAAAAATTATTACTCTATGAAAGTGTAAATATCATTAATGGTGGGGATCGGTTGAGGAGGAGGGATGATTATCTGTGTAGTTCAGTTTCTTTATAAGAATAAAGTAGGTCTACCTAATTTTTATAGATAAAGTGACTCGAAAATAACATTATATTAAACGACTACCCCATAATAACAAAAATATCTATAAATAGTGAAATTAGTTTGAGGGTGGGCGATATTTTTTAGAAATTATCGAGCCGAATTCAAGTAATATATTTTAAACATAAATCTTACGACATGGAAGTCATGTATGGTTCTCCATACCGATTTTTAATATCGGTATATTGTTCTCTTAAATTCACAATCATCTCTTTAACTACACTCTGATATAATCTATCATTTTCTATAGCAACTTTTTGACGTGATAACGTCTTATAAATTGATGAACACCGGCTGCACGCACGAAAAAGTGTCACGTTCCGTCTGAGCCTGAGCGTGCAAGCGAGAGCGCGCAACAAGCGATAGAGAGGCACGATCGGCACAAGCGTTGGCTTGTGACACATATATCTCTCTTCTCGCGTGACGTCAGAGCTAGGAGTTAGAATAGTTCTGCTACTGGAACGCCGCCACGCGAGCTTCTTCGAGAACTTCTACAATAACCTCCGCCCACCACGACGGAAGCCATTATTTGTAACAAGTGTTGAATACGAGACAACGTGTTTTGTGTTTTTGTGTTTATTTCTACAATTTAATAAGATTTAATTGATTTCCTTCATAATTTTCAGTCTAATTTCATTTTGTTCACCTTAATTAACTGTTTTTCTCAAAATAGCGGCAAAAAAGGTAATTAATTCTTGCATTTTAAGAATAATATGACTAATAATAAATAAAGAATAATATGACATAATATGACTATAACTAATTGTTCGTGATTATATTTAAACAAATTATTTAAATTAAATTTGCAAAAACTTTAAATAATATTTGAAAATTAAAAATTAATGTTTTTAACCAGTTTTAAAAATATTTATGTCAAATTATATCAATTATATCAAATTATTATTATTGATAATATTAATAATTATTAATAATTGATATTAATTATAAATAAATAAATTAAGAATAATTATAAACAATAAATTAATAAAATAATTATTTATAAAATAATTATAAAAAATAAATAAAATCAATAAAAAATTAATAAAATAATTAATATTAATTATAAATAAAACAAACATCGATTTGACTTTTTCAAGACACATTACACTTGAAACACTCCCCTTTATTTCGTACTTTTCCTATCATCGTCCTATCCTTAACAGAATAACGCAGATTGGAGGATCTTAAATATAACACATGTATATAAGTTGTAAATAAATTGTTAATAGCACATTGTTACTTGTAATTAATCTGTATAATTTAAGTAAAAAAATATTTGAATGAACGAATGTAAATAAATGTTAATTTATCGAAAAAATTGTAATTTTCAATTAACTCCTTTGTATTATACAAAATAATGATAATTCAGTGATAATAATTCAATTCAATTCATAAAAGTATGCAATTTTTCATCAATGTTTCTTTATGACGTTATCACGTAAAACTATCGTCCGTAAACCGACTTTACAGACAACCAATTGATTTTTTTTTGTTGATATAATTCATTGTCAGTTTTAATTTTTTCATGTTATTATTGAATCAAATAAACGCTAATAAAAATGAGACTTGACATTCGTAGAAGTATAAGATACATTGTTTTCAATTCCAGTGGATTACATTTCATTTTTGGTAAGGTACAAAATTCGAAAACAGTTTGAAGATTATCTGCTACAAAGCTTATATAATTTTTTTAAAGATTGGAATATGATTACATCTTATTATCCACTCTTACTTGAAAACTGAAAGTAATTTTTTGACACACAGTTGTCTTGTGTTCTCATTTTAGGTGTTACGTTTTGCTACTAAACCATTATGTCAAATTCGCTCAAAGTAGTAAATATATCTGAGGTTGTGGTGATGCTGGAAAAATCAAAAAACCAAAAGTCTGAATTTAGTTTTCCGACTAATAGCTGATCTATTAAAATGAGCTAAATTAAGTCATTCAATTAATTTGAAAAATTTGTTTCCCTTAATGTGTAATGGTAATTGAAATTTTACACATTGCTACACGATTCTCCTTAATGAAGGCATCTGCTAAATATCTTTTTCATTTCGCAGAGGTCATCAATTTTTACTTCCATGTTCCTTAAGGAAATAGAAGTATGGCGACGGCAAAAAAAAAAAAATCGTCTTCGAGATAAGGGCTGATTCTGATTGTACTACCCTCAACAGATGAAGAAAAGTCATTTTTCGAAAAGTGTCTGTGTGTCTGTGTGTCTATGTGTAGAATGTTCTCTATGGCGAACGATAACTACCCCAACTTCAAGCAGAATCAAATACGTTTTTGCATACGTGCTTGAATTGTGGAGGACCCAAGGCCTATTGATTTTGGTGAAGATCGGTTAAGGGAAACGGGTAGTTTACCGGCAACGTTTTATGTTTTAACAAGAGTAAAGTATTTAATTTTGATAAATAAAGTATCCAGAAAAGAAAGTCATAATAATCCACTGTAGAAATGTAGATGAAATATCTATAAATGGAAAGGGTAGTTGAAAGGGGAGGGAGTAATTTTCTATAATTTACAATGATAGTTGATGGGGAGGGGAAAATTTTCATATGTGTACTACGTTATCGGTAACAAGGAGTTTGTTGTTAAAATTTCTTCCCGGGATGTTTGGCGGTGGTCCGATGTTTTCTGCAAAACCAGGCGTTTCGGCAGTGCCAGCTACTGCTATTATCATAAAAATCGAGTGCGCTAACGTGAGGTCGTATGCCATACAGGAGATCTTGAATGCCGTCCAGGTGGCCCAGCGGGGTAATCACTTCTCCAGAAGGATGGTGCTACTCGCTACACTGGACGTACGCAACGCCTTTCATTCGGCCAGCTGGACAGACTTGCTAGTTGCTCTGGAGGACGTCTTTCAAGCGCCGGACTACCTGCTCCGGATAATATGAAGTTACTTGAGGGACAGGGAGCTCCGGTACGACACAGCAGATGGGCCACGCAGCAGAGAGATAACAGGAGGCGCAGCTCAAGGCTCTATCTTGGGCCCCGACCTGTGGAGTGCCTTCTATGATGGAATCCTCCGGATGGAGATGGCAGATGATACCTTTCTATAAGCATATGCTGATGACGTGTCTGCCGTGATCACCGCGAGAGACGCAGAGGAGGCGCAGCGCATGCTGAACCAGGTCATGCGCAGGGTCCGCATCTGGATGTACGAATACGATCTGAGCCTTGCGACGGAGAAGACAGAGATTGTGCTGCTCACTCGACGACGTATACCCACAATCACACAGTTCGTGGTGGGGGAAAAGGCGATAATATCAAAGCCAGCGGTGAAGTATCTAGGGGTGGACCTGGATACTAAGCTTTCCTACTGGGAGCAAATTTGATGTTCCTCGGAGAAAGCCGCTAAGGTCGTTGCTGCGCTGAGCAGGCTAATGGCAAATATCGGAGGGCCAGCTGCGGGAAGACGGCGACTGCTGATGTCGGTGACCAACTCGATTCTCCTCTACGGATGCGAGGTCTGGGCCGACGCACTGAAGCAAGAAAAATATCGCAAGCAGATGGCCGCGGTACAATGAAGAGGAGCACTTCGGATTGCAAGCTCCTACAGAACGGTGTCGGAACCAGCAGTGTTGGTCGTCGCTGGAGTAATGCCAATAGATCTGATGGCTGAGGAGAGAAGGAGGGTCTACACAACCAAGGAAGACTTGGGGTTTGTAGAAGCAAGAGCAGTGGCCAGGGCACACTCCATGCGGAGCTGGCAACTACAATGGGAACAGGAGAGTCGAGCTAGGTGGACGACGAGGCTGATAGGGAACCTCCCTGAATGGGTGGACAGAACGCACGGCGAGGTAGATTATTACCTTACTCAATTCCTGACAGGGCATGGTTATTTCTGTGCATACCTGCGAAGGATGGATAAGATGGAGGATCCGTCGTGCGTGTATGGCGACTCAGACTCTGATGACGCTCATCATACTTTTTTCGAGTGTCAACGGAGGGTGCTGGAGAGGCGAGGACTCGAATTGAAGATTGGCCCCATGACGCCTGATAACATCATAGGCGTCATGCTCAACAGCAAAGAGAACTGGGACATGGTTGTGACCTTCGTGAGGATGGTCCTGCGGCAAAAGAAGCCTGAACTGGACCGTCTCACAGGTCGATGATATAGATAAAGCTGTAGAAGCCTAGTAGGCGCAATACGAGGTGCCACCCTGAAGCCATACGAATAGTTGTTCCCGGGGGGGTTTCCTGCCTGTAAAGTGGAGGTTTTTTAGTGGGTG
The DNA here is from genome assembly GCA_034769895.1 of Magicicada septendecula. Taxonomy (NCBI): domain Eukaryota; kingdom Metazoa; phylum Arthropoda; class Insecta; order Hemiptera; family Cicadidae; genus Magicicada; species Magicicada septendecula. Next base: position 26,111,488 of record CM068373.1, on the reverse strand, counting down.
CGAGTCCCACACACCGGGAGACCAGTGGGGTGTCTCCTGATGGTGCATAATGCATTTTTCCTCCCCCGAAAAAAAAAAAAAAAAAAACGTGAGGTCGTATACGTTAATGAGCACAGTACTGTGGTTAAGGCTGGAGAAGGAAGTAGAAAGATGTAATTTCTATGAAAATATTTTATTTCTAAAATGATTTTAAATAATAAATCATAAAACATGGAAGTCATTTATGGTTCTCCATACCGATATTATAAAATTTACCCAAGCCTTACTTAACGGATAAAATAATAAACATCTGTTCAACAGTCCCTAAAGGACCAAGGCATACCTCGCGGCGTTTGAGTTTAGTGTGACTGTTGCATGGCCAGTACAACGCGCCGCCAGCCGCTAGTTGCGGTATTCACAGCCAGGAGGCGCCGCTGTTATCTCATACGGCTACTCAGTTTTGTCTTACGACGCTGAGTGCAAGCCGTACAGAGCCTCCGCCGGGAATTGAACCCGGGACCACGAGGGCATCAATCGCCCGCGCTAGCCAATAGACCGATGGAGGCTCTTATTCAACGGATACATTTATAAAATAATCTAGGCCTAGATATACAAAATAGTAGAATCATTTATATTAATTAAATCGTGACTCTTACCATTCACGATAAAGTTCTTAAGGAATTTACATTACATTGTTCTGTTGTCTCAGCACCTTCCACCCTCATGGATTGGTACGTTAGTATTGTTACGACGGTCTACTTGATCGTCGTAGGTACAGTGGAAACAAAATATAAGTCACCAATTAAGTCACTAATCACCAGCTTTAATTTTTACAGTTAAACAGTTCGTAATTAACAACACAGTCTCTTACAACAAATCAAATAAAATTTGTTCACACGCAATAAATTGTCAACTAATATTAAACACAATTGTATTACAATTATTAAACACTTCACTAATAACCACTTGAACGCACACAGTAATATTACCCGATAATACCTCGAACTCAATGTAAATATATCGCAAACATAACTGAAACTAAGGCCGCTGCCGCCTTGTATTTATACATCCTCGTACAGACCAGAAGATTCCAAACTGCGCCTTATCTCTAAACTACGACGTAATTAATTACGGGCTTGACACAGTCCGCGCGGCTGGCGGCTTCCAGAAAAGTCTCGCAAATGCGTCAAGAATCACGTATGTCAGACACATTAGAACGAGATTCTTCTGGTACATTCAACAAACACGTAGACTCTTCTGTGATGTCGTAACAGTATATTTTTGTGTATTATAAATAAATGCATTTATTTTATTTTATTTAAAAAAAGATTATTTAATTAAAATAAATTTAAAGAGAGAACAAAATTGAGCAACTGTCAAAAAATTAATTAACCAGATTTTATGATGATACGTGGGGCGGGAGAACAGCCACACTATCATAGAGTCTAACCACAGAGTCTAAAACGTTTCTTGTTAGTGTTTGTGAACCACAAGATCCGTCTTTGATTTACAATAATTGATGACACTTTTGTCCTCTACGTGACCTGGATGGGTATCGAGACCCGTGCAAAGTTTAGTTCTGATTGGCTGAACTTTGAATGTTAGTCGTTGAGATTCTTTACGTCATAGGGAGTGTGAGACTGACGAAGAACACTGGGAAGACCCTCATTTTGGCTCATTCGTTTACGCTGAGGGCATTATATTTGTGCAACGATGGACCTCTACAGGAAAAAGCGTATCTGAAACTTCTGTTTTATTTTATTAATTTAAAGTACTAGAACAATTTCGTTAAATTTAATAATAATAAATAATGTTTGTTCAGTACTGTTCTCAATTTTAGTAACGTTTTAGTAATGAAGTAATGTTATTAAATTCAATAAGTAATTAAAGTTTTCAAATAAGAAATCTTTACAATTAAGATTTGTTTATAAATAATTGTAAAGATTTGTAGAATACAGATTTAAATGTTATTATTATTGTAATAAAAATAGGTTAATTTGTTAAAGAATTTGTTATGTTACACATTCAATAAAGATTTCGTCAGAAATATCAAATAATAAAAGTCAATTGTTGCTTTGCTGATAATAAAATATCGGTATGGAGAACCATACATGACTTCCATGTTCTAAGATTTATAGTTTTAAAATCATTTACGAAACGAAATGTTTCCATAGGAACTACTTCTTTCCACTTATTGCTTCAGCCTTAACCACAGTACTGTGGTCACTAACGTATACCACCACACGTTATCGCACTCGATTTTCACTGATGATGGCAGTCGATAGCACTACCGAAACGTCTGGTTTTACAGACAACATCGGACTACGGCCAAACAGCCCGGGAAGCATTATTAACAACAAACTACTACTTTGTTGCCGATAACGTAGTAAACATAAAAATTATCCCCTCCCCTTCAACTATAATTTTCATTTATAGAAAATTACCCCCACCCCGTTCAACTAGCCTCTTCATTTATAGATATTTCATCTACGTTTCTGCAGTGGATTATTATGATCTTCTTATCAGGATACTTTATTTATCAAAATTAAGTACTTTACTCTTGTTACAACAAAAATGTTGCTGGTAAATTACCCATTTCCCTTAACCGACCTTCACCAAAATAAGCAGACCTTGAGTTCTCTACAAATTAGGGACGTATGCAAAAACTTATTTGATTATGTTTGAATTTACGGCAGTTATTGTTCGTCATAGAAAAATTAACCTTGTTATCACATAAAACGTTGCAGGTAAACTACTCCTTTCTCTTAACTGATCTTCACCAAAATCAATATGTCTTGAGTCCTCTACAATTCAGGGCGGCATGCAAAACATTATTTGATTCTGTTTGAATGTGCGGCAGTTATCGTTTGTCATAGAAAAAATTACCCTTGTTAAACCATAAAATGTGGCAGGTAAACTACCCCTTTCCCTTAACCGATCTTCACCAAAATCAACAGACCTTGAGTACTTAAAACTTCAGGAACGTATGCAAAACAATATTTGATTCTCTTTGAATATGCGGCAGTTATAATTCGTCATAAAAATGAAATTATCCTGTAAAAACATAAAACGTTGTTGGTAAACTACCCCTTTCCCTTAACCGATCTTCACCAAAAACAATAGGTCTTGAGAACTCTACAATACAGGGCTTTATGCAAAACATTATTTGATTCTGTTTGAATTTGCGGCTGTTATCGTTTGCCAAAAAAATTTCCCTTGATTTTAAAAAAACGTTGCTGGTAAACTACCCCTTTCCCTTAACCGATCTTTACCAAAAACAATAAGTCTTGAGTACCCTACAAATCAGGGCTGTATGCAAAAAATTATTTGATTCTGTTTGAATTTGCGGCTGTTATCGTTTGCCATAGAAAAAATCTCTAGACACACACACACACACACACACACACACACACACACACACACACACACTTTTCGAAAAATGACTTTTTTCATGTTTTGAGGGTAGTATAATCAGAATCTGCAATAATCTAGGACACGACTTTTTTTGCCATCACCATACTTCCATTTCCTTATGGAACATGGAATTAAAATTAGTTATTATTTTTATCAATGACAAGCCACTGACCACAGTCTTTCTGTCCGCACGACTAGAGTTTTCACTCCGTGAAGCATTAGACCCGGGGCGTACAACAATTCAATATTGTGTGGGGATTTTACATAAAAAGTATACTAAAACTTTATGTAATATTACGATGACATTATTCTACTTTTACAGTAACACTTGAGTTCACTTTTCCCGCTTAATGCATATCATAAATTTTAGGCATTTATTTTTATGGAAAAAATTTAAATTTTAATTAACACTAATGCCAGAAAATGTATTTTCATTATCGATTATTAAGTACTGGTAACGTGTAAGCTTTGCAGAATGTCATGATTTTTAATATTTTGATTCTCTTTTAAAAAGATGTTTTTAATATTTAATTATCGACGTGCAGGATCACAGGAGAATGTACGCGAGCGCGAGCCAGTGTAGATGCAGACAGCGATAATATAGCCGCTTTTGTGTTCGCTAAAGTAACTTGCAATTTAGTACTTCTTGCTACATCTGCTTATATCAACTCAGTTACTACAACTTTTATGAAGTGTGAAAAAAACGTTACAACTACTCTGCTTTATCAAAACTTCCTTCCGTCTCAGCAAACAGCTAGTTTCAAACTTAGTTTGTTTCAGTACGACCTGCTCTAAAACCTAGTAATAACTTTGACTCTTTATTGAGAAGTACATGCAAAACTATCGTTATTTTATATCTACACATTTGTGACTCATCTTTTAAAGGCATTTAATTTTTATTTGTATTATAATTAGCTAAAAAATGTTAGAAACTCTGTAATAGAGTAAAATGGGGTTCCTAGGTATAAGGAATCTTAACGCTGTGGACGTCTTTCATCTTATCTTTACCACATACAATTTTAAACTCTATTCCCTAATTGAACTCGATCATATCCAGCACTCTTCCTACTCCTACTCTTCCAGGCATCTCCTCAACCGTCACTCTATCCTTTCAGGGAATCCAGATCCGTGCCCTTTCTTCCATCTTGTTCACAGAATGAAGGTCTATAAACTACTTTCTTCCTCTTTTCTCAATGTAGAAGCCTCTGCTCCTCATAAGAGCACGCTGCGAACAAAACACTTCACTACTCAGTTTTATTGCTAATGGTCCGCACAATAATCTTTTCTTTCTATTAAGGGTTTTCTTAGCTAACGCAATTCTGTATCTCACTTTATGACTACAACGCATGTCCTCTCTAACTACACATTGCAGATATTTAAAAACTCTCACTTATTATATTTCCTCATTCGCTACTTTAATCTGTGCAGTCGTGCTCAGTCTGCTTTTTGTCTTCTTTACATTAATTTTCATTCCAAAATCTTTACAAAATGTGTTAAAATCCTTCAGCATTCCATCTAATCTCCTTTTATCCTTGCTTGTTAAAACATCATATTTTTTTGAAATACTGAGGCACTCTATCCTTCTTCCACCCACTCTAAATCCTCGTCTTCCATAAAAACAAGAAATTATTTATTATTTTTATAACTATATATTAAACAGCATGCGTGGGAGTGTTGTTTGACGCCTTTTAAAATTTGATATCCTTCGTCATTTCGTTTCCAAATTTCATTAGAATCTTCAGACACTGTAGAGACTTCTAATCGTAACAAAATACGGATGATATGTAATTTGTTATATCGGAATGTAAAACTTAAATCACACTAACGGAAGAAGAGTGCTGAGGAAAGGAGTATGTATTTATACAGTCATAACAAGAAGAAAAGTCTAACGCCCATTGAATGTTGACAAACAGGCGCTAGATGTGACAAACGTAGGTAGAAAGTCGTTACTTCATGTGAGTACAAATCTCTACTTCTAAACATACTGTGTCTGTTTAAGTAGATTTAACGAGACGTCAATTGGTTTGCCGTTTTTGCATCAGCTTTGTCTGTAAGCAAGTATATAGAGTGTGCTTCACTTAACAGTACTGTAGTTCAAAATATTTTAACTGCTAAAATTAAAATTTTGAATTTTCAAATCCCATGTACTATTTAATTTAATGTTCACTCTACTGATAAATATTTTATACACAAAACAAATTTTATTTAAACTGTAACAATAGGATATAACAGGATATCTATATTTTGCCAAGACATTATCCGTACGTTGTACATAGGTTACAGTGATATGTCAATATAAATCAGATATGGGACAACAGCAAACAATTGTAAAACATGCCAGTAGGTAGGAAACGTTTAACAGCTATAGTACTGTCTGCTTAACTGTTAAATGATTTTCAGGCATTTTGAAAAGGATAAACTATAAGTATGCATACAAAAAACTGCAAGGTGGAAACCTTCCAGACGAAATCATCTGTGGTTGCAAGTTTTCGTGGTTATGGTAGTCATCGTTATAACGCCCGGGTTTGTTTCTATAAAACAAACTCAAACAGAACAACACACCAGAAAAACGAATCACAGAAATAACAGAGACTCTTAACATAAACACAAAACAAAACTACTTCACATATAACAGTAAAATACACACACAGAATGAAGGACTACACATAGTCTCACCCATATCCAGCATATTAGCAGAAGTCCTTCTACAACACTTAGAAAAAGCAAGAATCCTTACAAACGATGACAGACAGTCACATAAAATACTCTATTGGCAGAGATACGTTGATGACATCATAATTCTATAAAGGGAAACAACAGATAATGCGGAACAGCTACTAACCCACAACTGCTCAAGTTGTAACAAATTCTACATAGGCCAGACAGGACGTAGCTTTAAACACAGTTACATTGAACACACAAAGTTACCACACTCCACCACCGAATCCACCTTTGCAAACCACCTCATTGAAGCAAACCACACGTATAAAAACATAAACACCAATATGCAAATTCTACACGTACACACAAAAGGCCGACATCACAAAACACACAAAAACACATAAAAACGACATCCTAAACGAACAGACACAATAATTCAAATCACCCGTACTCTTTGAACTTACCACACACACACACACACACACACACACACACACACACACACACACACACACACACACACACACACACACACACACACACACACACACACACACACACACACACACACACACACACACACACACACACACACACACACACACACACACACACACACACACACACACACACACACACACCATCGATCTTTCAACCGACGGCGCCGTCACCAAGAACAAGACGGACAATGATCCTATTGGCAGCCTCTGACGAAGCTTGTAATAAGCAAAAAATTGGTTCAGGCTAAAAAGTAAAAATTTTACATTTTTGCCAATAAAAGATTAGTGTTCCAAGTCAGTAGTATTAGACTTATGATTAATTAAATATTGTCGCACACGAGCACTCATCACACGGCTACGCATCTTTTGTACAATTTCACAACACTAACAGTTTTTCTTTAACGTCTAAAAATACGTAAAACAAACAATTTGAACATGTTTCTTATCAACAAACATGAAATTTTCAAGCCTGCAGTCTTTGCTTAAACTAATTTTTATTTTAACACGCTGTTATATGCTTTGAGTCCCACTAAAATTATATGTATATTCTACTCATTGCATTAGGAAATTAGGATTTAACTATTAGGAAATTAGAGGCATTAGAATTTGTTGCTGTTCGTTTGTTTGTTGAGGCAACCATTCCAAAATGTCTGCACATTTATTGATTATAGTTGTTGCTGGTATAAATTGCTGCAGAGTAAATATGAACCAAGAACTCGATAAATAGGTTATAGATAGCGTTCTGTAGACTATGTTTTTAGAAATGAAAAAATACCATGGAGTCTCTGCATCAACTGTAAATATTGTAATTGGCTGTCATAATACCAATTGCAGGTAATGAAATCTATCTTATTTTATGAACAGATTATACCTTAATATTTGTTAAAACAAAAAAACATGTAAAAAATATAAAAGCTTATAGGCCTATACTTTTACGTAGGCATAATATTGTTACGATGGTCTACTGGTCTGATCTGACGTCTGTCTGATGGTCTGATCGTCGTATGGTACAGTAGAAAACAAAATACAAGACACCAATTACATCACTAATCACCAGCTTTAATTATCACAATTAAACTGTTTATAATCAACAAGATAGTGTGCCGATTTAATTAATTAAAAAAAAATTAAAAAAAATAAAATAAGAAAAGTAAGAAGGAGAGAAATTTAAATTTTAATAAATCGCACATTTAAACAAATTTTATACCCCTGCAATACTGTAACTCAAAATAATATTTAATAATGAGATTTAAAAGGCCAAAAGGAATGCGAGTGTAAAGGTAAGAAAACCATTTAATAATTTACCATGCTTTGACATGCGGTAACCGGAATCAACTTGCATACCGACCCATAAACAAAACTAATAATACCTGCAAATTGCAATTAAATAAATAAATAAACAATAACACAGTAGTATACCATAATTAATTCTGAAGTAAAGGATATCTTTGGATAATTAATAGGTCAAACATGAATACCGTAAATATCGAATAAAGGTGGAACTATTTTATTGTGAGGAGTAAACTGCGCGAGGTTACAAATTTGCCCCTAAACGAAGCCCACTTGAAATGGAGCGGTCAAGCCGTAAGCAGCGCACAGCAGTGATGTGGAACGATAATAATATTTTGTTTCCTAAAGTGAATAATCCCGTCAGTTAAGACATAGAAGCACTTTGTACACTATTAAACCCATGTGTATCGTTAATATAGTTGAACCGCGATTCATATAAATATGTAGTAAACGAATAAGAAAGAATAATGAAAATTGTGCGCCTATGACATCTCTACAAAAATCTTAAAATATAAAACTTATGTAATTAAAACTGTAGTAAGACCATAATGTGAAGTGCAACAAATAAACAATCATGTGAAGTGGATACAGGTGAATAAAACTTTTGTGTTAATCATTCAAAACAAAGAGCTATTACTACCCGTTATTAAAGAGCAGAGAACCAGGACCCACAATGATCTAAAAGACTTCAGCACTTCACCATCACCGGATACGAAGATAACGAGAGATACCTGACCTACATGAAACATGCTGCAACCGAGGACCAAGGACTGGAATAACGAGGAGCTGGAGGATATCACAGGTGACACGGAGACTTGTCTTCCGTGGTTATGAAGTACTAAATACTATATCCAACAAAAGACACTTTAAATAACGATATAAAAGACTTTAATAATAGTCACTTTGTAACATGTAGTATGTCATACGATTAAAAATATATTTGTAGTAGCAAGTAATGCTTATATTATAAAGCTTCACTGATACTAAAAGTTAAATTAATTCCATTCTTCAAATGGCCCCCAATTAGTATGATATCATATGAGTAAGTGAGCTTTACTTACAAACCAGTTTAATATCCCGGATCCGTGGAGAATGCTAGCATATAACATTCCTTATTTTGAGGGCCCCTTCAGAAAATATGTTGCAAACTGTAAACTATATATTAAGAAAACCTTATGGTGAAAACCTCATGTAGAGCTGTTAAAGAAATCGTTTAATAAAGAGATGTCATTACATAACACATAATACTGAGTGAATAAATCATCAGACACCCCTGTAAAATTTCCTTTAATTCTAACTACAGCTTGTAAAATTAATAATTTGAAGTTGGTTACGACTATGGCAGCCTATGCAATTGATCCCACAGGTTCAATTATGCACAGGTTCCCGATGTTATAACGTAGGTAAGACGTTATAATAGTCTCTCACAACAAATCAAATAAAAATTGTTCACACGCCATAAAAATGTCAACTGATATAAAACACAATTTTATTAATACTTCGCCACAATATTTCGAACCGCACTATGTAGTCGCCACTCTGACGCACTGTGTAATCGCCCGACAATAACTCGCAACTCAAACTGAATTGAACGTCGCTGACTACTTGCATTTATACCCCGCCGAAAATCAAGAAACATCCATACTACGCATTAATAATAAAGGAAAACAGTAGAACGTAATTAACTGCGGCCTTGACACAGTGCGCGCGGCTGCGTGATTTCTGGCATAGTCTAGGTAACGCGTTGAGAATCACGTACGCACACACATTAGAGCCGGATTCCACTGGAACATTCGATAAACTTGTACGTAATGTGTGTCCGCATTACGTAACAATATAGTTGTTGCTGGTGTTAATTGCTGCAGAGTAAATATGAACCAAGTACTCGTTAAATAAGTTATAGATAGCGTTCTGTGGACTATGTTTTTAGAAATGAAAAAATACCATGGAATCTGCATCTACTCTAAATCTTGTAATTAGCAATCATAATACCAACTGTAAGTAATAAAATCTATCTCATTTTATAAACAGATTTTACCTTAATTTTTTGTTACAACTGAAAACATGTAATAAATATAAAAGATTATAAGCTTATACTTTTACGTAGGCATAATATAGTATTTTAAAATTTGTAAATGAGAGATAAACCAAAATTTATGGAGTTTACTAAGTAAAGAATGGTTCATAATTATCGACTGCTTGTAGCATTTTAAACATTAAAACTCAATGTAATCCCCACTGATTATTAAATCGAATCTTCAAAAACTCTGGATTGCAGATATTCACACGTAAGACTAAGGTGATGGATTTTCATGGAACTGATCCCGGACGGGCAAAAATTGTTATAGATGGTACTGTCCTGGACAAATTTAGCAATTTTAAATACCTGGGCTACAGTGTGTCTTATAATGCATACAACGACGTTGTGAATATGTTGCGTAAGTTTAACCTTACGTGCGGGACCATTAGGCGAACCCTTCAGTCAGCAAGTAAAGGAACACGCCTAAAATTCTACTAGGTGGTGGCTCTTCCCACCCTTTTCTGTGGGTCTGAGAATTGGACTTTAACGAAAGGCCAGGCCAGTCGCATCCAGGCGCCTGAAATGAGATTTTTCAGGCACGTGGCAGGGTGTACTCTCCATGATCATAGAAGAAACACAGATACACGGCAGATATTGAATATTTTAAATTCAAACACTTTCTGTTACCACAATCACACACAATAATACCAATTCAAAGCACCAGAGACCAACAGATAACCAAAGCAACAACCAGCCAACCCATAAATACCTCACAAGTCTCAAAATCAGGAAAGCTGAAAATGGGAACACAAGGCTTCACGAAACATGTTCCAAATAGGGAGAAAACAACTTGAGGTGAAGTCATTACAAAATATATATGAATATTATAAGTATACTCGACAGGATCGCCCAGTATCGGCTGAATTAGTGGGAACATCTTTGGCGAATGGATGACTGCCGCATCCCGAAACAAATATGGAACTATAAGCCGAGGGGATGGAGAGGTGTGGGACGTCCGAGGAAGCACTGGAGCGATCAGCTGAAATCTTGTCCTGTTTGAAACCGGATCAAACCAGACTTAGTTTAATCCTTGAAGATGATGATGATGATGATTATGATGATGATGAAAACTCAGTGTAATAGAAATACCACTTAATGCAGTAAGTTGTTCAGGTTACACAGTTTATTATCAGCAGGCATTAATATCAGATCAGGGATACTACTTAATATAAGTTTCTTAATTAGATTAGGCAACTCAGTACGGTAGTAATTTCACACCTAGGCCTATATTAAACATCTCGCAGCTCAGCAAACTGGCTGGCTTCATTTCCTTCACATGTCACACTGTGTTTATACTTTGTGATGTTTAAACAAAGTACAATTACTTATAGTATTAATCATTTATTCTGTGCGTCACGACACTTAATAATTTACAATTCAACGGTACATCAGTGTAAATGTTACCGGCAAAGTGCAAAATCAGGCATTTTATAGAATCATACAATGCCTGAATCATGCCGGCAAAGTACGAAATAAAACACATTTTATATTTTACCGGCAAATTATATAATTCTGGAATTTTATACAATGGCTGGAGTTTTTTGCCAAAGTATAGAATAGAACACTTTTTAAACGTTTTTTATAATTCCCCCAGGTATTCTGTACATTGCCTAGGCATTCTATATAATGCCCGCGATTCTTTTGGCGAGGTGTAAAATAAGCTTACTACGTTCAAAATGAAAACACTTTATTACAACTTCACACATAATTGATTGATTGCACTCAGAGGAGGACTTTGTATAACATTACGAGATTATCTATTCTCTACTTAATTATGTTCAGCTACTGTTTTATTAAAAGTGTACTGTATAAGAACTTTTTTTTACCAGTCTGGTTCAAAAAAGTACATTAGATATTATTGGTGTTTATTAATTCTAAATATATGGAATATGCCTACTCTACTTATTACAACAAAACAGAGAGCTGTGACATTTTGAAGTACACTTCCTTGCTAGATTTTACACAATACTACCGCACGGACGGGCGGATTATACGAATCCTTGTCCGGATCCTGATGATTGAGCAGTAACAGCAGAACGAAGTGCGGTTTCTTTGTTCAGGAACATCTTCAACCCCCATTAGTGGTCTTGGGCATACAGTGAACTGCGGTCTTGTGTACAGCTACTTCAACAATACGTTAGTGGTTCCCAGTTTGTAAAATCCGTCATCTGTGACACTCACGACGATTTGCTAGGATGTTACGAAGATCTCCCCGCCCCTTGTCAACTTCAGGAATTGGAACGCGAAGAGAACACAGGAGCTGGAGGAAATTTTTTGACAGGAGCTGACCGGAGTTGGAGGCAGAATCATATTTTATCTTCTTTGCCTGAAATTCTAGAAATTACTTTGACCATTTTCTTTCTTCAGATGCATTTTTTGCTTTGAAGCAGAGAGTACACAGCTACTTGCCATCGTCACTCTTATCTCTAATATCGCCACTAGTGTTGAAAAATGAAACCATAGCGCACACATTGCCTTTTATACATTATCTAGAAGACGTTAGGCATTCTATACAATGCGTAAACAATGCATGAAATGTGGTTTATTTCATACTTTGCCGGCTGGATTCAGGCATTATATAAAATTCCTAGGCATTCTATAAAATGCCTGATTTTGTACTTTGCCGGTAACATATAGATTGGATAGGTATCGTATAGAATTCCTAACGTCTTATAGGCAACGTATAGAAGACAATGTGTGCGCTATGGTTTCATGTTCTGATAAGTGTGTAGAGTGCTGCAGAGATATGCACAGTACGTGTGGACATTATTTGAACACTAGTGGGAACAGTGGAGATAACTGTGACGATGGCAAGAAGTTGTGTACCCTCTGCTTAAAAGTAAAAATTGAAAAATGGAAAATTAAAAATTAAGAATGAAAAAGATCAAAATCATTTCTAGAACCTTAGGTAAAGAAGATGAAACCTGATTCTGACAATAATTTCCTCCAGCTCCTGTGGGCGCGTCTGTTTGTGTTCCAATTCCTGAAGTTGACAAGGGGCGGGGAGAGCTTCGAAACATCCTAGCAAATCGTCGTGAGTGTGACAGATGACGGATTTTACAAACTGGGAACCACTAACGGATTGTTAAAGCAGCTGTACACAAGATCGTAGTTCACTGTATGGCCAAGACCGCTAATGGGGGTTGAAGATGTTCCTGAACAAAGAAACCGCAGTTCGTCCTGCTGCTACTGCCCAATCATCAGGATCCGGACAAGGGTTCGTAAAATATGTTTGCAAGACTAAATGTCAAAAAAGTAAATGTGTAAAAAAATGAACGAAAGTGTACTTAAAATTATCACAGCTCTCTGTCTTGTTGTAATAAGTAGAGTATAGTCTATATATTTAGAAGTAATAAATACCAATAATATCTAATGTATTTTGTTAACCAGATTTGTTAACAAAATTCTTATACAGTATAATTTTAATAAAATATTATCTGAACATAATTAAGTAGAGAATAGATAATCTCGAAATGTCATACAAAGTTCTCCTTTTTTGTAAAATTAAACAAATGTGTACGATTTTGTAATAAAATGTTTTCATTTTGAACGTAGTAAGCTTATTTTACACTTTGCCTAATTAATCACTGGCATTATATAGATTGTCTAGGCAAAATGTACAGTATACCTGGGAAAAGTTAAAAAAAACGTTTGAAAAGTATTCTATTCTATACTTTGACAAAAATCTCCAGGCATTGTATGAAATGCCTAGGTATTCTATAAAATGCCTGGATTTCATACTTTGCCGGTAACATAAACATTAATCCGTCTTCCTCACAGTGTGACTAACATAATTATATACGGTAAACCAAATGTCTATATTGTTAAATCCATTACTTTCTATGTAGGTAACTCAAAGATTCTTCCAGGAATTGTATAATAATTTGATATTATTAACTATAGTTTTGTCTACAATAAACACACTACTTGGAGAAGAAACTGTATTGAATAATATCACAATATTATATTGTTAAATAAAATAAATGTGTCACACATGTAAACAAAATTAAATTGTTTTTTAAAAGAATTGGACGCATTGTGTTATCATTTCATTACTGTGAAAGCTTCGTTGCTTGGCAGCCCCATACCTTGCACATGAAATACAGTATTTTGTCCACGTGATTTCCAAGTGTGCAGATAAATGTACGCTCAAGAGTTAACAAACGATGTTAGAAATCGAATTGTAACACAAGTTGCGCCGAAACTATTTTAACATTAATTTAATTGCACTCACGACTAAAACGCTCTAATTCTAATTTATGACTTTATAATTTCTCAAAGTTTTTGTTTAATAATTGTTAACACATTTCATGTACGTACTCACAGATTTGGTACGTGATGTAAAAGTAATGTATTTGAATGCAAAAAAACCTTACCAATGTTAGGACACAAACCTCAATTATTCTTAGAAATATTGCATATAAATTATATTTTATGATAAAAAGCCTTCATAATGAGTTTTATATTTTAATTCTTTAATATATAGTAACTGCAATCGTGTATAGATTATTGGAAAGAGTGTTACTGTACCTTGAAAAGCGTAAATAACTTGCTGTTGTGTCTTCTTATTGTCTTCCTTCGAGTTTTACAGTAAAAAATGTAATTTTCAATATTACTAAATTAGAACGCTATTAGCTGCATATGAAATAGAAGTTTGGTTATGTGAACGCAATTTATTCTACATAAATCAATGTTAGTCGCATTGTAATGAAAAAGCCGCCGTTTTTGAAAAATGTGAATTGTCCTTACAGAAACGGGACAAAAAACATAGGTCTCTATTGGTTTTTGCAATTATTTAGGGTTTTATTAGTCTTTGGCAATTTACTACTTTTACCAAGAAAAATATTATCTTCCACATGTAGACAAATGTGTTCATTTGCCAATGGATACTACAAGTTGATAATAATAGAACCTGCTAATTCTCCACCACAGACAGACCTACTGGCAGGTTATGAAAAAATACACCGCTTCATCTATTTGGTCTTTATAATAGGAAATAATGGTGGTATCCCCGGAGAAATACAGAGGAGATTAGTAAAATTCCTCAGGCCCGAGGAGGATAGTGTTTGGTAGAAAAACTGTGTCAAAGCTGAATATTCCTACTAGAAGCACCAAAATCCGGTTCCTAAGCACATTTCTTTATACAGCAGACCGATCATCAGGTCAAAAGATCACAGTGAATTTATGTTTTTAAGATGTGAGCATACAAGTAGGTATCGATAGGCCTAATACGGTGGATGGAGATGACTAGCCTAAAGGAACTGAAGGTAAATATGAAGTTTCCCACCATATGCTATCAGATGAAATACACAGTTCTTTGGAAATGTAACTTACCAACATGGAGATTACCTGGAAAATCTGTCATCCTAAGAAAGATAGAGCAGCGATCTCATAGAAGATGTTTGAGGCGTTGGTAGTACCAAATAAAGAAAATAACAACTGATTCGTAAATAGACGATCGGTATAGGTGCAAGCATATTGTGCAAAGCTTTATACTATGGGTTACCAACTTTCAACTGAGAAAGACGGGCTACTGACTAATTGCTTTATAATAATTCTGTAAAATCCGACCCGAAGGACCAAAAAAATGTCTAAGATGCGGCCCGATAGGACCAAAAAAATGTTGAGTTCCGGTCCGAGTGGACCTAAAAATATGTTGAGATCGGCACGTGTGTACCAAAAATATTCTGTAGGAAGAATGATGTTTGTTGCTATTGCCAGGATGCAGAATAATGACGATAGTGCACTGTATAATACATTTATTAAGTTTCTGTTATACACTTAAATTATGTTGTTGAGATTGGCTAAGTCTGCACAGGTTTTAATTTTAATAAACAGAGGCGTTAAGAACTCTACATGTTAGATGAGGCGCAAATGTGCGGCACTCAGATTAAAACGTTAAGGCCTAAGGCCTAGACGAATGTCGTATGAATTGTCGTAAGACTTGAGGCGCGAGTACGCGTCACTCAAGCTACATGAAAAAGAATTAGCAATGTATTGCAAGTATGCAATATATGTTGTGGCCTAAGGCCTAGAATGATTGTCTGACGACAAGAAAAATGAATGATGACAGAACAAGCGAGCAAACGTAATGACGTCTGCCGCCTGCCGTAGCTCGGCCAACTGTGTCGTTTGTATAAACATGATAAGCAATTTCAGAAAATACAGATTAGCCAACCTGTGAATGCGAAAATTACCACATTACTGTCCAAAGTCTGTGTTATATATAGTGACACATCGTCTTGTTGATAGTATGCTAATAAAAAAGGGAATTGTTCAGGCTAGGGTATTATATTCACACGTAGGCTTCCGCGGCCGGTGTCCATTATATTTTTGAATTCTTCTTCCGGTATGGACCGCGTCAAAACTGTCTTGTATGACAACGTTTCACTCATATTACAATGAGTATCCTCAGGTCTAAGTAATACATTGGAATATGAGTGAGACGTTGTCACACAAGAGATTTTTGACGCTGTCCATACCGGAAGAAGATTTCAAAAATATAATAGTGTATTATAGTGCACGTTATAGGAAATATTTAGCTTTTCCACACGAAAAAAGACAATCCATACTTTGTGAAATTCCAGGAACTTCATAATTATCGACAGTATTTCAAAGAATCTAATTTATAAAACTTTTTAATTCTAAATAATTCCAATGTCTTTAAAACGAACTCTACGAAAAGTGTATTTACAAAAACGAATAATAAAATAATGACAAACAAAATTAACACTGTTGCACACTACTATAGAAACATTCTTCCGATTAGCGCTATCATGCTTTACAGCTCATCATTTTCCGATCAGATGATAAGCTGTGAAGCTTGAAAGCGCTAATCGGAATAATTTTTCTATAGTAGTGTGCATCAGTGTTAATTCTGTTTGTGGTTGTAACCACCAACACAAATGTTTTTTCTTTTTTTTTCGTATCGGTCATCTAAGGACCACATGCCAATTTCAATTCTTTACTCTTTGTTCTTTTCTTTTCCCAATATTCTTTCATCTTCTCACTGTGTCTCTTTTTCCTGTCTGCAGTCTACTTTGAACCTGCGTTTTTCTCTCTCCTACCCTGGACTCCCTTCATTTTCAACACTTTTTCCCGAAAAACTTCTCCTTCAGTTGCTTCTTCTGCATGTATATTATTTTTTTTTAAATCCTTTTGGACTTCTTTAATCCAACTTGATGTTGACTTCATCCTCCACAGATATTTTAGGATTTGCTTTGTCAACCTATTGTCGTCCATTCTATATAAATGTCCAAAAAATAATAGTCATTTTTTTCTCATTGTCTCTGTTATATTTTCTATGCTTTGATATATTTAAACATTACGTCTTAATTTCCAACCCTCTGAAGTTTTTTGTGGGCCTAACATTTTTCTAATAATTCGTCTTCCCAATATTTCTAGTTTGTGTAAATTAAAATTAAGTGCTAGGCATTCACTTCCATATAGGCATTCTGGCTTCACTACTGTACTGTAATGCCTTATTTTCGCATTTTTAGATACACACTTTTATTGTAAATGCCTTTATGTTATACCCCAACACAAATTTATTAATAAAATAAAATAATAATAAAGCATGTAATTATGAGAGTTTAGCGAATGCATCTGCTGTCTGTTTTTACACAGAAAAATTCTCTTGGATTTTAAGTGGATTGTAGTAAAACTAGAGCATTATAAAATGTCGATCGGACGTATTCATAGATTTCATATACGATATTTGATTAACAAATTGACACTAAATTGTTAAACTTTATACAAGCGTACACACCTATTATCCATGATTGAAAAATAAAATGCTTTATGAGCAGACGTAATTAGTTTACAGGTTAACAACAATTGACTAAAACACAAATGAATTATAAAATGACGAAGTTATAACGTCTTACCTACGTTATAACCTCGGGAACCAGTGCATAATTGCTTCAGATCTATTGCACGGGCTGCCATAGTCTTAATCAACTTCTTAACAAGCAGTAGTAGTTAGAATGAAAGGAATGTTTGTTGGGGTGTTTGATGATTTATTCACTCAGTATTTTGTGTTAAGTAATGACATCTCTTTATTAGGTGCTATCCTTTATAGTTCTACATGGATTTTTTACCATAAGGTTTTTTAAATAAAAGTTTACCAAAATATTTTCTGAAAAGATGGCCACCACAAAATTATTGTTACGTGCTAGCTTTTTCCACGGATCCGGGATATTAAACGGTTTGTTATTATACTATTTAAAAAGGGGGCCATTTGAAGGATGGACTTAATTTAACTTCTAGTAACTGAAAAGCTTTATACTACAAGCTCTAATTACTATCACAAATATTTTTAGTCGTATGACATAATACAATTTACAAATTGACAATAATTAAAGTCTTTTATATAGTTTGTTAAACTGTCTTTTGTAAACATTTGTTTTAATGACATTTAACCACGGAAGACAAGTCTCCGTGTCACCTGTGATATTGTGAAGTTTACTCCGTGTCCTGGTCCTTGGGGTGTCCACAAATGGTTGAAGGTTATGGTAGTTTACTTTCCGGGTGAAGCGGCTGAAGAGATCCTGGTAATTATGAAGCTGTTATGCTGTTCTATGGAGTTTGGTAGCTAAGCATCTTAGTAGTACAACTCGAGTGAAAGTTCTTGTTTCCCACAGGAGTGCACGTCACATGGTTATTTATGAAATGTTCTCACTTTTGGTACATTGTACCCTTTTTAATTTAAACAAACATCGGAGATCTTATACATAGTCAATAGAGATGTCATCCCTATCACTTATTTATTCCATTTAATTTAATAGATTACATTTTTCTTTATGAAACACTACTTTACTGATACTTTCCTCTACACTTAGTTATATCTGCACTTTTAAATTAAAATATCTTAGTTTAATTGAGTAGTAAAACATCTCGACTGCATTATTATTATGTCAGGACAGGTAAGTTGACTGCGCGGAGTTTACGCATCACAACAAAATAGTTCCACTTTAATTCGCTATTTACGGTATTTAAAGTTTGACCGTTTTTATTATCCAAAGCTATGCTTCACTTCAGAATTAAATAGTATACTACTGTATCATTGTTTATTTATCTGAATAATTTCAAGTTTTACAAGTATTATGTGTTTAGTAAAAGAATCTGTATGCAGGTTAATTCCAGTTAATGCATGTCAGTGCATGGTAAATTATTAACTAGTTTCCCTATCTTTACACTCGCGTTCCTTTTGTCATTAAACTTTTTATTAAATATTATTTTGAGTTAAACAAGGGAGGTAATATTAACTTTAATGTGCGATTTAAAAATAAATTTTACTCCATATTACGTTTCCTATTTTAAAATCGTCACAAAGTATTAGCTATGAGTTTGTCAGAGTATGAAAAATAAGGATGTGTATCTATTGGGATTGAATTAATATATTAAATGAGCGCGTGGATAGAGGTTTGTTGGGGAGAAACGACATGCCGTTCTCGGGAAATGAATACAAGGAAACAAACGTTACCTTGATTCAAACAAACATTACTCATTTTCATTGCAAGAGAGAAAAGTTACATCTCAGGGGTAATACTTCAAAATATACACTATTGTGTTTTCTTAAAAAAAAAAAATCGCAAAGCTGCTGTACAACAGAGGCTAGAGCATAGAAAATCTCATCACAGAAATAACGACCCATCAACAAAAGTGGCTTCGCTGCTGGCTAACAGCCATTACGTTTTATTACTGTAATAAAAGCTTTTTGTTGAGGTGAAATGCTTTGATAAATCTGTAGCGAATTTTACGTGTGCACTCCGCCTATTCGTTAGACTATCGTCTGCGTCCTTTAGTTTCCACTGAAATTATATTATTTGCGTTTGTCAAATAGTGTCACTATAATTTAGTTGGTAGGCTTACATGGCCGGAGTCAATGTTGTGACAATTACTTCCCGCGCTGTTTGCACGTGGTCCATTGTTCTCTACAAAAACAGACGTTTCGACAGTGCCATCGACTGACATCTTCATTGCACGTGGTCCATTGTTCTCTACAAAAACAGACGTTTCGACAGTGCCATCGACTGACATCTTCATTGCACGTGGTCCATTGTTCTCTACAAAAACAGACGTTTCGACAGTGCCATCGACTGACATCTTCATTGCACGTGGTCCATTGTTCTCTACAAAAACAGACGTTTCGACAGTGCCATCGACTGACATCTTCATTGCACGTGGTCCATTGTTCTCTACAAAAAAAGACGTTTCGACAGTGCCATCGACTGACATCTTCATTGCACGTGGTCCATTGTTCTCTACAAAAACAGACGTTTCGACAGTGCCATCGACTGACATCTTCAGTGTAAATCAATTTACGTTAACGTAAGGAGGTAGACGTTAGTGACCACCGTACTGTCTACCGTCTTACAGTACGTTAGCACATACGATGACGATGACGATGGCAATCGATGGTACTGCCGAAACGTCTGTTTTTGTAGAAAACAATGGACCCCACGGCCAAACAACCCGGGAAGTAATTTTAACAACAGTGTCATTAAACTTTACATATTTTTATTGAAAAAGTTAGTTGTAATGGTTGCAAAGACGTAGAGGCAATTTTGCAATGAAATGTGAGGGTAGACGTAACGAGTGACAGACCATTCCCACAGTCTACGTCAGGTAATCAGTGTTATAATATATTTTTTACTCCTCTACAACGGCAACAAAAGACAAATAGAAATTTTCCACAAACACATTAACACTATACACCATAAATTAATCTTCACACTTGAATTAGAACAAAACAATAGCATAAACTTCTTGGACCTTACAATTACCAAAACAAACAACACACACACACATACAAAATATACAGAAACCCCACCACATCTGACATGGTCAAAAGTCATACATAACTCATCCAACCACCCAACTCAATACAAACATGCAGATTTCAACTACATGCTCCATAGGCTCACTTCAATACCCCTAAACACACATGACTACCAAGATGAATTAAACACAATCAAATATATAGCAGTCTAAAATGGATACAATCCCGATTTAATAAACAAACTACACAAACGCATCCTAAACACAAAAATTAAAACACATCAGACCAACAGCACACAACCCAGTAAATACATCACACTTACATACTACAATTCCAATACACACAAAATTGCTAACACATTTAGGAAACACAATTATAAAGTAGCCTACAGAACTAACAACACCATAAGGAAACACATAAATAATACTAATAAAGACACAGACACATTACAGCAAAACAGGGGTTTATAAATTAAACTGCAATGATTGTCACCAATTCTACATCGGCCAGACGGGAAGATCTTTTTCCTCTAGATTTTCAGAACATTTAAAAGCCCTCACCACAAACTACATACATTCCACATTTGCCACACATTTACAAAACGAAAACCACAGTTACACAAACATAGAGCACAACATGGAAATATTACACTACTTACCTAAAAGTAGAAAACTAAACACAGCAGAACAATTTGAAATATACAGATATTACGCACTACAACCAAACAACATATTAAATGAACAATTACATTATAGATCACACATACTTTTCGATACACTGATCCAAACACACAATTTGAACCCCAGCGCCAATTCCCTCCCACCATCAATCCCCACCTCACACACCTATAGTCCATAACCGTTACTCTGTAAAGACATTCAGTATTTACTCCCACTGAAGAAGACGTACACCACGTTGAAACGTATGGGAAATAAAACCATAAAGTAAGTTCATAGTGAAAGTTTATATATATATATATATATATATATATAATATACTCTGCTTAATAAAAGTACGCTGAAATGAAATTTCAAGAAATGTTTAAGAATATTCACTCCTAGGTACAAGGGCGTGTTTACGGGAGGACAAAAATGGACCCCCCCGCCCCTTCAAAAGGCGAAAAAGTTGGTAAATTTTGTTAATCTCTTAACTTTTAGGCTGTTATTATTTTGTTCACCTGTGTTCGTTAATACTAGTAAATCCTTTAAATATGCAAACAATTATATTACACACCATTAGAGTATGCGTTTGAAATATGAAATATAGAAAAAACAATTCAGTCGATGAGTATCTTACAAACAATGTTTCAGGAATGCGTATTTTTTACTGTATCGTTACCGTTTACATGAATAAAAATTGATTTCAGCTACTTTAGAGATAGTAATGTTGAATAGTCTTAACTTGTATTTTGTTTTGTATGAAGCAGACCCAACTCCGTCCTCCATGCCAAGGCCAAATTCTAGATCCGTCACTTTTTAGGTAGTAAAATAAGTGAAGATAAGAAGTAAATCTTGAACCTTTTTCACAAGAAAAGTGGGAAAATACGTGGAGATGGTCTATGTTAAATTGCTTGAACCGCAGGTTAGCAGTAGCAACCTTATGACATGAGAAATAAAGCTGTTGGTAGACCGAATAAGATGACAAAAACTAATCGGTGAAGATCTCTTTGCTCCGGTAGCGGACATACGAATAGAAAGTGCGGTTATGATGGAGATACAGAAAATAACTAAAGGGTATACAAAATAACAAGAGAGTATATGTAATTTACATAATTGAGAAAAAAACAATGTGTAAGCTAACAAAATTTAGACGCATCTGTGGAACGATTTATAGGTATCTGAAAAATAAAACATGGCCGGATCCCCGAATTAAATTTTATAAAACTGTGGATAGCGCTATCTTCCTGTACAGTATTCTAGTGAGACATGGTCTTTTGGTGAAAGGGACGTGGAGAGGATTCAGGCAGCCAAAATGAAATTTCTAAAAGAAACGCAAGGTTGTTCTCTCTTTGACAGGAGAAGGAACGAGGCTATTAGACGCGATTTAAACATTGTTTTACAGTGTGAACTCTTGAATCGAATGCTTGATACCCGTCTACTTGTGGCTGCCTTGGGTTATCAACCTACTGGGAAGACAGATGTCGGTACACCGTGGAGGAAATGGGTTTCGGAACAGGTCTAAACCCTAGTCCTTGGAGCGTTGTTGATTTTGATGGTGGAAAGAACAATAGAGTTGGTAGGCTATCTGAGAAGACAAAAAAATAGCTGATGATCACAAAGGTTATAAGGTAAAAAACATGGTATCACTGCCGGAGGTGACGCATTGACGTAAAAGACTGCTATTGGTTAAGTATTATTGTGAGGGTATACATTATGTATAGCAGAAAAACGACAGAGAGAGAAGTAATGACAGTATCGGATAAGATAAACACGTTTACCTCCTCATTAGACTGGACGCTAACGAACGTCAACAGACTGAAGTAAGGTTTAAATTATGTCAACGAGACATACACTAGTATCAGTGGAAGTGCGGAGATGTGGTGTGTAAATGCCTGCGTATATACGATTTACATCCTAGCTGATATTAGACTCATGACTGTATACATATGGATATATTATTATACAGATAATATAATTTTTAATAAAATAAAACCTAAAACTATATCCAATCCAAACCAATAGAATAATGTCCAGATTGCAATAAATTTTACGTGGACCAAACGAAGAAAAATTACGAGATAGATTCGTTCAACACCGCAATGCATATTTAAAACCAAATATTTATAAATCTCATTTAGCCACACATTGTCTAAATAATAACCACCAATTTCCAAACATTGAAAATATAAAATTAATTAAAAACATACAAAAAGGTGAAAAAATGAATATTTGGGAAAATCTTAACATTTACAAACACAATAACAATAATTTATTAATTAAAGAACAAACCCAAATAAAAACAAAACAAGACGATCTATTTAAAATTATAAATTTACTAAAAAATAAAAATGAATAAAATATAAACGACAAATTTTCAAATATAACCGAGAAAACAGCTGCTGAAGGAAATAAACATTAAAACAATCGTTAACTAATCGACCTAAATCAATTATCAGTTATTTCACATTAAAATCGATACAAATTCGATTATTTGTTAATTTTATATTAGTAGAATTATTTCGATTGTTATTAATATACTTAGAAACCTCTGATGTACTGATATTTTTCATTGAAACGTGCGTCAGGTGTTAAAAACAATATACGAAATTATGCTACTTGCAGAAGAAACAAATTGAATGACATCACAAATTTACTTATGGATATGTAAATCACTACCATACAGCCAAGCGAATGTAGGCCTAATTATGCATAATCATTATTTACTATACACAGTCCACGTATGGAAAAGAATGTTAGTGAACAACACTTGTGACGTTTCCGTGTTTTATTTAAATAAAATTTAACAATATTTTAACTAAATAATTACATAAATGATTTGCCGTTTTCCCTGTGTTATTTAAGATTACGCACTGGCCTGCTAATAAATACACAAATAATTTTTATATAAACAGGAAACATTCTTATTACTTTAGCAAAGTGTAGTGACAACAAAATTAATGTTAAAATAGTGTTGGCGCAACTTGTGTTACAATTCGATTTCTATCATCGTTCATTAACTCTTGAATGTACATTTATCTGCACACGTGGAAATCACGTAGACAAAATACTGTATTTCATGTGCAAGTTATGGAGCTGCCAAAGCAACGAAGCTTTCACAGTAATGAAATGATAACACAATGCGTCCAATTTAAAAAAAAAATGCAATTTAATTTTTTTTGCTTTCTTAACACATACTTATTTTATTTAACAATATAATATTGTGATGTTATACAATAAAGTTAATAAAAAATATTTTAATATTAAGCCTTTCCCTCAAAAATATTAACAGTCTGTAAAAAATTTAGCCCTCTGTAGAACTCAGACTGGAAAATTTAGCATTAATACTGATTTAAAAATTATATCCGGCTAATGTTTAAAAAACGTGTAAATCTAATTACTTGTGCAGATAAGCCTAAAGCAAAGATATTGTCATAATTTAATACTATTCGTCCTATTCATCAAAGTAGCATTTTTTTCATCCTCAAGGTTGAAACCAAGGAACAAACCGGTTTCTTCCGGTCTCAAATAGGCAAATATTACAGCTGGTCACTCCAGCGCTTCCTCGGACGTCCCACACCTCTCCGTCCCCTCGGCTTATAGTTCCATAGTTGTTTGGGGATGCGGCAGTCATCCATTCGGCAAAGAGGTTCCCACAAATTCAGCCGATACTGGGAGATCCTTTCGAGTATACTCATAATATGCAGTTCCTGCCCTATATCTGTGTTTCTTGGATGATCATGGAGAGTATACCCTGCCACGTGCCTGAGAAATCTCATTTCAGCCGCTTGGATGCGACTGGCCTGGCCTTTCGTTAAAGTCTAATTCTCAGACCCATAAAGAAGTGTGGGAAGAGCCATACCTCGTAGAAGTTTAGGCGTGTTATTTTACTTGCTGACTTAAGGGTTCGCCTGATGGTCTCGCACATAAGGTTGAACTTATCCAAATTATGCACCACGTCGTTGCTTGCATTAAAAGACACACTGTAGCCCAGGTATTCAAAACTGCAAACTTGATCTAGGACAGTACTCTCTATAACAATTTTTGCCCGTACGGGATCAGTTCCACAAAAAGCCATCACCTTGTTTTTAATTGTGGGTATCCGCAATCCAGAGTCTTTGCAGATTCCATTTAACAAATGTATATCCATCTGCAATCTGTTTTCAGAATCCGACAAAATCGCCTGATCGTCCGCAAACAACAAGGTGTCAATTGTAAAGTGACCAATCATAAATGGTATGGAA
Organism: Magicicada septendecula; assembly: GCA_034769895.1. Taxonomy (NCBI): domain Eukaryota; kingdom Metazoa; phylum Arthropoda; class Insecta; order Hemiptera; family Cicadidae; genus Magicicada; species Magicicada septendecula. The sequence continues at coordinate 26,085,881 of CM068373.1, read as the reverse complement.
GACACATCTGCCAGTTTTGTATGACATCGTCAATACATAAATTAAAAAGAGAAGGTGATAATGAACACCCTTTTCGTACTCCGAAATTGATCAGGCCAACCCTATGAGCTGTTCTCGGTTTCCCTGCTTCTTTTAAGATTGTATTCTCCATATACAGACTCCGTATTGCTCTAATTAGATATTGTGGGATCCCTTTCCTTGCCATTACTGCCCACAGTTTGCTCCGATTCACTGTCAAAATCCTTCTCGAAGTCGATAAAAGATATGTATGTGGGGAGCTGATACTCTCTACGCTCATCAATGAGCTGGGATAATGTAAATATACATCACTATAGTATTGACGACTCGGAACACTAAGTTTTTTATAAGTAAAAACGTAAAGTTTTACCTTACAGCCTAAGCCGGCTTTCACCTTTAGAAGGCTTCATCAGAGGCTGCCATAGGTAGCGTTGTCCGTCTTGTTGTTGGCGACAGGATAGTTTTTCGAAAGATCGAAGCTGTGTGTGTGTGTGTGGTGAGATGTGTTCGAATAATGCGTGCGATTTGAATTGTGTCTGTTCGTTTAGGATGTCGTTTTTATTTGTTTTCGTGTGTTTGTATATTTCTAATTGTTCTAGAATGTCTAGTTTTCGGCCTTTTGTGTGTACGTGTAGAATGTTCATGTTATTGTCGATGTTTTTATATGTGAGGTTTGCTTCAAATGACTTACCTTTGCAAACCACCTCATTGAAGCAAACCACACATATAAAAACATCGACAATACAATGAACGTTCTACACGTACACACAAAAGGCCGAAAACTAGACATTCTAGAACAATTAGAAATATACAAACACACAAAAACAAATAAAAACGACATCCTAAACGAACAGACACAATTGAAATCGCACGCATTATTCGAACACATCTCACCACACACACACACACAGCTTCGATCTTTCGAAAAACTATCCCGTCGCCAACAACAAGACGGACAACGCTACCTATGGCAGCCTCTGATGAAGCCTTCTAAAGGTGAAAGCCGGTTTAGGCTGTAAGGTAAAACTTTACGTTTTTACTTATAAAAAACTTAGTGTTCCGAGTCGTCAATACTATAGTGATATTTAGTTAAGTAACGGACACGTCATGGACAACGAAATCCAAAAGTAAATATACAATCTAAACATGATCTGCTCTTCCTGAAAGAAACCGTTCTGGGCCTCTGAAAGTATGGTCTCCGTTATCGCATTCAGCCGTCTGTATATATCGCATGTATATAATTTATATGAAGTATTAAGAAGGCTGAGTCCTCTGTAGTTCCTGCAGTCATTACGATCACCTTAAGTAGCATTTTTACATTTTATAATTAATATATCTAATTAGAAAACGTAACACTATTGACTGACATTACTTCACGTGAGATTGAACAGGGAAGTTGAGTTTCCAGACACGTTTGCACATCCCCCCAAAGTAAAGACAAAGTTCTTACGTGCTTACGTGACAGGACAACAGTATTAGTCCCTAATCACGTTAGAGTAATGTTTACTTATTACAGTGAACTTACCTTGTCGGAGCGTCTGTCACTTCATTGGAAAAGTTAAACTTTCAGCAAATAGGTCTATAAAGAAAGGCCTTCCCGTTCGCAGTCTTCACGAGCATTATCAAACTACGTAATTCAAAGCTTATGTACTTTATAGAACTTTAATTACTACAGACTGGTAAACTTGCAAGTACAAGTTTAAGTAAATATTTTAGGAAATGTGTATACGTTAATCTCTCTGCCTATGTCTCAAAGCTAGTGGAAAGCTGATGAAATATTGTGTTTTATGGAAGTAATGAGTAGTAGGGTGTTAATAATATTAACAAAGTCTTTAACTCTAAAACATACACCAAATGTAAATATTTATGTACTTATTTAAGTAAAAAACAAACTTGTGTTTATTTCTACAAGAAAGTCTTGTTGAGGTCGTTAACATATAAAAAGTAAACTGCAAGTAAATTTAATTGTAATACAATTGCAAACAAATCCTTTCCCCCTAGTATTACAACAGTGCGAAATGGACATTACATAAATTTATGTTTTACGTAGAATTTTTTATTCATTCTTTTTTTTTAGCTGGAGTAATTTGTCTTCAGGACAAAAGCGAAAACACGTATCATTGTATATAGATATTCACTACTGTGTTGAGTAATTTGTATTCAATATATTTACGTATTTGTTTATAAAATATATTGACAAATATAATAACGTATCTAAAAAATTATAGACTCTACAATAATACACGAAGAGTTGAACATTTCTGATATCCATAATCGTATTGCTGAGAACAGAGATATATTGCTCATCTGAATAGGACACCAGATGGCAGGTTCCCTAAGAAATTTTACCAACACAAGCCTGTTGGATAGAAAAGTATAGCAGGCTTAAAGATTCTAAATTATTTGATAAGTAGTAAGTAAAACAAGATAAGTAGGCCTAGTAAAACAACTTTAAGTGCTCTGATATAGTGCTTAAGAATGCTTAGCCGCGTGTGTAGAGCACGTCTGCGAAGGTAAGGAACAATTTTATGTAATGTTCATAAAAATCACATGATTTCAAATGATTTTTGTGATATGGGAAAATTTTAGATGGGACACATATCAGATTGTGTGTTATAAAAAAACCTACCTGCTGACAACCAGTAACCATATTTATGTATTTGGTAAAACAACTGTTGGTGCTGTAACGCCGTGGACTTACATTTTCTTCAATGGACATTTCGATCTCGCCTCTGAAGGCCACCTTTAGTGTCAAAGGACTCAAAACGTTCTGACATGATGTTCTTCAGTAGACCATACTACTGTGACTTCGTGTCAGTATGTTTTAAGTCCTTTGACACTCCAGATGGCTTTCAGAGGCGAGGTCAAAACGTCTTTTGAAGAAAATGTAAGTCCACGGCGTTACAGGCAGGATAGTTTTAATAATTACAGCGCCGACTGTGAAAGCCTAAGGAATTGATTTATATGAATGGGTTTACATAAATGCTTATGACCATAAATTTAGTCGTAAAAGTAATCACGTTTGTTGAACAAGAATTTTTCTGTACGGAGGGCATCTTGGGAAATAACATTTCTTCTTCTTCTTCTTCTTCTTCTTCTTCTTCTTCTTCTTCTTCTTCTTCTTCTTCTTCTTCTTCTTCTTCTTCTTCTTCTTCTTCTCCTCCTCCTCCTCCTCCTCCTCCTCCTCCTCCTCCTCCTCCTCCTCCTCCTCCTCCTCCTCCTCCTCCTCCTCCTCCTCCTCCCCCTCCCCTCCCCTCCCCTCCGCTCCCACTCCTCCTCATCCTCATCCTCCTCCTCCTCCACCTCCTCCTCCTCCTCCTCCTCCTCCTCCTCCTCCTCCTTCTTCTTCTTCTTCTTCTTCTTCTTCTTCTTCTTCTTCTTCTTCTTCTTCTATGGCGTCACAGTTCGGAGTCGAACTTTAGCCTCCATAATCATCCGCCTCCATTTTTCCCTGTCGTTGGCGATCAATGTCCATCGTTTTATTATAAGTAAAGTATCAGCATCCCTCGCCACTGCATCAATCCAGCGACTCTTTGGTCTTTCGACAGGCCATCTACCCTCGATTTGACTAAACAGTACCTTCCTAACTATTCGGTTGTCTTCAATCCTAATTACGTGTCCTGCTCTTAAAACATTTATTATCTGTAGGAAAATCATTTAAGTGGTTACCAAAAACCAATCAAATGACGAGAATTCAGACGATGATATTTACTTTACCCGGTTAGGTCAGTCTCCCTTCCGAATCGATAACGTGTAAACACCGCGCGGTCCATGAAGTTTGGCTTGACAATTGCAACAATCACAAATTAGAAAATTACTAAAGTTACTGTGAGAATTATTAAAATTGTGTAAAAGTTCAAGATATTCCGATGACATATACTGTATAAATATTTGAAGCTGACTGAAAAAGGTTGTATATCCGACACACCATTTAGCTGTAACAAAATCGGTTTGCAGTTTAATAGTTTATAACCGTGCTCTTGAGAAATATCTACACGTGTAAAGGGATCCTGACGCCGGTCAGAGTATATCAACTCACGTACTTACCCAGATCCAAGAAAGATCATCCAGGATTAAACAAACGAATACATAAGTATACAACCTATGGGCCTCTAGAATACCCAGGACAAAACGGTTGGAGAATTTCTAAAGTTGAAGCAGGCAGTTTATTGTCTCTGTTTTGACTGAGAAATGAAAGGGGAATCGTTAATGTTGGTTATAGTTTATGGATGTCAAATTGTGAGTGTGCCAGTTAAACGAGAACCGGTAAATTAGCGTCAGAAGTAAGTAAAATGATACAGGTGCTGTAATCAGAGCTATTTCCCTCATGTTTCGCTTAATAAACTAGATAACGTAATGTTAGAAGAAGTATTTCTTGACCACCACAGACAAATGTGTAACTATAGAGTGTCAAGACAATTCAGAAATGTGAACATTGTAATTTACAAAGCATTTGAGAAGAGCTTATAAAACGCCATACAATTTAGTGTAGAAATCAGAAGGACACTCCATTAACATTGTAAGTTTTTCAGGTTTACATGAAAACATTACATTCATTAGTTTGTTATTTTTTACTTTAAAATTTTGAATATTGGAATAAATATTAATTTGCCTCTGCGGTGTTATTTTATATTTAATATCCAAATTCACCAGCAAATAGAAAACCTTTTTTAAAGTATAGACTTTGTGGTTTAATTGAAGCCCGGAATAAAACTTTGTAACTGTTAAGTTCGAAGGTTAAGACAAGACGCTTAACTTTTATATGTGAAAATGCCCCTAGATTGGAAACGTCGAGAAATAAATTGAGCAAGGGGAAACAGTAATTTTACAAGGTACCAAGAGAAAGATTACAATATATTACAGGCTCTGTGACTGTTGTATGGTACCTTCGAAATGATAAACCAATAAAGTTTTGAGTCTTTTCCGTGTTGGGATTAGAGAGGATCTTGTGATACAAAAATGATACAATATTTTGAATATTAGTCAACCATAAATTTCGTAGACAGTGACTAACCACGAATAAAAATTTTGCACGATTTGATTGAATATGTGGAATTGGTATCGCCAAAGAGGTGAATCCAAGATGAAATGGCTTAAGAGAATTTACTCCATCCTTACAATAGCCATAACCACAAACCTAAAAGAAAATAAAAATTCCCCAAGGTTTTCAGGAAAACCCGAAGAAGAGGACAAGTGCTATCTGGAATAACGAAATGAAGGAGAGGCATCGATCAAGAATGAAGGAGATATGGGAGAGGAGGAAGATAGAGGAAAAGAATGGAGGTACCGGTTGAACCAAACGTAGTCTACAGTGGCTCATGCGCAAAAGCCGTTGTTACAAGGCATCTAGAAGCGTTTATATATTTGATGTAATTTATGAGATATGTGGAAAAACTCGTATAGAGCAGTGAACCATCCAAGTGTTTGTGTTCTATGGTGTTGCGAATATATGTAATTTCTTAACACGTTTGTTTTATTTTACCAGTAATGATCCCATTTCTACTAATACGACCAATTACATCGCGTAAATGTTTATGCTTTTTAATCACTTTCCTAATGTCCAATTTTCTCTGCAAACCTGCAAGACGATTAATCAAAATGGAACGCTTGGACGGCTTCATCTGTGTAATACGCTCTACATTACCAATGTAGCAGTGAATACAACAACATAACATTGTCTGTGCTAATATTATAAATACCCATTTGGTTGTATTACTTATGTTACATTAATAATACCCGTATTATGTTTTACGGCTAAAGCTATTATTAAACACAAATGGTATTTTGCGAGAAACAATCGCTTTACTCTATAATAAATCAACACATTTAAGCTTAGTGAGGCAGAAGGAGAATTGCTCACGGTTTATTGTATCTAAAGACAATAAATATTCCATCACTTTGAAGGAGACGTGTTTTCAATGTGTATCTTGCATTTGTTTCCCGACAACCCTTTGTTACTTAATTACAAACAACAATTAACTTTGTTCTACTGTTAACAATGAACGTTAATAGAGCAGTTGAAGTTTATTTAACATTATTAAAGGTTGCTAATACGAAATTAGTTCAATGGCAGTTTTGTTTCCAATTGAATTAACGAAGCCTTTTTGTAATACATTTAAGCGTTTCTAGTTTAGAGTTTAAGCTGAAAATGTATGTAGATAAAAGTACTGTTACCCCAACGGAACATTCTCGAACAATTGAGTGCGTCATTCTACATGTTTCTGTGTGCGTACATTTTGCTGCTACTTTGTGATAGAAGACAATTACGTGACACTTATCATGCGTCAAAAATCGAGGCTATTCCAGACCGTAGCGGTCACCGCACTGTGTTCAAGGCCTGACAGTTTCCACGGTTTCCAGTGGATTCTAATTCTAGAGCACCTGTAATAGGCAATCCACGTTGCCTGTAATTAACACGTTATCCAAAAAGTGACAGATTATTCTGTCATCTCATACATTACATTACATTAACAGCAATAGTGTACATTACAGGGGTACAAATATAAGCATCCAGCGATGGCCAGTCAGGTTAAGTGGCGATTTCTTCAAGTATTGTGGCGAAGTGTTATTGTGTCACAATTGTGCGGGACTCTGTTAGTTGATATTATTATTGCGTGTGGATAAATTTTATTTGACTTATTGTACGGATATAAAATTGTTGATTACAAACTGTTATTTGTGATTAATTTAAACTGGTGATTAGTGACTTAACTGGTGTCTTGTATTTCTTTTTCCACTGTACCATACGACGATCAGTGAGACGGTCGCAACAATACAATACCAATTAAACTACCAATTTTAAATTTAGGAATGTCTTATTCTCCATTATTGTATCATATATTTCTTTAATTTTCTGGGTTAAAGGAAGCATCTTTCCGTAGTATTTAATAGGTAAATTGGTAGAGTATTATACTATTACTTTAATTAACTACAGTCACAATTAATTAGTTCTTAAGATTTGAAATATTTTGGGACGTCATTTACAACAAAGATAGTTGTGCAAAATATTTGCAACCCTGTTCCACGTATTAATGATTATTTTATTGTAGTAATGGTTGTAAAGGTAAATTAATTTTGTTATACGCGTCCACAAGTACAATAATATACATCAGAGTAAAGACTAAGTACCTGGGTAATTATACATGTAATAACCATAACAAAACACCTATTTTTAAATTAAAGGTAAGAATTTTAAATGCCGTGTGTCTTATGATGCAAGCAACGACATTGTGAGTAAGTTGAATAAGTTCAACCTTATGTACGAGACCATTAAGCGAACCCTTAAGTCAGCAAGTAAAGAAACACGCCAAAAATTCTACAAGGTGATGGCTCTATTCTCACACTTATTTACGGGTCTGAGAATTAGACGTTAACGAACGGCCAGACCAGTCGCATCCAAGAGGCTGAAATGAGATTTCTCAGGAACGTGGCAGGGTATACTCTTAATGATCATCCAAGAAACACAGGTATGCGGCAGGAACTGAATATTATGAGTATACTCGAGAGGATCTCGTGGAAAGGTATACTCTTCATGATCATCCAAGAAACACAGATATACGGTAGGAACTGAATATTATGAGTAAACGCGAGAGGATCTCCCAGTGTCGGCTGAATTGGTGGTAACATCTTTGCCGAATGGATGACTGCCCCATCCCCAAACAACTACGGAACTATAAGCCGAGGGCACGGAGAAGTGTGGGTCGTCCGAAGAAGCGCTGGAGTGACCAGCTGTAATCTTTGCCTATTTCAGACTGGAACAAACCATCCTTGGTTTAATCCTTATTTTTCACTGCTATTTTAATTTATAGAATTTCTAACAAATCCATTTTCTTACCTTTTTGTATGTTGTGGAGTAGTGTTATGTTTTTGTACCTATGAAGTGATTGTGTTGTAAGCAATGATCTGCAAAACCTGTATTGGCTGTATTGGTTAAAATCGCCTTCTTATGTTCAGAAATGCAATGTTTCCGAGCACGTCCACATTGTCCGATATAAATAGCATCGCATTCTGCACACTGTATTTCATAAACTCCATTTTTCTCCAGTGTGTTTGATTTGTAAACACACTTCTTTATTGAAGTTGTCTTTGGATAAATGAACTATAAGAAGACGATTAACCATTGCATGAAAACTGCTTAATTTTATGTGCCATGACGTTAGTGATTGTTTATGTATAACGGTATCTGTAAAGGTAGGTTTACAGATGCAGTTATAGAGTTATTAGTCCATATAAAGTTATTCGTGCATCCAGCAATTCTCCTTGCTTTCATCAATTGATGTTCTATTTCATCATCTGCCCTTTTGTTTCTTGTAAGCCTTGTTCCTACGTAGCCTAAATCCATTACTTGTTCTATCATTTTGTTAATTATCACAAGCTAACACCTTAGTGGGAACATATCAAATTGTAATTGAATAAATGTAGTCGATAAACGCAAATAACAAGCTATTCAGAAAAATAAAGAAATTTTCAGGCCTATTTTCAATGTTGATTACTTTATTGTAGAAAGGGAAGCTGAAGCAATCATTGAAAACAACGAAGAGACATTTATTTTGAAGCTCTGAAGCATACGAAATGAGAGGATTAAGATCTCACAGTTGCCAAACGTACAGATCAATTAAATTTCAGAATTTATAGGAAACCAGCCACCACCGATGCGGTTATACACTAGAAATCCCATCATCCGTTTTCACAGAAGATGGAGGCATTTAATTGTTTCATACGTAGACTGTAATCAGTACTTCTCAATAAAGATGACTTCCTTGATGAATTAAACACTATAAATTATATAGCTTTGGTTAATAGTTACAACAGCACATTAGTTGATAACCTTCTCAAAAAACTTAAAATTAAGAGATTAAAACCGCAATTAGGAAAAGACGTAAAACCAACATTTGTTACAACTGCTTATACTGGTAAAATGCCAAAACTTTTAACCTCCACGTTAAATAAAATTAACATCACTACAATTTTCAAGACAAATTACAGTATACTGAATATACTCCACCGTAATAGTAATATCACACCGTTAAAGAAGAAAACAAGTGTATACAAATTGTCGTGTGATGTTTGCAATTGTGTTTATATCTGTCATCCTGGCGAGGGTTTCCTAAAGGAATTCAACAAACACAAAAAACTAAAACATAATTTTGAAAATAAGACTTCACTAAATAACATAAAATCAAACTATGCACGACCTTTGATATAAAGCAATCAATACTTATACAGACTTCACATCAAATTTCAAAGCCATACGTACTTGCAAAGGCCAATACATGAACACTTTAGAGGAGTTTAAAATTTTCAAAGCTTACAATAACATACACAGTCGTAATATCATATTGATTAATCATTTGAATTTTAAATCGAACCGGCTGTACGATGCAGCCTTGAACTTTCACAAACATTTACAGATAACTTCAGTATTCGGTCTCCCTTCAAAGGGTACGCACCCGTACGGACGTGTGTAAGTACAAAGTGATGTGATTTTAACATTTAACGACCTCAACTGTGTAACTAGTCCGAAGATGGAGCATACGTTCCGAAACTCGTCATTTTAAATAGAAAACGAAATCACAGGAGGGATCTAACCTAATTCATTAATTTCTAAACTCTCTAACCTTACAAAATTGTTGAAAACACACATTACTTCAAAAGTGATTGTTGCTGTAACTAATCAAACATATATTTATCAAACAATTTTATAATTTGAAGTTTTACTTTTGAGATCAATATACTTTATGTATA